>CALYLW010000132.1:321964-921964 GCA_944989445.1 Ampullaceana balthica | reverse complement strand
TGTGCAGCAGATAAGTAACCACCGAGTGCAACAGATATGTAACCACCCTGTGCAGCAGATAAGTAACCACCGAGTGCAACAGATATGTAACCACCCTGTGCAGCAGATAAGTAACCGCCGAGTGCAACAGATAAGTAACCACCGTGTCCATCTCTGGCTCATGATGTCTTCTTTAGAACAATTACCAAAGTTCTTTAGAACAATTACCAAAGTTGTTTAGAACAATTACCAAAGGAGAACTACCTGTCAGCATTGTAAACACTAGCCATGCAATTGTCCTCACATAACTCATTTGGTATAGGACAAAAACAGTCAGGTGTGTACAGTACTTGATGCCAATGATTGTAGTCAGATCTTTTAAAATGTAAAGAGCCCAGTCCATCAAATCTAGGCATGACAACACCAGGCTTTGCTTGCACATTAGTAGATAAACAAAACAGCGTAAAAAATATAATGGACTGCCATTACTATGAAATTATGCTGGTAATGTAAATTGTTTGAGTAAGCATTGATTCATAAGAATAAATTAATGTTTGAGGTAATGTAGGCACCTTGAAGCAAGGTTGTGTAAAAAAATACTTTAAAGTACATTAACTTCATTAAACATACACTAAGTTAAGTTTTTTTAAGAAAAAAATTATATTTAGATACAAGGAAATGACTGTGAGCCACCACATTAACTACCTTTTAATCCTCCAAAATGTTTGTTTTTAAATTGATATCCTTGTACAGCTGAGGGGTAATTAATGTTGAGTTAAACCAAACTCAGAAACACCTTGCCTATTGATGCTGTCTTGCCTGTTGATGCTGTCTTGCCTATTGATGCTGTCTTGCCTATTGATGCTGTCTTGCCTATTGATGCTGTCCTGCCTATTGATGCTGTCCTGCCTATTGATGCTGTCTTGCCTATTGATGCTGCCCTGCCTATTGATGCTGTCTTGCCTATTGATGCTGTCCTGCCTATTGATGCTGTCCTGCCTATTGATGCTGTCCTGCCTATTGATGCTGTCCTGCCTATTGATGCTGTCCTGCCTATTGATGCGGTCTTGCCTATTGATGCTGTCCTGCCTATTGATGCTGTCTTGCCTATTGATGCTGTCCTGCCTATTGATGCTGTCTTGCCTATTGATGCTGTCCTAAAATTTTCTTTCAGAATCTAACGGGTTCAGCAAATTTTTTATTTTATTTCTTTCCAGGTCAGCATATTGTCTATGTTGTCAACCATCCACCTGGAGAATCTGACAGGATTGAGAAGTTCCATTTCATTGAGAGTGCTGACACTTTACACCATGTCAAAACGTACACTAGCAGCAAACTCCGATTGTAAGGAAATACAATTTTTGTGGTCTAATTTCCTTGAAATAAATGTGTGTCATTCTCATTCATTGGCTAATAATCTGCAGTTCACCGTTATCTTTAAGACACACATTATTGTAAACAAGTTTTGTCAAGCAAATAAGTCTCAATCTGTTTTTTGGAGAGCTTTACCTCAGTAGTTTACATGCATGAATAATGTTTTCACACAGATTCAAGTTTTGAATCACAAATAGTCATGAATCGACATTAAGGGCCATCCATATACATCATGTGCCATAAAGTGTAAAGTTTTTCCCACCTTTGTTAAACGCATAATTTATTTTGAGAGACAAACCACTTGACCTAAAAAAAACACCAATACAATATCTATTATTTGTGACATAACTGTAAACAGCTATATTATGACTTATCAAAACTGGGTAATATAGTGAATTCAGTGATATAAAAAATATGCTTTAACTTTAAAGCCCTGACTGACCTCATTGCTTTTGGCAGGGTTATCATAGTGAATTAAACTATAGAAACCCATTTACTTGACTAACACAAGTGGTGCCAAAATAAATAATTGTTCTCTGCCCCCATTGGTTCTTGTGCTCCAAAGTATCAAGGCTCATCACTTTCATGATTTTCCTCTGACTCCCCTTATTCTCGGCACAGCTATCATTTGTCTGGCTCCCCTTATTCTCGGCACAGCTATCATTTGTCTGACTCCCCTTATTCTCGGCACAGCTATCATTTGTCTGACTCCCCTAATTCTCGGCACAGCTATCATTTGTCTGACTCCACTTATTCTCGGCACAGCTATCATTTGTCTGACTCCCCTTATTCTCGGCACAGCTATCGTTTGTCTGACTCCCCTTACTCTCGGCACAGCTATCATTTGTCTGACTCCCTTTACTCTCGGCACAGCTATCATTTGTCTGACTCCCCTTATTCTCGGCACAGCTATTAGACTCCCCTTATTCTCGGCACAGCTATCATTTGTCTGACTCCCCTTATTCTCGGCACAGCTATCATTTGTCTGACTCCCTTTACTCTCGGCACAGCTATCATTTGTCTGACTCCCCTTATTCTCGGCACAGCTATAAGACTCCCCTTATTCTCGGCACAGCTATCATTTGTCTGACTCCCCTTATTCTCGGCACAGCTATAAGACTCCCCTTATTCTCGGCACAGCTATCATTTGTCTGACTCCCCTTATTCTCGGCACAGCTATAAGACTCCCATTATTCTCGGCACAGCTATAAGACTCCCCTTATTCTCGGCACAGCTATCATTTGTCTGACTCCCCTTATTCTCGGCACAGCTATCATTTGTCTGACTCCCTTTACTCTCGGCACAGCTATCATTTGTCTGACTCCCCTTATTCTCGGCACAGCTATAAGACTCCCCTTATTCTCGGCACAGCTATCATTTGTCTGACTCCCCTTATTCTCGGCACAGCTATAAGACTCCCTTTATTCTCGGCACAGCTATAAGACTCCCCTTATTCTCGGCACAGCTATCATTTGTCTGACTCCCCTTATTCTCGGCACAGCTATAAGACTCCCCTTATTCTCGGCACAGCTATAAGACTCCCCTTATTCTCGGCACAGCTATAAGACTCCCCTTATTCTCGGCACAGCTATAAGACTCCCCTTATTCTCGGCACAGCTATAAGACTCCCCTTATTCTCGGCACAGCTATAAGACTCCCCTTATTCTCGGCACAGCTATAAGACTCCCCTTATTCTCGGCACAGCTATAAGACTCCCCTTATTCTCAGCACAGCTATCATTTGTCTGACTCCCTTTACTCTCGGCACAGCTATCATTTGTCTGACTCCCCTTATTCTCGGCACAGCTGTTAGACTCCCCTTATTCTCGGCACAGCTATTATTTGTCTGACTCCCCTTACTCTCGGCACAGCTATCATTTGTCTGACTCCCCTTATTCTCGGCACAGCTATCATTTGTCTGACTCCCCTTATTCTCGGCACAGCTATCATTTGTCTGACTCCCCTTATTCTCGGCACAGCTATCATTTGTCTGACTCCCCTTATTCTCGGCACAGCTATCATTTGTCTGACTCCCCTTACTCTCGGCACAGCTATCATTTGTCTGACTCCCCTTATTCTCGGCACAGCTATAAGACTCCCCTTATTCTCGGCACAGCTATCATTTGTCTGACTCCCCTTACTCTCGGCTAGGCCTGTCAACGGGTACCCGGGACCCGGGTACCCGTTGCCGTGTGATTACCCGGGTAGTAAAATTCCGCCCGGGTACCCGTGAAAATGTGGCTTCTATGTCTATATTAACATTAGGCCAAACTCGGCTCCCATGCGGCTTTTTGTGTTTACATTGTGGCTTGCGAAACAATTTATCAAATGAAAATTTTTGTTTCAAATATAAGCTGTGAAGTACTTCTAAGGAGAAATATCTGTCAACAGGAAATAAAATACGGTCCCAATAAATACAATGTATTTTGATTTTTTTTTCTCTCTCAACCTGAAACAGAAATCGCACAACACACTAAAAAAATGGTTCTTTAAAAGAATCACATAACGAAAACAAAAGTCCTCTTCCAAAAAAAAATGATGGACTGCTTAGAGATGAAAGACGCCGTGTTTGTTAATAAAAAAAAACACTCTTGCTTTGACTAACTTTGCTTTGAAATACGCCGATTGATACTAGCTAATATTGTTTATTTACCCCCTCTCCTCCCTTCACTCCTATAACCCACACCCCTTACATCCGCCTTACTTCTTGTGTTCATTAACACGTGGTGACCTAGAAAAACTGATGCTAATAATGCGTACAAGGTCGTCAGTATTTAAATTTAATAAATTGAATAGTTAGTTACTAACAGTGTAGGATGGGCAGACGTCGGCTGTGAGGATGGACTGCACGGAGATGAAAGATGCCGTGTTTGTTTTTTTGTTCATTCAAACACCCTTGCTTTGAAACTAACTTTGCTTTGAAATAGCCGACAGTGGGTCACCGATTGATACTATCTATCTAATGGCGTTTTTTCTACTCTCCCCCCCCCCTCTCTCTTCTCTTCCCTCCTATAACCCAGTGCTTCTCAAAAAATTTTGTATTGCGGACCGGCAGGAATGTTTTCCATTGCATCTGGAACCGGTGCACTATTTTCCCTGTACTTACATGGTAGCGAAATGAATTATATTTCCTTTTATTTTATTTCCTTTTATTTCTTTCATTTATTTGCTTATTGTCAAAAATGACAAATTCTATAGGTTGGTATTATTGATAGCAATTGGAGGATTATAATTATATTTTTCTCTCCTTTATTGATAACTTTCGCGGACCCCCACTTTGAGAAGCACTTTTGAGACACCCTTGCATTCGCGTGTTTCTTGTGTTCATTGACACGTGTTTGCCTAGCCCAAAAATTGATATTAATAATACACCCAAAGTTAACAAGATGGGTTAGACGTCGTGTGGAATCAGGCCAATCAAGTTGACAGCGACACGGCAACCATTGTAATTAAATTGTGTCTGTGAAGGGTGGCAACCCAACGCGATAAAACGCCATGTGAACGTTATTCATAAAATTGATATTGATAAACAAACTGCCGATCCACCCAATATCAGAAATATTTTGGTGTCAACAAAAGCAGTACCACTGACCAAAGCACGATCACTTAAGATTTATCGCAGTATAGCATACGTCATCGCCCTTAGCATCGACTACCGACGCCAAGTGGATATTAACATTAAAGGTATGACACTGAATGTTACGTCATTGCCGTAGACATTTTGTTTGCATGTTCAGTTTATTGTCATGAGTATGACGAATGCATTTACAGCAGGAATTGAATAAAAGTTTTTAGTGCATTATAGTTAATTATAGTGCATTAGTAATAGTATGTTACTGTAACTGGAAGCAAGCCGTTGGCTACTACTACTGTGTGAAATGAGGTGCATGGATGGTGGCTAGGTTGCATTGTTTTGTATAGCGATCATGACGGGGGAAATTATGTGACGTTTAGAACGGGTAACCCGGGTACCCGTTCGAAATTTTCACGGGTACCCGGACAGCTTTTTTCAACAAAATTGATAGCCCTACTCTCGGCACAGCTATCATTTGTCTGACTCCCCTTATTCTCGGCACAGCTATAATTTGTCGTGGCTCCCTCACAGAGGGCCCAAAATTGACATGTATTAACTGTAACTCTGTTGAATAGTAACAGTTATGAGATGACACCTTCATTTGTGTTTTGTTGATTTTTTAATAATATTTTATTACTGTTTTTGCTATTTCACAGTGTATTTGATAGAACTTAGCACTTAAACCTCAATGGGGCACGATATTGCAAATTTTAAAAAACTTGGGAACCAATGGTGAACAAAGTATGTCACCTGCAAAGAGCCCACTGTGGTGCACTTAGTATTAATTTTACCCCTTCTACTAAGTAGAGTGTTACCTTGCAGATCAATTGGGAATAACAAGACATGTGGGTCATTCTGACAATTCCTTTATGAAACATTGCCTGATATCTTTATATCATATGAATATTCTATTGGTGAACTTCTCACACTCCCCAAATATGTTTGACAATTCTCTGTCATATTTCTGTAACAAAACTACATGTATTCCATTTGATATGAACAAATAATAAAAAAAATCATGCTTCCCAACCTTAAAATTAATCAAACTGATAAAATACCAAGACTTTGTCCAAGTAAAGTCATATTCTAAAATGAAGCAGACTAAGATAATTTTTTAAAGGCAGAAGCAAATAAACACTTGAATGTTGTCTTTGTATTTGAGCAACTACTATTTACTATGATAATATGGACATCATGTTAGTTATTCTTAAGAAACATTTGTTGATGTGAAAATTTTTTATTAGGTCTGAAATATGTGTTTGAATAGTTGAAATATGTGTTTGAATAGTTCCCATTTTCTTGGAACTGATTTAAACATTTTGTTATTTCTCTCTTCTGACTCACAGTATTTATGATGTGCTGGCCCTTGGGGAGGACTCATTTTACGCTACTAATATCATTTACGAGCACAAAGTCAGATTCTTCATGCTCCTAGAATTATTTTCCTTGATGCCCTGGTCCAGTGTTGTGATGTACACTCAAGAAACAGGTTACCAAGAGGTCATTACTGGACTCACGAGTGCCACTGGGATTGCAATGTCAGGCTGCGGATCGTAAGTAGCCAACATTTATTTGAACATCTTTATACATATGTGTTTGGTGATTCTGATTTCCTTGACCAGTTATTGTTATATGTGTTTGGTGAGTCTGATTTCCTTGACCAGTTATTGTTATATGTGTTTGGTGAGTCTGATTTCCTTGACCAGTTATTGTTATATGTGTTTGGTGAGTCTGATTTCCTTGACCAGTTATTGTTATATGTGTTTGGTGAGTCTGATTTCCTTGACCAGTTATTGTTATATGTGTTTGGTGAGTCTGATTTCCTTGACCAGTTATTGTTATATGTGTTTGGTGAGTCTGATTTCCTTTGACCAGTTATTGTTATATGTGTTTGGTGAGTCTGATTTCCTTTGACCAGTTATTGTTATATGTGTTTGGTGAGTCTGATTTCCTTTGACCAGTTATTGTTATATGTGTTTGGTGAGTCTGATTTCCTTTGACCAGTTATTGTTAAATATCATACCTTGTTTGACTTGAACAACTATATATCCTTAAACTTGATATCGCAACCGTTACAACCAGGCTATGGTATAGTGTCCCAAAATGTGTGCCAGAAGCATCAGTGTCTATGAAAATCTGTTTTCTATTTAAAAATATAAGTATTAACCCTTTGCAAACCTGTCTAAGATTAATGTTTTGTATTTTTCAAAATTTTCAAAACAATATATAATTTTTTTTATTACACTTACACGAGTGCAAACCAAATGTTAGATAAAAAAATTTAAATTGTGTTATTTCAATTTTACCATCAGTATTTATTCTGAGTTTCAACATTACATATTACAAGACCAACACCTTTCATATTAGGGACTCCATAAACACATTCCTTCACCCATGAATTTATTGGGGGCACAAATAAAACATAATTTTTGAGTATTTGGTCTCTCTTTTGTTTTTTGCAGCTAGGGAGTATGTGTCAAATATTGACCTGAATGGCGTGTTAGATTTTTGTTTATCAAAATTTCCTTACCAAATTTCCCTTTGACATTTTGTAAATGAGCTCTGCTTCATGTGATGGAAAAACTTCAGGTAGCTGTTTTTAGTGTACACTTTGAAGTAAAAAATATGTTTGATGATATAATGCATATATCTACTTAATGTTAAAATAAAATTTGGATTTTGAAACAAATTATTTTGCGCTTTAAAATATAACTTTTGTTTCCTAAAAAATTATTTTTCTACTTAAAATATGATTTTGAGAGTTAATATAACAATAATTGTGACTGGGTAGTTTTTGCTTGCCTGTAAACAGCTGTGTGGCTTTGCACATGGAGTGCTCTTCACATCTGAAGAACATATCCAATATGTATGCTGTTTCATTGATAGTTGAACCCAATTTTCCTTTCTTTTTATTTTCATCATCTTTGAATCCCCCTATAGTTTAATACAAGAATTAAGTGCCTCTCAACCATTATGTAATAGTGTTTGAGATTGTCAACAGATTTATAGCTGCGGATGACGTAGTAATTTTAGGGCTGGAGGGATCCCCTCAGTTAGAAACTACACACTTAAATATGCAACAGCTAACTTTGCATGTATTTAACAATCCAACAATGAAAGAAAAAAATTAACATTTGTTGAATATTTTGAAGAGGAATAAAACTTTTTTTAAAAAATGTCCTGTGTTACATAAATAATGAACTATTACGTGACATATTTAATAATATATTGCAAATAGATATGCTGTAATTATACTTTCATCCTTTCAGATTTGTGTATATATCGTTGAGCTTAATTTCTGAAATACGAGTGTATGCACGACAGAAAGATAACTCCCTAACTTTGCAACAGGTTTGTCAATTGTTTATAACATTTTTTCTCTCCTAAAAAATCCATTTCATTTATTTAGAAGTTATGAGTGCTAATTTTATTTTTCTCTTATGCTATATTTAGTCGTGTCTGCCTATTGCTGGACCTTAAAGTTAATCGTTCTCGTTGCCTTTTCTTTAGTAAATCCTACATTTAGGGATACCCAGTATTATTTTGCATATAAATTATATATTTATTTTTATACACAATGGCTAATACAAGCAATGATTCATGATAGGAGGGGTGGGCTAATTGTATTTAAATTTAACGGACGTAGTACTTGATTGAAGAAATATAAAGCTACATAATATAAATATAAAAGAATACTTTAGTTTCAGCATTTAATAATTGAAAGTGGGGCGTCTCCCCTGAGAGAAGTGAGAATATTAAATATAAATTACTTGAAATAAATATTTCTTATGGTAAGTTATTTTTATTGCATATTACAATAAGAGACAACAAAGAATAGGCCTTAAATGTATCTAGGGGCCTTAAAATTATTTTGGTTTCATACCACCTAGCTAGGTACTCTATTTTATACTTTTAAAAAACCTTTTTCTGCATCCTCCCCGCTGCATACACATTTCTGTTCTTTTTGTTCACTCCATGGGATTTAACTAAATTGATCGTTCACCATATTTGCCATTTTACCCATAATTCTACCATATTAATTAACATAAACAGTTTTCATTCACAGTCCTACCCCCTATATACACATCCAGACAATGTGCTTCTAGACCCCACCACTGGTGACCTGTTCATAGGCTCTCATCCAGTTGCCTACCAGTATCTCAAACACCTGGACAAACCGAAGAAATTTAAAGCAGCATCGCAGGTATCCATTTTTAGCCTATGTTGGATAATGTGAGCTTTGAAGAATAATTTCAAATTATTAAGTTTACATAAAGAGGGAAATTTATTATAATTATAAGCATGCACTTCTGTTAAAAACCATATGTCTTATGGCAGGTTCTCACATTTTTTCATCACCCTTATATTTTAGCTTTTAATTTTAAAACTATTAGTTATCTGAGCCTATTCTTTAGCACTGTAATAAGAAATATACTATTTGGTACATAACATTTGGTGAAAATGGCTTATTAACATATGTACTATTTGCAACGAACAAAAATGCATTCATGAATCTATATTTGTTTACCATTTTTGAAACAAAAATATTTCAATCTTAAAATCAGAATAATTTAATATGAATATGTCTTCAGGTTATTGATGGGTTTTTTTCTTGCAATTTCATCACTCCTCTCATCTGATGTGTTAAATGTGTCTTTCAAAATATCTCAGGTGCTGCACCTACGAACGGCTGGTGGAAACATAACGTCAGTGACCGAACTTTTATATGATGATGGCGACCTCTTATCTGGCTCATCAGCTGCTGTTATTTACAATAAGAAATTACTTGTAGGCTCAACTGTAGAGAAGTTAGTATTGTGTGAGGTCAGTGTTCCCATCTGAGGCTGATGCTTTGAATACTCTGCTGGATGATTTTGAGAAAAATTGCAAACCAGAGTTGACAAGCTTAAACTAAAGTACTTGAGCTTCAATTAAGAACTTTAGCTTCAGTCTAGTTTGGGGAATTCATGGACTAGCTCATTCACTCTGTCTCAAGGTTATGGGGGTGGGGGGTATAAATTTGTAGAATTTCACCATCATAAAGTCTTTGTGAAATTGAAAAAGGGTTTAGCAGAAATAATGTGGAAGTCATTGCAGAATTCCTAAATGACAGCTGTCTGCTGATGGAGGAGAGTCCATCATCTGCAAGGTTGAGGTTGCATCAGAATGAATTAAATGTAGAAAAAAAATATTTCTCTTTCTTTGGTGTGTTACTTTCAGTTTCAGTATTTTTCTTGAAATTTATCCATTATCAAGTACAAATTGTTTGGCTTGTTTAAATTGACTAACGGTAATAGTTAAGTAATAAGAGCTTTAAAGAAGAAAAAAAGACTTGAGAACTTTAAACCTTACATCTGAATCTTTTCATACACTTCTCAGTCAAAAACTACACCTCTGGAAGATTATGGGGGGGGTTGTTGAGACCAAATGGTCTATTGCAGGTAATCCACATGCTCTGTGTAAATTCACTGTACATCCCTGCACCTTAAGTAAGCTTCCTTTTTACTTTCAATGAAATTAATTAGCAATAATTAAAACATGAAAATAAATAAAAGACTTCACTTCCACATATTTTATAGAGTTGAATTTTTTTTTAAACCAGCTAGAAAGAAGAGAAGAAAAACACTTGTTGGGGAGGGGGAAATGTTTATGTTAATTTTACAATTACATATCAATTTTGAGTGGCCAATACAAATGTTCATAAAATGAAACAAGTTTTCACATCAAGTGTTCTATGGTTAGTCTGAGAATCAAAACAGCTAACCTCATTGATTAGACTCAGACCTACACACAAGCAGAAAAACTTCAGTCATCAAACTCACTTATGGATTCATTCAGACATAGTACTTCATGCAAGGCATTGATTAATTATAATCAGGGCTGTGGAAACCTTCATTTGTATTTCAGTGATAGTAATTCCTGCATAATTTCAATAAAAGGGAGAGAAAAATAAAGACTAATAGTAATAGCAAACACAATCAAGCAACAACAATATAAGTATAAGTTTAATAACAAACTTTTCAAGATTAACAAAAATTACACATTGCCGCATTTGTGTTAAGAGTTACTTTTTTTTCTTTTAATTTAAATGCTTAAACAGCATAAGTTAATTCGGGACCCATTAAATTTTGACCACATAAGACAGCTGTAAATCAAATTTCAGCTGCCTAGCATTCTGAAAACTGAAGATCTAAGCATGTTACTAATGACATTTGTTAACAATAACTAAATCCAATTGAAATGTTTGCTGTTAATTATCTCATTAGAATTGGAACCTCTTTTCTTGTCATTTTCAATTTGGTCATATCTGATGTTTAAAAAAAGAAATGGCGTTTATCAATCACTTTCACTCTCACTCAGCCATCATCCTTGTACATGTAGTTGACGGTGTTAAAAGACTGCATAATTTTATTTATTATGTCACCGGATCATAAGGGCCTACACCATGACATATTGCATGTCCAAAAAAACAGTTAACTCCTTTCCTGTGGGTTACCAATTTTTCCCATTAAAGTAGGTAGATATTATTTATTTCAATCAATACCTTATCAAAAGGTTATATTAAAAAAATGACAAATTCAGGTGTCAACCCAGTTTTCTTACATATTTTTTTAATGGGAAATATCAGGGGCCAAGAAAACATTTTGAGTCTAGACGCAACCCTAGCAGTCAGTACACTGGGGCTTGGGTGATGTGTCATATGTGAGGCTAAGGTATAAGTGTAGGCTTTATACCATAATAAATAAATTGCAGGGCCCAGACAGCTGCAGTGCTCAAGTGGGCACATTTGGAACTCCTAGCCCCAATGGTCCCCCCAGTTGAGTGAAAATTGTTTTGGCACCAACACAATGGTTACCATGAATCAGACTACCAGTGATTAAAGTGGCTAGAAATTGATTTGGCAGTGTTAGGAATAATTTTTTAAAACTTATTTTGGTTAAGGCCAGGGCCAGGATTGCAAGCAATATCCTTATTGAAATTAAAGAAATGTACAAATATTTTTTTTAATTGATAGAATTGAAAGAATAATTCAAACTAAATTACTCCAGATTTTTCTCTTAAACTATTTAGCTTAAGTAAAGTATAATTTAATAAAAATGATTCACTTTAAATAAATACATTTTTTTATAAAATTATAATTTTGAATTTCTATTCTGACTTGAAAGCATATTCACTCACAAGAATGAGTTTTTCACAACATTGTTGTTTTTTTCCCAACTCAAATAAATAACACAATCTGTCAGAAAAATATCAGACTACTTATTTACAAAGTTTAACACCTTTTGAAGTGTACAGTTACACATCCACATAATTAGTTTTGAGTAAAATAATTTGTTTAATCTGAAATAAAATTCTTTCTTCAATAGTGTTCAGTTAGCAGTTTGAAGAATGAATATGAACAATGCATGATTAAAGTATTTGCTTAAAATTTCCAATTATATTTCATTAGGCTTAGCCCGTAATTATAAAGAGCTATTATCACACAAAAGTTGAAATAAACGTAACTTTTAAAAGAAGGCAAACAATTTTATTTTCCATTTAAGAGGGGTTTTTTTTTAATCGGATAGGTCAAAAAAAATTTTTGTGTGTATAAATAATAAAACTAGAACTTTATATAAGATATTTGTATTATACTCAATTACAAAATAATTTAGATTTTAAAGTGATGAGCTGCAAAGGTCAAAAGTGTGTTGGCAAGATTTTGATAGTGTAAAAATAGGGCTTTTGGTGCTCAACCAAACATTACGAAACATTAAATATAAACTCCAAGCTATTACAATTTTAATCATTATTTGCTTTGGATGCTGTATTTCCAATAAAAATGTGTGCAATGCTTAGTGTGTGGCTTAAACATATGCACTATTTACTTGATGTAGAATATAATTAAACTTTTATAAAATAAAACAAACTTTTAAATTTAAATTCCATTTAATATACACTGACTTTTGCATCAAACATTATTGAAGAAAAAATTGTATTGTTAAATCAGCAAATATTTATATTTGTGACTGATTACCAGTTAAATTTTTAAATTGCGAAAATAAACACACAGGAATGTTCACTATATGTACAGAAAATTTTTATTGATACTTTGTACAGTCTGAGAAGTGCAGTATATTAACATTATTTTCTTTAGGAGAAATAACAAATTTTGGTTTCCAAAAAGGTTACTTTAAATGGTTTACTAGAAAAGGTAAAATAAAAAATGGTTGCTGCAGTATGTAATTGGTTAAATAAGAGGTCGTTTTCTACCCCACAAGGCAGTAATGCAACCGTCGATCAGTTGATGGGCTCAAGAAAATGTCTTTATTATTGAACAGTCACAAAAACAAAACAGCTCTGTATCTTGAAATTATGTAGGTATAATGGCCATGCCACTACCCTACAACTAATAATGGAAGCTAAATGAAAACTCTACTTATCAGTATGCACAGCCTAAAACAAAGTATGAAACTTTTTTTTTATTATTGTTCTGTTTTTCTGTATGTTTTTTTCCAGTTTTTTTTTATATATAAAGAGCCTAGGTATGTGTTGATCTACAAGCAAATACAAGAATACCTGGCTCATCTAGTCTAGCTGTACCTAACTCTTAGATCTGGCAGTGCTCTCAAAAGCTCTGCATACACACCGCCTTCATAGGACTACAGCATGCTGCCACTTGTGTACATGCCGACCATCCAAATTTGGTCACGGCAAAGAACTTAACATAATAATAAAATTTTTCTACCATTAAAATCATTTTCAAATATGCATCATAATATGAATTACTTTTGTCCACCCTGACACTCACCCGCTATTACCAATCACACTGATATTACAGCTGTCTAGCAGATGTCACACAAGTTTTAAAAAACACACACACACACACATTTTTTCACTCTAATTTTTACATATCCATACTTAGTTACATGTATAAATATACTGCATCTGGGGGCAAAAAAAAGGGGTCAAATTTACAAGTGCTAAATCGTGCTCCTTATTTCCTAGTATTCAAAGTTACCACTGCATGGATTTATTTAAAACACCACTTGATGATAGAAAGCCGTTTGAAACTTTAGAATTATAAAATATAAATTTATCAGGCCAAAATATTTTGACTGACAAATGGGTTCAAATATTTATGTAATGTTTTGCACCAAGATCTGGCTATGATTATTCTGGGGCAATCAGAGTTAATTAATTACAGACATCAACCAAACTGAAAGGAAAATCCTGGAAAGCCTCCATTGTGCGAATGACCACCATGACTGAAGTGAGAAGCACCTGGATGGCCACCAAAACTGAAGCCAGACATATTTCCTCCTCCAAAGAATGCTTGGAAGATCTGATTAGGATCCACTGTGTCTGAAAGACATAAATAAAAAATGAAATTACTTTGACAAAAACAGTGTCATATTTCTTTTTAGTAACTAACAAACAAAAAATATGATGTAGTAATAGAAAATATTTATGCAAGCAATACATTCCTCATCAAAAAAGTATTAGTGGCAATGACACTCAACAAAGATATGTACTTTATGTAACATTGTTACTTACCATATCCCATCCCTTCACCCTCCTCAATGTCTTGCCCACTGTCGTACCTTGCCTTCTTTTTAGTATCTGACAAAATACTGTAAGCTTCTCCTAATTCCTTGAATTTTTTCTCTTCTTCCTTCTGTTTATCTACCGTGTCATGTGAGTGACGATCTAGACAAAATGTGGACTTCATGAAAAAAACGTTAACACATAATATGAAATTACTAATTATAAAAAATGCACAGTTGTATAAAGTTGGATTACAACTTCAAGAAATTAAACCTTCAGCTTTCAATATTTAGGCAGATATAGATATTTGAAAGTAATCTGCATTTCAGAAAACCTGTTACTTTTTAATAACTTCCTCCATCCATCCATCCCCTGTGGCGCTACAGCCCATTTACGTAAGGCTTGGGCCTGCCTCACGACCTCCTTCCACTCAGTCCTAATCAACGCCTTCCTTCTCCAAAATTGGATGCCCAGTTTTGTAGATATTTCGCTACATCATCCATCCATCTAAGCCTAGGTCTTTTTTTTTAGCCGTTTTCCTCTGGGGTTTTAGTGGTGCACCCACTTTACTCCTCTATCATTTGACATCCTTTCCAAGTGTCCTGCCCAGTGCAGTGTGCCCTTTTTTATTTCTATTGTGGGATAGACTGTACAGTTCATGGTTGGTTCGTATTCTCCATTCCTATTCATCCTTTGTTGGTTTATATATTTTCCTGAGAATTTTCCTCTCCCATGTATTTAACAGGTTTTCTGCAGTTTTTTTAAGGTCCAAGTTTCACTTGCACATTTTACAGCTGGTCTGATGACAGTTTTATAAAGTGTTTTCTTCGTTTCTCCAGTAATGTTTTTGCTTTGAGTATTTTCTGGCTAATAAACTAAACTCATATTCTGTAGGCCCGAGACTAGTCTCTTAAGGCCTTGGCTAGTACCTGGGCAACCTGCTCCATCTTCTGAGCAGTGCCATACAACATTGTCTTAACGTGGGACTCTTTTGCCTCCCTTACCTCCCCGGCTATGTCTAGCGCGGGACAAGACATCAGCAGGTGTACGGCCGTCTCAGAGGCTTGGCTGCAATGATGGCAGTTCGAGTCCCTGTTGTGGTCTAGCCTGTGAAAGTACGAGTTGGTTGGGCAGTGCTCTGTTCTCATCTGAGTCACTAAACTCTGGTGTTTGTGACTCAGGTTCCACCACTGGTCTGAAAGGCTTGGCCTGGGCATGTTAGCGAAAACCCCTCTGGCTGTCGTGTTGTTAGCCCACTCCTGGTACCACTTGCTCCTTAAGTGGTCCTTTAACCAGGTTTTAGCCCCAAGATAAGTAACTGAGGCCTCTGGTTGGGGCAGGGCAGCTCCTGCTTTTGCCAGGGAGTCTGCTTTTTAATTGCCGTCAACATTCACGTGACTTGGGATCCAGTGCACTGTTACCTTACCTCCAAGTCTTTCAAGCTTACCCACATCCTCCAAGATGACGTCAACCAAGTGGGTGCTACGCTTCTCACTAAGTAGGACTTCGAGGGCTGATCTCAAGTCGCAAAACAATACCATGTCGAAACCGAAAATTTCCGACCCTTGCAGTGTCTGGTGCACACTATCCAAGGCCCTGTGTATAGCCTCAAGCTCCGCATCGTAATTTGATGCCATAGTCCCACAGGGTCCTGAAAGTTCTTCTTTTGTGGCCCGCTTATCGGGTATAAGATGAGCTCACCATATCCTGCAGTTCCATCCCTCAAGCTGGCAGACCCATCCGTGAACATTTTTACTTGGGTTCCTGCGAACCCTTCAATTGTCTCAAGGGCAGCCACTTTCTGTACATGTTCAGGGCTGAGTTTCATCACTGCTGTGTCAGTCAAGGTCAAACGTATTTCGGGACGTGTAGATTCCGCATAGAGCTGTTTAAGTGGGACATTTATAGTTTGCCGTCTATTTCGTGGGGGTTTGACGTTCCTATCAAGCTCCGTTACTTGATGCATAAAAGAGGATCGTTTCAAACTCCCACGTCCGCTCCAGTTATTCTGCATTTGGTAGCAGGGTTCTCTAGTATCTAGCCTGCGGTACCTTTCTGCGGTTGTTATAATTGCCTTGTCCCTACGTATTTCGAGTGGTTCTACGTTTGCAATGACTTCCACAGCAGCTGTGGGTGTAGTTCTGTAAGCGCCACAGATAAATCTTTGAGCCTGGTTCTGGATACGACACAGTTTTTCCAATGCCGTTTTGCTGGCAAAGGCTTGGACGGGCATGCAGTAGTCCATTATCGATCTTACACTGCCCAGAAAGAGAGCTCTGAGCGTGCTTGCTCCAGCGCCCCAGTTTGTGCATGCAAGCTTTTTCACCAGGCTGAGCTGGGCGGTTGCCTGGGAGTACAGGTCTTGTAAGAAATTGTGCATTTGTACTTTTTGATCCAGCTTGACTCCCAGGTAAACCGGTTGCTTGTCCTATTTGAGCGCTACATTGTTTATCTTAAGCACTATCTCCTGTTAGTGAAGAGTGAATAGACCATCTTCACTGTGTTTATTTCCACTATCTCCTGTTAGTGAAGAGTGAATAGACCATCTTCACTGTGTTTATTTCCATTTGCCACCTCTGCATGTACCTACTGATAGCTGAAAGGTCTCGCTGTAGTAGCTGTTGCAGTCGGTTGGCATCTTTACCGGTGCTCCAGATTACTAAATCGTCTGCATACATAGCCGCACTGGTTTGCAACATACCAGGGAGGTCGTTGACGTAAGCCAAGAACAGTGTGCAACTGAGTGCCGACCCTTGGGGTAGCCCCTGCTGCAGCGTTCTCTTACTAGAGGTTTCACTGCCATAAGTCGTTGCGATCGTCCTGTTTGTAAGAAAACCTTGGATCCACCTGTACATGTTTGTAGTCACGCCTAAGGCTTGTAATTTCAACAACAGACCGGATCTCCAGACCCTATCGTAAGCCTGTCGGAGGTAGAAAAATATTGCCACAGTATGCATTTGTTTCTGGAGCCCGTCTGTTATGGACTGGAGAAGACGGAGCACTTGATCAATCGGCTGCTTTCCCTTCCGGAAGCCTGCCTGATTGAGATTCAGACTATTTGTACTCTCCAAGTACCAATAGAGTCTGGCGTTCACCATTCTCTCAGCTACCTTCCCTAAACACGATGTCAGGGAGATCGGAAGGTAGCTGCTTGGGAGATCTCGATGTTTTCCTTCTTTAGGAATTGGTACAATGTTAGCACTCAGCCAAGCTCCAGGCAGGGCACCCGTGGCTCACGTCCTGTTTATGATATTCAATAGCGAGGACATTGCTATCGTGCCAAGGTTTTTAATCATCTCGTTATTTACTTTGTCCTGTCCTGGTGCCTTGGCGGCTTTGCACTTACTGATCGCTGTTAGCAACTCGGTCAAAGTGAAAGGGGCGGTAAAGACATTGGCATGCGGTCCCCACTTCTGGGTCTTTTCTCCATGTTTCCTGAGACGGTTCAGGTTATGGCTCTGACTAGTTTCTTTCGGCTTCAGGCTCACACTTGCAAAATGCTTATTCAAAGCATCGGCACACTTTTTATCTGTGGTTACAGTGCCTGTGGTCGTTTGCAAGGGGCTCAGATTTTTCGTTTTCCCCATACCAGAAAGTGAATCAATCAGTTGCCACACCCTTCTGCCGTCTGCCAGGTTAAGTTTTCCGCATGAACTAACCCATTCTTCCTTTTTCGCCTGGAGGGTTTCCATCCGGACTTCGGCAGTCAGCTTATTATAAGCAGCACGAGCAGCAACCGTTTTAAGCTTACCTGCCTTTTTCCGTGCCTTCTTACGTTCACGGACGAGTTCCGCCAGCTTTTTGTTCCAGAATGGTCGGTACTTTCAGTGTCTACACTTCCTTGGAATGGACTTCCTAGCCATTGACAAAATAACCCCCACGAGGTCATTGCAGGCATTCTCTATTGACTTGGGGTTCTCTGGGTTCTCAGTTGAACCCGCGAGCGTGGTTTCAATCCCTTCACGGAATTTTTTCCAGTCAGCTTTGCCATACAGCCAGTGTCTTCTGGCAAAGCGTGCATTCACCAACTCGATGTCTATTTCAATGAGTAAAGGTCTATGGTCACTTCCAACTTCGGGCAACATTTTCCATCCTACCTTTGCCTCTAGCTCAGCCGAGACTAGGGTTAGGTCTGGGCGTGATAGAGCACTGTTGCCGGCTACTAAAATATGCTCTATTCCTGGTTGATATTCTTTCTTTAATCTCTATTATTAATTCATTCTTTAATAACTCCATACCTAATGGTAATTCTAAGGATTAAAAACTCACAATTCTGAATAATAAACATGCATCTCACCTGGGTGGTGTATCAAAGCTCGTTTCTTGTATGCCTTTTTAATTTCATCATCTGAAGCAGTTTTATGAACCCCAAGAATCTTGTAGTAATCTTTTCTCTTACTTTTCTTCAACTCCAGCTTTGCATTTTGAAGTAGCTGCTTATTTTCTGTTTATAATATAACACAAGCATACTGAGCATAGCACGAAAAACACGATAATTTTTAAAACAAGAGAAATTACTCTAAAATCATTTCAGAGGAGAATGGACATTTTATTTTTTTAAATAATTGAACACAAAACATTTTTCTGCTTGCGAAATTATAAATGCTTAAAATAAATGGGAATGACCATTAATTGTACATTGTGGAACATTAACTCATTAGCTCCTGATGCGACTAAATGCGTCCTTAGAGGGGTCCGTACGGATGCACCCAAATGCGTCTGTTCGCCTAGCGACGCACTCGTATTTTTAGTTAAAAATAGCACGAAATCTCGCTTTCCTCGAGACTTCCAGCTATTGTGTGATACTACGAGATTTCAATAAAAATTACCAGATGTTTTTCTCTTGTTTCACTTTCGATCCATGTGTGAATTAGTTTGACCCTTCTATATGGCGTATGTATTCACCTGAGGTGCCGAAAATCGCGTTATCGGACTTTAATCGTCATTATTTCGCAGTGCATGTTATATTATTAAACGTAATTCATTTCTTGATGCATTAATCATTTTATTTTTCAAGATAAACGAATATCTATAGAAAATAAAAGCATTTTTCTAATGGAATCAAAAGCTTAACGAAGTTGCTTCCCTTTTGTCCGGAATATGAAATAGATTCGGAAGTAGCCCTTCAGGAGCTATTGAGTTAAAGAAACTATATTTTAAAAAGTAAACCTTTTCTATGTTCCTTTCTTTTTAGATTTTTAAACAAATTATGTTTACCTCAAGTCAAAAAACTTAGTGGCTAGTTGTTAACTTGAAAATCAAGTGGACACTTAATTAGTACTCTAAACAATCACACTAACATCATAAAAGAAACATTATTTTTTTAAATAAGTGATACAGGAAAAGCTTGTTAGAATTTGATCTGAGCTATGATCAATGATATTATATTGCTTATTTGTTTCTCTTAAAATGATCATCATTTTTGTAAGGGAAGCAACTTTCTAATAGCATAAAATCACATTTAAAAACTAAAATATTTTTTCCATTTTACTACATGCTTTTCTTTCTAAATAGTTAGTAATATATCTTTTTATAAAAGAAATAAAATATCATTCATTGGTAGTAAGGAGACATCTCTGTAGCATTCAAAATGTAAATAACATAACTCGAGACTTCCGGCTATTGCGTGATTCTACAAAATTTCAATAAAAATTACCAGATGTTTTTCTCTTGTTTCACTTTCGATCCATGTGTGAATTAGTTTGACGCGTCTTTATCGAGTATGTATTCACCTGAGGTGCCAAAAATCTCGTTATCGGACTTTAATCCTCATAATTTCGCAGTGCATGTAAAATTATTATTAAACTTTAATCATTTCTTGATGCATTAATCATTTTATTTTTTAAGATAAACGAATATCTTTAGAAAGAAAAGCAGTTTTCTAATGACATCAAAAGCTTAATGAAGTTGCTTCCCTTTTGTCTGGAATATGAAATGGATGCGGAAGTAGCCCTTCAGGAGCTATTGAGTTAATGTTTGTTTTTTTGGAACTAGAATTTCTTTTTTAATTAATGTATATAAAACTACTCTCTTAGCTCAAAAAAGAAGAAGAAAAAATTATCCCAGCCTTAGTTAAATTATAGTTAGAATTTAAGCCAAAAAAATCCTCTTAAATACTAGCTACGGGAAGGAAATCAGGTACTTAATCACTATAAATAAATGTAAAATTAACTTAAAATAACCTCTTGTCTTTGCCATCTTGTATATCTGCTCATAATCTCTGACAGCTTCTTCATATAGCTCTGTATCTGTGTAGCTAAAAACAAATAATAATGGGAATATATGTTATTACTTCAGCTATGAACAAGAATTTGTTTAAATGGTTGGAACATGAGGTACCAGAATTAATTTTAATAAATAGAGGTACATCATTAAGTTTAAAAACCACGTTTTTTTAAGTTGACTAAAAAGAAGAAAATAATTTAAAACTTATAAGTTCAAGTACTTTAATTTAATATGACTAAAAACGTGGGGCGGACGCTTATGAGGTTTAACATATGCAGTTCATTCGTTCTCTCACTTATAGATCTCTCTTTTGCCTTCTACATTATAAGTCTTTAATTTTTATACCAAACACCCGCCCCACGTTTTGAGTCATATTAAATTAAAGTACTTGAACTTATAAGTTTTAAATTATTTTCTTCTTTTTAGTCAACTTATAAAAACGTGGTTTTAATAATCATTTTTTACCTTTATTTATTTTACTCTATTTAGTCTAAGTGTATGCTATGGTGAGTTTTGAAGCATTGATTTTGTTCAAAAATAATAAGCATTTCCCAACAAACATTTTACAGACTGAAGTTGACTGATCACCCCTTGATGTTAAACATGGTTGATGTGGTCGGGGCAGGTGTGAACTCGGCACGTGAATGTAAATAATAACAGACAGATAATACTGATGCTTATATAGAGATAAACTAAAAAATTCAATAATTTATAACGGTACATTCGATCGATCTGAAATTTTGATACAATGCATTGTCATCCAAGATCTATCTGTGGTAAAATTTTGAGCTCTCTAGGACCATCAGAAGTGGTTTAATTTTACGTTGGCAAATTTGAAAAATTGCGGACAGACAGACAGACACGAAAGCAAGTTAATAAAAACGTGGTAAAAAAGAAGGTTGTGCAACTGATGAGTTATGGGACTGTGAGCTGAACCAGGTATGAATTTAGCATTTTACCAATAGATTTGAAAATGAATATCACTAAATAGGATTTATACATTTGTTAATTGATATCAGCATATTGCCTTTTCTTTTTTAACATTAGTGAGAATCAGACTTTAAATATCAGAAAAATTGTAATCTAAGGCTTTAAAAATATGAGTTAGTATTGATAAATTTTAAAAATAAGTCCTATGAATTTCTTCCACTTTTTACCATACGCAAGTACTTTTTGGATAAAATGGTAGACATTTAAATTTTTATTTACTCTTACTTCCCTTTGATTTCTTATTTATACAAAACTTAAGGTGGGGATAATAGTTCCATTTATTTCTTATTTATACAAAACTTAAGGTGAGGATAATTATTAAGTAATTTTATCACCCGTTTAAATACTAATTGACATATTATGCTTTAAAGGAAGTAAATAAAGCAAATAAGTCTTAACAATTGTTGAAAATAAATGAGTTTTAATAATTTCCCAAATAAAATTAATAAGGGCTATGATAGATGCTAAATTTAATTATTACCATTTGGCTCTTCTCATATATGCTTTGAGATATGTGTCATCTAACTCTATAGCTTTTGAACAATCTTGGATTGCATCATCTAATTTGTTGAGCTGGGGAAAAGAGAACAATATTTTGCTATCGACTGGGCAAACAAAATTAAACTGATGGCTGAGGATCTAATATTTTATTAATTTTCAACCATTCAAGCCTTACCTACTTATTCCCTATATAACCTCTTATTTGAAAATATATTTATGTTATTATATTAATATATTATTAATTTATTTTAATAAGAAATCACAAATAAAAAGTACTTTACAAAAAGAAAGATATTTAAATAATTAAAATATTTAAATGTTAAGTTTTTTTTTAGCCATTTCATGAAGTGATAGTTAAATTTCAGAAAGTGTACTACCATCATTAGTGTTATTTTGACTTTTTTAAAAAATAGGCATATGCTTCACAAGAATGGGAGTTTTTCATAGAGACCATCACATATAGTGAGTTCATCATAAACATCAGAACAGTCCCTATGCTTAATACTAAGTTTATATTGTTTTTTATTTTAAACATGTAAATTTTTTCTGATCAAAAAGAATACTTCACCTTGGAACACACAGTAGCCCTATTACAGAATAGTTTGGAATTAGTTGACTTGTTATTAGGGTCGATACTAAGTGCCTCCGTATACATATTGTAAGCGTCTTGATATTTGCCTGCACGAAAAGCTGTGTTACCTTCATCTTTCTTCCCAGACAAAGCCTTTGCTCTCTGTTATGGATAAAATATTTTCAAAAACAACAAAATATATATTTAATATAGCAAATGACTTGTCACAAAATAAAACAGTTTCCAAAACTTTATTTCTTAATAATGTCCCTATGTAAAAAAAATTGCATTTAACTGACAGTCTTTGCTACCAAAAGAAAAAGTTTGACATATAAAATACATGTTAACTTTCATTTCATGATTCATTTTCCAAAATCTACTCAAAATTTCTTTACTTCTTTGATATCTGATTTTATTTACAAACAATTTTAGGTGAATTTAAGCATCAAATTTTTTCATAGTTACAAAAATGCCTTTATTCAACATTATTAGAGCCTCGTAACATGAAAAAAAAGTGAAGCAGCCGAAGTCAAAGCGTGAAATAGCTGGGACAAGTGTATTCCAGTTTGACTATTTTAATCAGATCTAAAACAGCCCATAATTATTCTAAATGATAGATACAGAAAGATTCTAAATATGAATATTAAAATTTATAATTGAAGCACATACATATAATTATTTTATTTACCCTATATATATCTTTTGCTTTATGGTGGTCTGGTGCTCGCCGCAACACCTCCTGGAAATGCTGGAAGGCTTTGTCAGTACTATCTTGATAGTATAGACACATTCCCCTCACATACAGCGCATCTGCATTCATGCCCTCCCTTTGCAAAATATCACTGAAAATTTGAAAAATAAAAATAATTTAAACTGGAGATAACAAATAAAAAAAATAATACACTAAATTTAGATAGAAATACACACAGGTTAAAATTTAAATTTACTTTGCTTGTTCTTGGGCCTCCTGATATTTTCCTAAGAGAGCTAGGGCTTCGGCTTTTTGGATTTTAAAATGTAGTGCAGCACTGCAATGTTCTATACATCGCTCAAGGTAAAAAATAGCCTGAAAAAAATATTGTATTTTAGTTTAAAACTTACCCAACCGTTAGGATTTACTTAAGAAAAAAATATGTAAATAAAACTTTCTTTTAAATGTTCAAATTAAGAGACTAGATCTGGTCAGAAACTTCAAATGTTTTTTGAAAAATTTAATAACAAGGTAAAAGTAAGAACATAAATACTTACAGTTCGATAATCTCTTTTTTCAAAATTAGCCTCTGCCTTTGATATATGTTCTTGTACTTGGGCAGCTGTACTAGACTAGAAAAAAAGAAGAAACATAGCATATATTTAAAAAAATTTATAAACATCACCAAGATACTCTTCTCCAGTTTTTATTTTTTATTTGGATGGGGATTATTATTAAAAAATGTTAGTTTTCTTAAATTTTGTTATAATGGCTGTGTGGTCAGATCTGAGCTTAATACCGAAGGACCCTAGGCAAATGGGACTGAAACTTAGAGGGAACTCAAGAGAATGCAAACTCCAAAATCAAGCCAGAGGACATAATACAACTCATGCAGTGGGGCGCATAAAAAAATAAAAAACACGCTTTAACAAAAATACTGCTGGAAATCTACTGCATCGTGGTCTAATTCCAGTCATCATGACTAAATCTTGCTTTTTTATGAAATAGAAAACATCATTTAAGTTTTTGGAACGACAAAGCAGCTCCTTATTCTTACAGATCGATAAAAGAAGTTTTTCTGAGATCCCCTTGTCTAGCACAGTTAGAGATCCGGGCTTATACACCTACAGTATATTCAGTTCCTTGTGTGGATGGACACAGAAAGAAGTCCCTCTGAGTACGCTATTGTGAAGCAACTGCAGCACCTAAGTTATGCAATAGTCTTCTAGAGTCATTTAGAGAATGTAACAAGAAAGAAACAAAAGAAAAATCTGAAGACTTGTTTTTATTTCAACAAAGTTTTGAAAATCAAACCATGCTAACTATAGACCTCCCAAGAAAAAACAAATTCTGTAGGGGTGTTCACGGCACTGGTTTAAGAACTACATACAAAATAAATGTTGACCTTCATTGTCTTTGAAAAGTCTACAGAACACATCAGAATATGAAAAAACAAGTAATAAAAACTCAAATGAGTATTTAAACGCAATTTCCAACAAGAATTTCCAATTTTTTTATGCAAGGGAAATCATTCTAGATTACATTAAAAGTCATTTCAAATCAGTAATTCTGAAAGTAAACAAAAAAAATTACGGAAGTCGAACGAAAACATGTGTTTGAAAAATTCCTTCTCCAACATAGTTCTAAATATTATTAGCAATTGTTTGATATTTGTTTCAACCCGAAAGATGTTATGGTTGGCGAGAAATTGACAAAATACTGATATTTTTGGTTTTTTTTTATTTTCCAGGAAACCCAGTAAACCTTTTCGGTATTTTTTTTGGCCGTTGCACATCCTTGGGACCTCCTTAGCATATTTGCAAAGGACCCGAACCCTCTATATGGTATGGTTCAGGAGGAGTTGCATTGTCAAGCTTGACAGACATATGGAATCTATAAACACAATTTTTCCAAGGGAAATTGTGTTAAAAACATTACTTGAAATGTTTCCATAACATAAAGATATATACACAACAGAATATCCATTTTATGTACATATGTAGACAAGCTGCTTAGAATTCAGTTTTCCAGTATCTCCCTATGGACCTTTTTGAACTTGTCCAACATCTCTTTGATCAACTGAAGTTAATTTGAGTTCCAAGCAAGTTAGAAAGAACATCTTTCAAGCTTGCACTGGTGTCATTGTTATATTTCTGGATACATTTTGTTTTACTTTGGCATTAAAAAGTTAGATATTGGCAAGATAATATCTCTTTTAATAAGAAAGGTGGTGAATAAAACTTTCGATCTCATAACTGAAACTGAATCATCTGATTCCATGGCAAAGAAATTGGACATGGATGCCATAGAGAAATTCACTAACTTTTAGTTTAAAAGCAGTTGTTTTTTAAAAAGATGTTTTTTATTATCACTGAACAAACAACTTTTAATAGAGAAGTGGGTCTAACACTGACTGCATATGTTTAATCCTTGAGTCTAATAAACCAGTGATTTTCAAAATAGCCAACTCCTTTCCAAAACGTTGAATGACGTTCTTTTGTTTAGTAATATTTAGCACTATTCCTCTCAAGCTGGAAACTGAAAATGTACAACTTTTCAAATCACTTACCTCTTTTTGAGCAACACTATTATTAGGTTCAATCTCAAGAACATGTCTGTAACTCCTAAGTGCTGCTACTGGAGATCCCAAGGCTAAATGACATTTACCCTCCCTTAAGTATCCCTAAGAACAAAAATAAACAAACATTTGTGAAGGAAAAGTTTCCATAGCCAATAAACGAGCCATCTGTCAAGTTTCTACAGATTAATTAAAGCTAATTTAAAAAGCATGATTTCAATTTACACCCTTCATTTGAAATTGTAAATTACAATAAAAATGTGATACATTTTTAATTTGACATGAATGCATTCAAAGTCTGGTCATCTATTTTATAAATTGACTTTATCAAGAAATTTTTTGAAGAAACAAAATTTTACTTGACTTATAAATTTTACCTTAACAAAACCTGTGTCTAGTTGTATGGCATACTGTGCATCTGCTAATCCATCTTTAAACTTTTGAAGCATAATATATGTAGCAGATCGATTTCCATAGTATGCAGCACAATTCGGACAAAGACCTGAAAGGCGGATTTTAATAAATGTTGAAATAACCACCCTTTACTGGTCGCATGAAATGGGAATGGTTATATATAATCCACATAATAAATTGATATTATTCTTAAAAATAATAACCAAGCATTGTAAGCTTACTAATGGCCGCTGAATAACATTCAAGAGCCTCTGAATATTTGTGTTCTTTGTAAAAGTTATTCCCTTCCTCCTTCTTAGCTTCTGCCAAATCTTGGACCCTGAAAAGATATAATAATAAAAGCTTACAGGCACAGGGCAGTATATAAGAGCTAACAGGCAAGCGATGGTGACATCAAAGCATCTTCTTAATATTGCGGATAATATATATAATATATATATACACTTCATCATTCTTAGTTGAGCTTGGCTTATGAATGATGAGCTAAAATAGGACGAGAGCTAAAAACACACTGTGTGGCGGTGACGTCAAAACCCCTTTGATGTTAATCGTGAACAACAGTCAAACCCGTGAGTGTTACTATTACTATTTCAATAGTCATTTGATTGGCTTAGGAAAGATAGCTTGCTTTCAATAACGGACGGTTAGAAGGTACTTAAATTCACATTCAGTCTTATAGTGACAGTTTTTCTGCTAAGTACCTGCACCTCAAAGGCATTTGAATTAAAATGACCATATTGATATCAAATCTGATTAGTTATTTTTTTAATTTATATGGTGTGCATTGGAAGAAGGGAACAACAAGTATAGCTAAAATCCTATATTTGAACAAAAACATAGTGGGGTCATCTTGTGCACTGTAAAATACATAATTAAGTGAGCTATCGATAGAAAAATAATATGGCATTTTTAAAAAATCCCCATATTATCAGCACTGTTTAAAAAAATGTATTACCATTTTTTAAATTTTAAGTTTATTGAGTTGATGGGGATCACACAAGGGAGGTGAACCAACAGACGAGGCATGGTTAAATTTGTTAAATTTCCATTGTTTGTTTTAAAAACTAAGGAAAAATACATCGCTACCGCTAAAGCGCATTCATCTAAAAAATTAATAAAAATAATTTGTACCCAAGTCTTAAAATTACTTTAGTCTTCATTTCTTCAAAGCTTACTTCAGTTTTTAGTGTAGAGTATTGACTTAATAATTTAAATTTTTCCCTTAAAATAACTAACTCTTTGCCAAACAACAATCAATAAAGGTAGGGAGACTACTAATTTTTTGTATCGGAAATTAACTTCGGCGCAGGAGGATCCGAGTTTTTAATTTTCCGATGAGGGTGGAAAACTATTAATAAATAGGCACTCTCCACACATATTTCAGTTTGAATTTTTCCGGTCTGCAGCTCTCAGCCACATGTTGGCCTACATTTTAATAGGTCTCAATTGTATTTTCAATCGATAGGTAATTTGGAATATGAAAGCTTATATAGGCCATCTTCACCACAAAAACTTTTGCAGAAATTCAAAGTCTTTAGCCTTCATATTAAATCTTGTCTAGCTTTATCAATCGATTGATATGTGTGCCAATTTACAATCAGCTAGGACGTGAAGAACATTTTTTTATAATTTTCCCAAGCACTGACCATTCATTATTAAGTGACACGCCCCCTTTTTAATGGCGTACGTCTCTGATGCTTATAAAATATTCAATTATTTTGACTTTTAACATTAAAATATTTGATAATTGAACTGTAAAGATGATCTAATATGGACTTAGTTCAATATTATACTTAATTTAGACGGCTAAACCCTGCAGAGTTGATATTATGAAATTTCATAATGTACCGTGTGCAGACTAGTTGTCCTTGGCAACTATTACTATTCACTCAACCTCATTTTGACTCAATGTCTTTAATAGTTTTATTCATTAGTTGTGGCTGTGTGCAAAAACCTGTTAACCATTGGTCAGGGTTAAATTAATTAGTCATGAGCCAAAGTTGAAGGTTCAAAAGGAGTTCCTAATATTATTTCTACATTTATATAGAGGCAGAGGACAGTTCGCTTTGACATATGTAGGTCATGATAGTTGTGTGAATTGAAACTTGTAAACAACAGAAACTTCATTTAAATTAAAGATAAATTTTACTGTTATACAAAGTTAAATGATTTATTAATAAAGAATATTTTTAAAACAAAATAAAGAACTAATAATTTAAATTATAGCATTGATACTAAAAATTAAATCATTAAAACATCAGATAAAGTGCGTGACGCCAACAGCAGAATTGAGGTCACAAAATGTGGGGGTAAAATGCATTGGCATTTTGGGGATTGTGACAATTTGAACCACACTTTAAAAATTCATAACTTTAAAACTATAAATCCTAAAATTATAATTTTGGTGTTCAAATTTACTTAAAATACGCTCTATTTATTTATCTCACTATGCTATTGGCAAAGTTGTTTTTTTTACAAAAGTGCCTAAATAAATGACAATTAAATAATGCATGGAGATATTGAATATATATTCTAAAATAATATATAATACAAACTATTATTAACTATATTTCAACATATAACATGTAACATATGGATTGTCTGTACACAAAAATAACAGTGCCTAAAAACTCATTTCTTAGTTTAGACTTATGTTGATTTCCTTCTCAATTGTTTTAGTTCAAGCTTTAATTTTATTTGGCTTAACTAACCTTACTAAACCAAGTTAACCATGGTGTAATCAAGTCCAACACCAATCACCAAGTAAATTTAGTAAACCAAGATGTCCAAGACCAACCCAAGGACTAACTTATAAAATTATTACATTTTGAATAATTTTTTAAAAAATAAAGTAATAAAGATGCACAGGACCTAGAGCTGTAACTTAGGGGATTACCAAAGGGAATAAAGATATATACTAACTATGATTGAGTAAATAAATAAAATAGTATGATTTCCTTATCACGTAGTTAGGAGTCAACTAATGTTCTATATATTTTTTTACGGGGGGAAGTCGTTGATTTTTTTCTAGGTCTTTCCATGGAAAACGAAAGTCCTATTTAAAAAAAAGCGTATTGCTAAATTTACCAGAAGCTTAATGTAGAATAAATTAAAAATTAATCTCTCAATTTGGAATATTATATTGACTCAACTGTTCGTCTGGCATAAGCGCGTCAGGTTCAACACCCTGTTCAATTGTTTCCATTTCAGGGGGTACCTCCTCGTTTGTCATTTCTGTGTCCGACATTTTGCCTCTTGTTGAGCAACCACTAGTCTCACGTGAATGGAAAAAAGTAGAACGAGAGTTGGCGTGAATTGATACAGAAATTTAAAAAATACAATTTGTATAATTGGGGCCGTAGCCGTCATTTACAAAATTTTAACAAACAAAAAAAGTAAAGTAAAAGCCATTGGGTTCCTCGGACATCAGGGTCCATGTGAACTTAATTCATACAAATTCAAATACTAAGCAATCGAAAATTTAAAATTTTCAATCAATAAATTATCTCCTTAATTACTTAATTTCTTTATTTGTATATTATAGTATATCATTTCTATAGTCTATAAAGTGTATGAAAAGACAAGACCATGGCTACATAACTAAATTTATGTAGCTGGTGGATGTCCAGGTGCCCTAAGAACTTAGACGCCTCAATATTCAATATAATATTAAGATATAGTGTGATGTATTTTGTATTTGTAGACTTAGTGTTATGTACATAGCCAAACTATGGGCTTGGACCTGGGTACATCGCGGTTGAAAAAGAATATGACGGTGAAAACATATTATTGATCAAGGAATGATATATGCCGTTATACTTATGCAGCAAAATGAAATAAGAACCCAGAAAGAGTGTTAATGTGTAAATAAACCTAAAACTAAGTCACTCAAATTTTATTTGTAAAAATTCCCTAAAAAGATAATCTATAAATGTACTGTAGCACCAGTAGCACCCTGGAATTCCTTGCCAGAAAAACTCAAGTTCAACAATTCGAAAACTATTCCGCTCTATAAAAAAAGGACTAGAAACGAAATGTAGAATAGTCTCTTTACCGGGGATTAATATACTCTCTTTGACTCTACCCACATCTCTCTTCCCTCGCTAGGGTCAGCCAATCACAGTTTATCTTATCTGTTTCAGACGCTCCTTCTATACAGAAGATTATTGCGTCCTACGCTTATCTATGGTTTGTGTTTAGTCCTGCATTCTTCTTAGAGTTTTAAATGTTGATAAAGTGTTGGCTTTCCTGGTTTCTTCAGGCAACCCATTCCACGCCCGAATTCCGGACGGGGAGAACGAAAATTTGTATGAGTTTCTTCTTGCACACCGAATAAGAAAGGTGTTTTTATCCTTATGTCTATCTAAATCTAAGGGTTGTATTAAGTTATCTTTGTGTTGTATTTCTAAATTAGAGTTAATTGCTTTATGTATGATTACTACTTTACTCTTGGTTCTTCTATCCTCTAGTCTTTCAAGGTTTAACTAATGGTGTTATTCTTGTCAGTTTTGAATATTCTCCAGTAATGAATCTGGCAGCTCTTTTTTGGATTTGTTCTAGTTTATTAATGTTTTCTTTGGTGGATGGGTCCCATACAGAAGATGCATATTCTAGTACAGGTCTCACCAAAGTGAGATAGAATTTTAGTTTTATATCTTTATTACATTTGTAAAGGTTTCTTTTTATAAAGCCTAAGGTTTTGTTTGATTTTTTAATAACTTCATTGACATGTGGATTCCATGATAATTTCTCATTTATTATGACTCCTAAGTATTTTTGCATCTTTATTTTGGGTTAGTTCCTTTCCATGAATGAAATATTTTGAATTTATTTGTTTCTTTTTCTTTGTTACTCTTAACAGTTGACACTTTTCTGGGTGGAAACTCATACTCCAGTTAGTTTCCCATTTTATCAATTCATCTAGGTCTTTTTGTAAAATTTTGCTATCTTGTTCTGATTTAATTGTTCTATAAATTATACAATCATCAGCAAATAACCTAACTTTTGTTCCTGTTGAGATGTTGTTGGGTAAATCATTTATATATATTAAAAAGAGTAAGGGACCTAGCAAAGTTCCTTGTGGAACTCCTGAATTGACCTTTATTGGTGCAGATTTAAATCCATTAATTATTATAGTTTGCTCCCTGCCCAAAAGGAAGTCTTGGATCCAGTGATGGTTGGCAAGCTAGGGTGGTGAAGGGTGGGGAGCAGGTAGATAACCTCAGTTCAAATGTCTTGAGACCAACAATGCGTCGGTTGCCCCCAGTGGCGTAGCTAGGGGGGCGGTCCGCCCCGGGCGGCACATGATTTGGGGGCATTTCAAAAGTACAGCCCTTTCGGACAACCGCCCTTTTTCTTTTGAAAGAGGAAAACCAGGTTTTAATAAAATATTCGTACTTTCGAGTCGTAATTAACGGATTCTCAAGACATTTTTTATTACATACTGTTTGTTATAACTAACGTATAACCGTTAAAATTTAAAATCGTTTAAAAATTGTATCGATTTGTTTTGAAAATTAAGCGGTATACATCACAGATGACGCTTTTTATAAGAAAACAACACAAAGAACACATCACTGCTGGACCGAATATACTATTAATATCGCCGCGACAGTTATTGCGTGGATTTTCGACTTGCACAGAGTGATACGCAAAAAAGTACCTACAACATGGCATTGTGGTTCCAAAAAAATATTTTAAAAATACACAAACAAATTGTGCAATGAAAACAATAAATTTGAGCTTTAAAAGCTTTATTGCAGTCCCATTCTATATGATACATTGTGGTTCAAATATTGTGGTTAACTTGCAGTAGTAATTTATATTACTGTTTAAGTTTCAGAAAATTATTCTAAGGTAATTTATTAAAAATTAATTTTTTGTTTTTCTTTTTGTTTGTTTTTTTTTCAATAAAGTAGCACAAACAAAATGTGTGTGTTTCATTAAAATACGTTTATTCACTAAATTTTTTTAGCATATCCTATTTAAGTAATGTTTAGATAGTTTGAATTAGTCTATTTTAGTGAAAATTATTACGATTTTTCACAAGAAAGATTAATCGCGACTGTTGTTTTTTCCCCAAATTTTTCATAATGGTGAAAATTTGTTAAGATCGTGGATTGTGTATTCACCATTGAAGAAAATTATATATTGTTTTTGCTGTCAACTGTTTGATGATTTTTTCCAATCAAATTTTAACACGGAAAATAGTTTTAACAAATAGTGGAAATTTAATCTCAAAATAAGTCAACACGAGTTGAGACTACTGAATAAGTCAACACGAGTTGAGTCTACGGCAGATTCGATCATTTTCGCACTGGAAGGAATTAGAAATAAGAATTGGACATGGTGCAACTTTTGATAATCTACAATAACAGAATATTGATAAAGAAATAAGAAAAAATGAAAGAAAATTCTCACAATACTTGATATAATTAGATTCTTAGCTAAACAAAATTTGGTGTTGAGAGGGTCATCGTGAAAGTATTCATGAGGAAGACATCAATTCAATGGAAAATATAGGACATTTTCTAGAGCTTTTGGACTTGTTGGCCAAGTACGATCCAGTATTATGTGAACATTTAGTACAAATTAAGATGGGTAATAAATATAGTCAGAGGCGTCACTAGGGTTGGTGTCACCCGGGGCGGGAGCTCATGGTGTCACCCCTTCACGACTGAAGGGGCCGTCCATAAATGACGTCACGCGAGGTTGCCGATTTTTACCCCACCCTCCCCCAGCGTCATACTTTGTCACAAAAACTTAGACCCCACCCCTTTTTTACAATATGACGTCACAAAGCTTTGACACCCCTCCCCCAAGCCGTATTTTCTCAATAAACAAATTAGCATGTTGCAAATTATTTTTTGTCATTTAAATATGTATTTAGGGTAAGTCTGCACTGTAATATCGTAACACGCGTGAAGTCATTGAAAACGTAATTAAATAAATGGTAAACAATCAAATATTTAAGTGGAACTTTTATTTAAAGTTTCGCGTTTTCGATGTGACGTCACATTTCTTAAACAACCCCCTCCTCGTACCACATCGTCATCATTGACCCCCCCCCTCCTATGGCGGATTAAAGGGGGGGTGCTGAACGGGCTAAAGCCCCCAATAATTTAAGGGCCCCCGAACTTTTTATGAATTATAGTGTATAATAAAGATGCAGGCCATTATGTTTGTACGAATCCCTGAAAATGCCATCATATTTGCTGGGCCGCCAATTTAGCCAGGCTATTCTCGTGAGAGTGCATTGTAGCTCATTATGTGCAGTGCACAGCTCATTCCTTTAATTTGGTTGGGAAAAGAGCAGCATGTTGTCCTACTGCGGTCAGATTTTTTTGTCTCTTCTACAAAATCTTTATACCCCGACTTGTTGCATCTGCTCATCGTTGACAGGTACTTCAAAAACATATGAAATTGATACATGCTAACAAAGCTGTCTGACACAAGATGGTCAGCCTGACATTATGCTGTAAGGTCTGTTAATAGCTCATACCATGAGAATATCGCAGCACTGGAAGAATTAGCAACGAATGAAAAATCAACCACGTGACTGCCGACTTGAAGAAGAAGGATTTCTAAAGGAAATTGAACAACTGGAAGTCGCTATTTTACTTGAAATTTGGGAAACAATTTTAGAAAGGAAGTCTCTCATTGAGTTTGTTAAAAAATAGCATTCTTAATTTTATTCCTATGAAGACAAAGGAAAGGAAAAGTCCGTGGTAAAAACAGTGTAAACAATCTTCAATACTATCAAACAAAAAAGAAACGCGTCAGTTTGATAAAGGGACATCAACAAAACAGTATTCTCCTGGAGAAAAAAATTCAAAATTGAGGTATTTCTGGTAATCATTGACAAACTTTCTTAAGCCCTACAACATTGGTTTGGTGCATATAAATACATCCATGAGAAATTTGGCTTTCTTACAAACCTAACTGAGCTCAGCACTTTCGCCACCCGATGGGCAGCAGCCAAGTTAATGGAAGAACATTCAAGTGATTTCGAACAAGGGGTCGGGTAAATCCGAATCAACCGTTTCGTCCCCCTCAATTTACTAGCAACGCCATCGAGCGGTGCCGGTTTAGGGCCAGGAGCGCCAGTACGGATTAGCAAAAAGTGCCGCGAAGAACGCATTGGACGCCAGCTCTGAGGAAACCTTCCAGTTGGGGTTGCACCCTAGGTAGGTCTTTGATGATCCCCCGGTCTGCGGTGGTCCTAACCATGGAGACCCGTGTGCTTTGCCGGGATGGCGCCAAAGTGGTTGCGGGTCGTAGTAGGAAATTCCACCACCTCCTTGTGAGGGCAACTTAGTGGGAGGCATCTTCGACTGTATGTCCTGGATGTCCAGGTGGCCGCTTCAGAAGCGACCGCTTTGGGGGGGGGGTTCCTCAGATGTTACGTCCCTTTGGTGGCCAGATGGCTAAAGGGGTCTTCCAGGAAGACCCATAAAGAGCACTAGGCTCGGGGCTTATGATTTTCTTCCACATGTATGTTTATGAGTGATTTCGAAGACTGCTTACCTTCAGAATTAGTCCAATTTTCAGAACTCTTAAAAAAGTTATTGTCCAGCCCCAGGCTCAGGGTAAGGAAAAGGAATTAGCACAAAGCGAAACTCAAAAAACTTGCACAGAGCTAAAACTTTTGCTGCTTTTGAATGAGCTATATTTCACACAGTCCTTTACAAATGTACACATCGCACTTCGCATCTATCTTTCAATGATGACATCAAACTGCAGCTGAGAGCGATCCTTTTCAAAGTTGAAAAGAATATATAATGAGTTAGAATTTGCATGGGACGAAAAAGTCTGAATATGCTCAATCTAATGAGCATTGAAATGGAACTTGTAAGCTTACTCAGCTTTATTGACTTGATTGAAAACTTCGCTATTTGAAAAATTCGCAAACGAAAGTTGTAGGTTGAAATAATAATCAAACATATTTTTCAACAATTTTTGTTATTTCAAATAGAGAAAAGAATTCGTTTACCTAATGAATTTTTTATTTTTTTTAAATACGGAATAACGCGTAATACTATTCTTTATGGGGGCGCGTTCGTAAGCACTAAACAGCGTAAGTCGGGATGGGACCGTCGTAACCGGAGGACTACTTGTATATGCTTTCACGCCTTTAATAAATATATATAATAAAAAATATTAACTCAAAGACATTGAAATCATAATTTTCCTCAAGAAAAACATCAACAAAGAAAACCCATCTTTTGATTTTTTTCTTGGGTGGTGATAAAAATCGTATTCCCCCCCCCCACCCCACTGTAATGGAGGGAGTCGTGAGGTGGGTATTCGTTCATGCTGTCGGTGTGTCCAAGCCCAAATGGCTTTATATCTTTTAAAACAGAAGACACTGCCTCTTTCATTCCAGCCTTTTTTAAATATCTCTCTGCTGCGACTATTTCTTTTCTTTTTTTCCTAATTTGTTTTAATGTTGTTCGTATGTTGGGACTGTTTTATTATTGCAAGTTAACTGATATTTTTTTAAATAAGAATTTTCGCGTTTAATGTATTTCATTGTATTTCTTAATTTCTTTCTAGATTAAAAAAATTGTCATCTTTTGTTTTCTGACATGAAAATCGTACACAGTAAAATTTTAGGCTCGGGTGTCACCCCCTGATGGGTGTCACCCGGGGCGGCCCGCCCCCCCCCTAGTGACGCCACTGAATATAGTGTCTCGTATCTGTGGAAAATGATTCAAAATGAATTCATAGACCTATTGACAGGTGCAGCGAGAAAAACAATAATGGACCAAATAAAGGAAGCTAAAACATTTTGCATGATATTTGACAGCTCTCCAGATATTTCCCACAAATATTAAACTAGTCAAATTAAAAGATACGTAGTTATTGATGTTGGCGAAGTTAAAGTTGTAGAATCGTTTATTTACTTTGTAGAAAATAAAGGAAACGCCAAGTTAGAAGGGAAAAACATGTGAGTGGGGAAAATTTACAAGACGTGGTCCTATCTTTAGAACATGAAGTACAACGAGAAATGTTTTAATCCATGAATCGAATTATAAAGGAATTAAAAGAACTCTTTGATCAGTTGAATGTCCATGTAAGAAAATATTCGTGTATAATCCCATGTAACCTACTAAGTGAAGAAATTGAATGTCAAATAAGTGATTTTTATTGTCATTGATAAAGAACAGTTCCATAATGAAAGAAAAATGATCCAGGTTTTGTGGCTGTACCTATACTACAAAAAGAGGCACTGCGTTGAAAAAATGGAGGAAAAGGCCCGCTTGTCGTAGTAGTTTATAAATAAAGCTTAAATATATTGTTTTCATTGCACAATTTTGTTGTGTATTTTGTATTCTAAGAGTTTTTATAACAATTATTGTTATCAGTGTCGCTAGTTGTGAAAGAAAGTCCTCCGCTGACCTGGAGAAGGATGGGTGCCGCCAGGTCAATCAAGCCTCAGTGCCCTCAGAATGTTCTAATGGAAACATTAGAACCCCCTACGCCTACGACAACGAGGTTATAACGACCACGAAGTTATGGGACTAAATAAATATATATATATATATATATATATATATATATATATATATATATATATATATATATATGTATATAATAATAAAAAAGTTGTGAAAGGAGCTTCTCCAAACTGAAGTTGATAAAAATTATCTTCGTTCCACAATGAGTGCATGATTTAAGACAGGGTTGGGAAACCATGGCTCGCGAGCCAGATGTGGCTCTATTGATGGCTGCATCTGGCTCTCAGACAAATGTTCGACTATTCTTTTAAAAAAACGTTTATTCAGATTCCTTTGAATGGCATAAACAGCATAACAATGATATTAAAAAGAATTAAAAGACATAATTATGGTACTTTTAGTGTTGAAATTACACAAAATGCACACATTTACTTGAATTTTTAGTTTTAAAAATAATGTATGGCTCTCTCAGACAAAAAGTTTCCCGACCATTGATTTAAGACTACAAAATCTTGCAATATTATCCATAGAACACAATATAACAAATTATTTAAATTTTGATTGCATAATACACGATTTTTCTACTATGAAAGTTAGGAAAATAAATAATATGTTTACATACTAATGTACACAATTTGTTTGTAAAAAATATAATTAAATCATTTATTTATAAATACAAAATAAACGCATACTAATTGGTAATTTAATTTTTTGGTGTAAATTTGGAATACGTTTGTCTCATGAGGGGGGGGCAGGGTGCAACCTCAGTAACTTTCTTGTAACCTTTAAAACAAAAAGTATCTTGTATTTTTGTAAAATATGTATTTATAGGTATACCATCTTATTTGGCGTCCTTTATTGCCGCTAACTTAAATATGGTATTCAATGGTAGAAATGTTCGCCTCCTTTACTTTGTTTCAATTACAATTATTTATTTATGTTTATTAATTTATAAAAACCATGATGGTATCTACTTAGAAAGGGCGGCAAATTGGAGACCGCCCCGGGCGGCAAAAGGTCTAGCTACGCCACTGGTTGCCCCCCCCCCTGACTGACGTTCACTCGCGTTGTTTTGATTTCTTCGTGCTGTAGTTTGTGTCCGTTCTCCCCCCCCCCTTCTTTGCACTATACACGAGCAAGTCTGCGGCGTATGCTACGACGCGGGTCGTATCAAGTTTAATTTTTAAAAAATTTAACGTACAATTTAACTGAAAATCCATTTGCCAATCGCACAATTTTTTAACCACGTTTTATTAACTCGCTTTCGTTCCTGTTTGTTGGTTTGTCCAAGATTTCTTCAAATCTGCCAACGTAAAATTGAACCACTTCTGATGGTCCTAGAGATCTGAAAATTTTACCACAGATAGATCTTGGATGAAAATGTATTGTATCAAAATTTCAGATAGATCGAATGTACCGTTATTAAATTATTGAACTTTTTAGTTTATCTATAGTCTATATATAAGCATCTTGTCTGCTTATGTTGACATCCATGACTTCACCCCGTGACCACATCACAATGTTTTTAAAACGTTGGGCGGGCGCTTGTGAGGTGTTTGGTAAAATAAATAGAGGTAAAAAAATATTTTTTAAAACCAGGTTGTTATAAGTGGACTAAAAAGAATAAAATAAATAGAAGTAAGATTTTTAAAAACCACGTTTTTATAAGCGGACTAAAAAGAAGAAAATAACTTAAAACTTATAAGTTCAAGTATTTTGTGCATAGAAGGAGCGTCTGTATAGATAAGACAAGACGAGAGACGGCCGTGAAGTTAATATAAGGGATTTAAAAAGATGTGTGGTCGTCAGACGTGAATTGTAAAGAGTTTTTATTATAAGTTTTAAAAAATAGCTTTAAAAACCAGGTTGTTATAAGTGGACTAAAAAGAATAAAAGAAATAGAAGTAAAAAAAAGATTTTTAAAAACCACGTTTTTAGAAGCGGACTAAAAAGAAGAAAATAATTTAAAACTTGTAAGTTCAAGTAGGCTACTTCGATTTAATATGACTAAAAACTTGGGGCGGGTGTTTGGTATAAAAATTAAAGATTTCTAATTTAGAAGGCAAAAGAGAGATCCATAAGTGAGAGAATGAGTGAACCGCATATGTTAAACCTCATAAGCGCCCGCCCCACGTTTTTAGTCATATTAAATCAATATATAAGAAAAAAGCTACATTTGGGCCCCCAGAAAGTGATAATTTAAATATTGTTTTCGCTTGTTAACACTTCTCAGACTTTCATGCTTCTACCTACAAGGGAAATATGAGAATTTGTTATTATCAGTTTTTATATACCTCATATAAGGAAAAAACTTCATTTGGGACCCCGGCCCCCAGTATTTGATAATTTAAATATGTTTTTTTGCCTTTTATCATTACGGAAGTGTACTCAACAACTTCCCAAAGTTTCATTCTTCTATCTACTCGCGAAATAGAAGAATTAGTAATTTTTTATTTTAATATAGCCCATAAGATGAAAAAACAGTTTTGGGCCCCCGGCCCCCGTGAGTGTGAATTTTTAAAAAAATGTACGCCAAGTATTGTCATGAGAGGCTACTTAACAACTTCCCAATGTTTCATGCTTCTACCTACACGGGAATTTAGAGAATTAGCGATGAGTCTATTTTTTATATGAGAAAAAAGCTACATTTTGGCCCCCGGCCCCCAGTAAGTGATAATTTAAATATTGTTTTCGCTTGTTACCAACGCGGAAGTGTACTTATCAACTACCCAGAGTTTCATGCTTCTACCTACACGGGAAATATGAGAATTTGTGATTTTTAGTTTTGATATAGCTCATATAAGGAAAAAACTTCATTTGGGACCCTGACCCCTAGGAAGTGATAATTTACATATTTGTTATCCCGTTACCATCGCGGGTTTGTACTCAACAACTTCCCAACGTTTAATGCTTCTGCCTACTCGGGAAATAGGAGAATTAGGGATTTTCCTATTTTATATAGGCCATATTAGGGGGGAAAAAACGTTTATGGGCCCCCGGCCCCCATAAGTGTTATTTTTAAAATTCTTTTACGCCAATTTTCGTCGCGAGAGGCTACTCAACAACTTCCCAAAGTTTAGTGCTTCTACCTACACGGGTAGTTTGAGAATTAGTGATGAGTCAGTGAGTCAGTCAGTGAGTGAGGGCTTTGCCTTTTATTAGTATAAAAAACATACCCGTAAAAACAAAGTTTTTGACTATAAATCCCTTATATATGAGTCATAATTAAAAAGTATTGATTATGTTCCAACGCGACAAACATTTACAGAATGACACCGAGTGATGTCCCCTGTCTTTAATAACGAGGGATGGGACGTGAGGGGGTGTCGGCACGACGGTCGACGTCAAGGCGTCAACTCAAACTTTCACGTGGAAAAAAAACATTAACGAACCGTGAATGTGAATTACATAAGTTATATAAGGATAAACTAAAAATGCATTAATTTAATTACGGTGCGTTCGATCGATCTGAAATTTTGATACGATGCATTGTTGGGTGACACGGGTCCGTGTGCCAAATTTCAGCTCGATGGCTTCACGGGAAATGGGTCATTTTATATATTATTTTTTTTCCGCCCGCCCAAGACAGAGATGACGACAGAACGACAGAGACGGCGGTGAAGTTAATATAAGGGATTTAATAAAACAACCCCGTAAAAACAAAGTTTTTGACTACAAATCCCTTATATGTGGGACAGAACTTAACAGTATTGATTATGTTCCAACGCGACAAGCATTTACAGCCTAAAACTGAGTGAACTCCTCCTCCACGAGATGTGGTCATCGATTGCTGGCGTGAAGTCAAGTGACCCGTAAAATGTAAACAAAGCGACCGCTACATATAGTTTATATAGATAAACTAAAAATGCATTAACTTAATTACGGTACGTTCGATCGATCTGAAATTTTGATACGATGCATTTTTAGGTGAGACGGGTCCGTGTGCCAAATTTCAGCTCGATCGGATTACGGGAAGTGGGTCATTTTTTACTTTTGTTTTTCCGCCCGCCCAAGACAGACAGAGAGAGATGACGACAGAGAGACAGAGACGGCGGTGAAGTTAATATAAGGGATTTAAAAATATAGATAGATAGGAATAGGATTATCTAATTTCAGCATATTTTGTTTCTTTCTTTGTTTCAATTAATTACGGATCTTATCTTATCTGTTACAGAGGCTCCTTCTATACAAAAGATTATTGTGTCCTATGCTTATCTATGGTTTTTGTCTAGACCTGCAGTCTTATAAGAGTTTTAAATGTTGATAAAGTGTTGGGTTTTCCCTTTTTTCTTCAGGCAACCCATTCCATGCCTGAATTCCAGACCGGAAGAACAAGATATGTATATATATATTATAGATTTATAAGTTGTTTTTATCCTTATGTCTGTCTAGCTGAGGGTTATCTTTGTGCTGTATTTCTAGATTAGAATTAATTGCTTTATGTATTACATGTATTACTACTATACTCTTAGTTCTTCTATCCTTTATTAGTGTTTCAAGGTTTAATGATTTAACAAATATGGTGTTATTCTTGTAAGTTTTGAATATTTTCCAGTAATGAATCTGAAAGCTCTTTTTTGAATTTGTTAAGGAAATAATGGGGGTGAGACTACAACCAGGCTTTTAAATGATTAAATGTATAAAATATAAACAGGGTATGAGTAAGCCTGACAGGACGTAACAAAACAGCGAAACGTTTCGACAAAGAGCCTTCCTCAACGAACAAAAAGTACACAAATAAAACGAATATAACGAAAGAATAACAAAACTTAGCTGCGTTGAGATCCAATTAGTCAAGTAGAGAAATAGTAAGGAGATAATAGTAAGAGTTTATATAGGAAAGGAGAGGGTGGGCGTGGTCAATCAAATAGGTTGTCAGTGCAAACACAACATACATCCCATGTGGTGTTAGGGTCCCATACTCTTGGATTAGTCTATTCTCCAGACTGACCCCCCCCCCGGGTGTGTTTGTGCAAGAAACCATGGCGGTGACAGACATGTTCATCGACGCCCATGTGGTCACGTCCATTGAAGTGTCGGGAGCAGGACGCTGTTTGTCTTGTGTTATCACACGTACATGCTCTGCTATTCGGCAGGAGAGTAACCTACCCGTCTCACCAATGTACTTCAAAGAGCAGCGCTTACACGTAATGGTGTAGAACACATTGCAGCTGGTACAAAGAAAGCCATTCCTAATCTTGAATATCCCCTTAGGGAAGACAATCTGATCCCGTCTGGGTATCAAGGGAACATGTCTTACAGCGACGACGGCCGCATGGCTTAGTGCCCAGATGGGAGGACGGAGTACAAAGACGGCTACGAACCAATAGGTATCGCAGATTTTTGTCCCTCCTGAATACAATGAGGGGTGGTGTGGAAAAAATGTTGTTAGTCTCAAGGTCCGCGAGGAGGGTGGTGCGGTTTTTCAAAAAGATTTCCTTGGCTCTGATGTCGTGGGGATGGTATGTGAGAACCAATTTGCTCCTCTCACTACTATCACTGATGCGTGATACAAAGGCGTCGGTACGAGCGAAGTTTTTTAACTCGCTGAAGCGCGGATTGAAGGATAGCTTCAGGGTAAGACCCTATGGCGGATTAAGGGGGGGGGCTGAACGGGCTAAAGCCAGGGGCCCCCGATGATTTAGGGCCCCCAAACTTAGCATATTTTATAATAAATGTGGACAAATGTATACAAGAATTGCTGAAAATATGATAAATTAATAAAATATCATCTATTAAAATGATCTCTTTTCCCACACGATAGTCTTAGCAGTCAAAAAACCTGATTTGATAGGATCAATAACAGAAATTATTAAAGAATATTATATATATTTTTTAAATTTTCAACCCCAAATGAGCTCTCGTGGCCGAATGTGAAGTACTAAGGCTTATGGTGCAAGCGGTGGCGGGTTCGATCCCCTGGGTGGGGTATGATTTTTTTTTCATGTGTTTTTTTAATTTTATAAATTGTCTTTTACACTCAATTTTAGGATACCGGCAAAAAGTTATTTCTTCGAATTCGGTTTTATCATGAATAATCATTTTGTATGAATATTTACAAGTTAAAGTCTTATATTAGCTGCTAGCAATCATTTTATCTAAAGGTACACTGGCTGGATAGGGCCCCAGTTTGAATTGCAGCCAGGGGCCCCGTGCAGTCTTAATCCGCCCCTGGAAGACCTATGTCTAAAAAACTCCACCATTTCCAACGCCTTTTCCAAAAAGTCCTCATTAGATTGACACAGTCTACGGAGGCGAATAAGTTGTGAAAAGGGGATAGAATCCTTACAGGATTTGGGATGAAACGAGGGATATGGTAGGTAAGAGTGACTGTCTGTAGGTTTGAAGTAGGCCGAAGTGAGGAGGCAGTTTTTCTGGAGAGTTACAGTACTGTCCAGGAAATTTACCGATAGTTCGGAAATCGTGTGAGTGAACTTAATGGAGGGGTGGAAAAAATCTACAAAATTGATGAACGTGTCAAGTTCACTTCTCTCCATATGAGTTACCCCAATGCCGTCATCAATGTAAGGAAGTCCCATAACCCGAAGGTCGTAGGGGATCCCTAATGTTTCCATTAGAGCTTACTCGGGGCTTGTTTATACCTGGTGGGTGCCCCAATTCCCTTCCAGGGATCAGCGGATGACTTTCTTAGCATATCATTTATATTGTGGCTTTGCGTGGGTTCGATCCCACGCCCCTCAGCTTTGTGAGGCGAGCGCATTACTGACTTCGGTATCCAGCCGTTCGTCATCAATGTATATCTTATAAAATTTGGGGAGGCGAGCAGTGTATTCTTGTTCCACCCTGTGCTCGAAATGACCCATGAACAAGCAAGCATAGCTTGGTTCCATTTTGGTCCCCATAGCGACCCCACTGATTTGGTAAAAAAAACCTGGTCATTGAACTCAAACGAGTTGAGGTTTAGGACCAATTCCGCCAAACGTTGTAAGGCGTGTGTAGGTATATTGGGGTGAGGTTATCGGTCCAAAAAGTATTGAACAGCCAGAAGGCCATCGTTGTGAGGAATGGATGTATAGAGGGAACATACATCAAGGAGGAACAAATATTGCTTTTTGTCTGGATTGATGCTCAGGAAGTCAGGAACAGATCATCTGTCATGGTCTGTGGACGCAACTATCTTCTGCATAGAAGGAGCGTCTGTATAGATAAGATAAGATGTACGTAGGAAGGGATACCACTATCGTTTAGAAGACACCATCCAGGAATTCATAAATGTGTTCTGTTGGACAAGAACATGCAGAGACAATGGGTCTACCAGGGTTACCATTCTTGTGAATTTTAGGAAGGAGATAAAAAGATGGCTTACCCAGGTCACTGTCAAAAATGTGCATCCTAGACGCTGATTTAGGGAGAGCGCATTCGGTTATCAACTCATCGATGGTCTTTTTAACAACACTACTGTTAATTCAGATGAACATACTTGCTTTACATAGAATTAAAACCATAAGTCACACTCATTGACTGGTTATATTTTTTAATTTTTATTGCAAGCCTAACTTCTAAACCATCAAATAATACAAGATTTAGGTGTTGTATCACTCAACAACCTGCAGTAGTTCTTAGTCTTGGGAAACACAAATTCACTGATGTAAAATATTCAAATATTAAATAAAATGTTTATTTTGTATAAAGTGTTTATTTTACATGAATATTTTCAACAATATTCTTTCTGGAGCTTTACTAAGCTCTCCAAAGACAGCTCCCTAATTGTCTCTGAATTCTTAAGCTTCTCAAATAGTAAAACACACATTTCCCTCTCGTTTTTATTCAGAAATGATTTAGACAAAGAAAATCTCTGTGACTTAGTGAATGCCTGTAGAAGCTCCACTGACTTTAGTACTTCTTGAGGTTCAATGCAAATCAAGCACTCAATGAATTCCCCCAATAAACCACCACTGATCTCCATTTTGAAAATTTCTTCCAGTCTTAGTCCTCCAATATAAAATAAAAAGGTTTTCTTTTCTTGCATTGTTTTGCAATTACGTTTCCAGTGCTGAACGAATTCTTGCCCAGATTTAGGTATTGTCTTCGCATTCTGAAAAGAAAGGTAATTTGATTTAGTTGTATGGTAAAGATAAATATATTTGAGTAATAACCACCATTTAATTTTGTAGTGCTCTTAAAGTTCAAGTAAACTGTGGTGTATTTAGCATTTTTATTTTTTTTTCCTTAAAGCGTATGAATCAAAGACAATGCTAAGGACTCTTGGGAGAGCTATATTTTATGTAAATGAAATTTAATGCATATGAATTTCAGGTAAAGTTTAGAACAGAACTTTGCATATAAACTCTTAAAATGCTAAGAAAGAGGGTAGCACTTAGTTTTTAACAGAACATAACTGCAAGTTGTCAATGGAACAACAACAATTATTCCACAAAGCTGCTTGTCATGCTACTGACTTTCTGATTCGAAATAATTAGACATAACATAATAAGGGTGCTGAATTATCATAGTAGTGATCTAATTGATACTTTTACACACTACTCACTATAGTACAGCTGATAATATTTTATTAAATTAAAGGTGATTAATTGCTCATAAAATTTTTATAGGACAAAAATTAAAGAATGCCAGTAAGAAAATATGTGATAAAGGTCTGGAAAATTATTTTGCAAAATATTATGATCATTCAAATTGTCAATCTTCAAGATGCTTTGCTGTCCCTGTTCTACAAATACAGTAGTACCCTGCCATACAACATTAATCCGTTCTGGAGTTGGTATCGTATGGTGAAAATTGTCGTATGGTGGGGAATAGAACTAGCTAATGTATGATATCGTAAGCACTCACACAAGATCAAGTCTTTACAAAACACACGCAAGATTCTGAACTGAGCGCAAGATTAACAGAGAGAGAGGCAGCAGCCAATAGCAGACCAGCATCTTAAAGACGTATGCCAGGGGTGGATTAAGACTGCACGGGGCCCCTGGCTGCAATTCAAACTAGGGCCCTATCCAGCCAGCATCCCTTTAAATAAAATGATTGCTAGCAGTTAATATAAGACTGTAATTTGTAACTAAATAGTTCTCATACTTTGTCTGTACTACGGGATCGGCCTTCCCAGCCAAAAAGATGATTCATGAAAAAAAACGAATACGAAGAGATAACTGTTTGCCAGTATCCTAAAATTGAGTGTAAAAAGACAATTCAAAAAAAACAAAAGGCAAATGAAAAATTTTAAAAAAATTATTCCCCCAGCGGGAATCGATCGCGTAACCTCTTGCACCGCAAGCCCAGTTTCTTCCACAAGACCACACAAACTTGACGAAAGATGTAGATTTAAAAAATATAAACAATATTCTTCAATATTTTCTCTTATTGAGCCTATAAAATCAGGTTTTTATAAAATCGGGTCCGAATAGCAATCAGATTAATAGATGATTTTATTAATTTTTTTAATTTATGATATTTTCAGGAATTCATGCAAACATTTCTCTACCTTTATTATAAAATATACAAAATTTGAGGGCCCCTAAATCATCGGGGGCCCCTGGCTTTAGCCCGTTCAGGCCCCCTTAATACGCATAAGCGTATGCACTGATGCATATAGTGATGTATGAGTGTGATGCTAGGCGAGTGAACTCGCACAGTCCTACGCGCGCCGACTGCCAAATTTGAATTTTGGAAGTTGATGCCGTAAGGCGGGGAGAATGTTGTAACGAGGGGCCGAGAAAACATCGTATTCCACATTGCATCGTGAAAAAAACATAAGCTGGGGACGCTGTATCCTGGGGGTCCACTGTACACTGAAAATAAAACAAACTAGATACGACCCGTGGCATAGCATACATTGCAGACTTGCTCATAGATATTGCAAAGAAAGGGGGGAAAGAAAGGACACAAAAGTCAGCACGAAGGAATGAGAAGGCGAGTGAATACAAGACTCATTGTTGGTCTTGAGACATGTGCACTGACGTTGAGCTACCTGCCCCCCCCCTGCCAACCATAACCTGTGATTGGTGGACCCTAGCGAGGGTCATTCGTCATGCTTGCTTGCTCGCGTCTTGCGCTTGTCCTAATTTCTGGCGAATTAAATATATAGATTGATACCAATGATGGCTTTAAAAAAAAATTAAGGCATGTTAGTTATTATATACCTGTTCATTAATTCCACTGCCAATTAACTCATTATCAAGTTTTGTCCCAGAAAATTTGCCGGCAGCCTGATTCCAAACTTGGGTGAAATTTTTAATACTACTGATTCTGTCTTCTTTCTCCAGTGGTTTTAGATGGGCTGCCATTACCATTTCTCTAATAGATTGTAAATTTCAAACACAGATATTATTTATAGAAAACATTATACCCACGCTCAATAAAAAAAATTAGCAGCCATTTACAATTATAGTGTTCATGATTAAACTGAGAAAAGCTTCAATGGCTTTAAGTTCATTCAAAGATAAACATAATGTCTAAAACAATTTCTGACCTAAAATCATCGTAAGTGGGAACACGTTGCTCAACAGCTCTAATTTTTGCATCATTTTCTCTCCAATATTTTTCTTCAAATATTACAGCAGAATGGACTTCTTTCTCCAATTTTTTGAAATCAAGAGTTTCATCATCATGTGAGGATTTTTTTGTTGTCATTCTCCTAAATCTCAAAAATAATGAATATTTGTATGCACTAAATGGTACAAATAATATTAGATGTACTCATAAAATAAATTTATTAACATCTAACATAAAGAATGTGAAACATAATAAATTATAAATGCTAAAAATTACTTGATAGTTTCATTTAAACCTTAACTTTTATGTTATTTAATGCACCCTGCTTTATTATATTAAATATGATTTTAAATATATTACAGCTGTACTTTTGCTTTGGCTCAAGAAAATAATATTCTAATTTTGTAAATAAGTTTTAGTCAATTCACAATCCATTATAACTAGTCTAATTTGAAGAACAAATGGTTCTTTATCTTAACTTAAACCATGATTTCAAATTGAAATAAATAAATTAATGTTTTGTGGGTTTTTTTTAAAGCTTATTTTGTTACTTTAAAAAAACAAAAACAAATAGCATTTGCTCAGAATACTTGAAAACTTTGACTTAGATCATACAGAACAAAATTATCAGGTCAAATTATACAAAATTTTCAAGTTTGCATTCAACCCAACCAATAAAGATATTCATTCTATTTTTTAAAGAAAGTCTGATAAAAGTGGCTTATTGTTATGTTTTGAACCTTAGACTTAGACATTAGTTTGTTAATACTTGATAATATGAAGTTCTTTTTTAAAATATGTCAACTGAATCTAAATAGTATAGTCTACTATATTGTCTATATAGTATAGCTTCTTTAAATGACTTTAAATGTGGTATATTACATTCATGGAAAAGAACTGACCCAAACTAAAGATGCAAAATACTTAGGAGTCTTAATAAATGAGAAACTATCATGGAATCCCCATGTCAATGAAGTTATTAAAAAATCAAACAAAACCTTAGGCTTTATAAAAAGAAACTTTAACAAATGTAATAGAGATATAAAACTAAAATGCTACCTCACTTTGGTGAGACCTGTACTAGAATATGCATCTTCTGTATGGGACCCATCCACCAAAGAAAACATTGATAAACTAGAACAAATTCAAAAAAGAGCTGCCAGATTCATTACTGGAGAATATTCAAAACTGACTAGAATAACACCATTCATTAAACCTTGAAAGACTAGAGGATAGAAGAACCAAGAGTAAAGTAGTAATCATACATAAAGCAATTAACTCTAATTTAGAAATACAACACAAAGATAACTTAATACAACCCTTAGATAGACATAAGGATAAAAACACCTTTCTTATCGGGTATGCAAGAACAAACTCATACAAATTTTCGTTCTTCCCGTCCGGAATTCGGGCGTGGAATGGGTTGCCTGAAGAAACCAGGAAAGCCAACACTTTATCAACATTTAAAACTCTAAGAAGAATGCAGGACTAAACACAAACCATAGATAAGCGTAGGACGCAATAATCTTCTGTATAGAAGGAGCGTCTGTAAACAGATAAGATAAGATAAGATATATTATATAGACTATAGACTATAGAGATATACATATTTAATTATCAAATTACGAATATTGACCAGAATGTATGGTTATGATATAATATATTTTTATGAGTATAACCTATGCGATATGTGAATGTGTTAATACTAATGTCAATGTCACTAATGACTCTAAATTATAATCATGTCTAAGTCTAAAGATTGATAAATTATTATTATTTAAAATAATATTTTTTTTTAAATTTATATTAATTATAATTATATTTATAGTTTATAGCCTAAACTTCTGATTTTTCATTTATATTTATGAAGTCTAAGCGAAACAAAAGGAGACTAACAACTTTTAAAACGGGAAAACTATGATACCAATGAGTACTGATAAGTATTGAAGTTTCGAATGAAAAAGGCTATAACTTATAACAACTCCAAGTTAAAAACTCATTTGGCCATTGAAGGCGTCCTTCGCGACATGTCTTTAGTCTCCAATTTGTTAAAATATACAACTAAAAATAACATAAATAAATATTAAAATTGTATAAATTTATAATTATTAATGTTGAGAAAAACTGCAGTTTATATATTATAAGCATTTTAAAATTTTAATTTTAAGTTATTTATATTAATTAAACAATAAAACATTATTTTTGTTCGGGAACTTGGCTAGAGTTTGTTTGCTAATTTTTTGTAATTTTAAAAGAAGTTACTCCTCATACAAAAATTATGGATTTTAAAAAAAAATTCGTCCTTTCCAAAGCAGTTTCATAATTATCATTGTTGCTGAATTTAATTGTTTTTTTAAGTCAAATATTATAATAGAAAATTAGTGTATTATTATAGAATACCTTATTTTTAAACACCGCTTTTGCATATCATCACTCATCAACGATCGTATAAATAGCAATAGATCTAACCCAGACCACAGCTCCTTTGCCTATAATCTATAATAACCATATTGGCGTACGAAAAAAATGTTTCTGATTCTATACAAACTAAATAAATAAGAACTTCATCAGATTTTCAGGGCCATTGCTAAATTATTTTCGACATGAAGCTGGTAAAAATTATTAAATAAATTGATTAAAATATGAGCCAAAATATGTTCGTAGTTAAAGGTTTTAAAATATTAATGACTAAAGTCTCAAGATCTGAAATTGAAAGTTGTTTCAAGTTACAAATTTTATGAATTTAATAAGTTTAAATAAGTAAGTCAATTCAATAAGTTAATCAATAGCCTAAGCCATAAGTTGAAATATGAGTATGAGAAGCCATGCCATGAATATGAATATTGAATGAGAATGAATTGAATGACCACAGTCACATCACATTGCAGCTGCAGCACAATGCCACAAGCAAAACAATGCCTTGTCTTGTCTTATTCTTATCTATACATTTTACAGACGCTCCTTCTATACAGAAGATTAATGCATCCACAGACCATTCCGGTCTGTTGGCAAGTGAAGCAGCGTTCACAAGCCTCGGCTATAAGGGTTCCACGCATTACCCAGCCGCCTTTATTTCCCTAACTAATGTTAGGTACCCATTCGGTGCTGGGTGGACTCAGGGACGCCCTGGGCCCCGGAAACAAATCCTTGCCTTCACTAGGATTCGATCCCGTGACCATCGGTATGCCAGCCGAGCGCGCATGCCACTCGACCACCGTGCCCCCCAAGTTATGCCATGATCTATAGCCTAATCTATAGCCATAACTGGCATAACATACTACATACTTAGCCAACAAGAGTAAACAATGACTGATAGTATGATACTGATAAATTATGTTTATAGTCTATACTGACCTTAGTCCTTAGTTTCAAAACCCGCTAACAAGCCACAAGAGAATCATTTTCAGAATGTCACAATATTTAAAATTAGCAACACCCTTGTCCTGAGTTGTTCATTGGTTATAACTGGTTTAGTGTCAGTCAGCTCAGCAAATTAAAAAAAAACTAGATATGACTTACTCATAAATAGTGCAAAGAAAAGACACAAACAGTAGCACGAACAAATGGGAACAACGCAATGGAGTGAACGTTGGGGGGGCCTCCGAAGCATTTTTGGGAAGTATTTCAGACAATTTCTGCCTCGCCACCATATACTACTAAGTATTCATCTACTGAGTGTATGACTACGTGTCTGTGACTGAGAACAACGGAAAGCTCGTCGCGGAAGTTATCTTAATGTTGAGAAACAAATATTACAGCCATGTTGCCAAGTTGGAGAGCAACAACTTAGTCTACTCTATGATCTTTTCCCAGAAATATGCAACCAATAAAAACAGACAGTTACCTGATGAAGGAATTGGTATAACATTGAACAAAGCCTTCCCCCCCCCCGTTAAGTACATGTGAAGCGGTGTTTATTTTCGCTAAAAAAAGGGGGAAAAGAACAGGCCTAAACATGTCAGGCGGATGTAATAACCAATACACTACGAAATACATGTACTCTGTGAAGGAACAACAAAAGTGAATGCAAAAAGCATTGCTGGTCTCAAGACATGCCCCACCTCTCCGCTACCTTCGCTTGCCAACCATTAACTGTGATTAGTTGACCCCAGTGAGGGTCATTTGTCATGCTCATTTGCACATACTCGCGTTGGTGAAATATATGTATAGATAATAACAAATTGTGGCCCAAACTAAGGAGTAAAAAGTGAAGAATAGGGATTTCGGTAAGCCGGGATTTCTTTGTTTCTATCAGATATATCTACGTTTTCATTAGTCAACTCGCTGGAATTATATTTGAATATAGCCTAAATTTAATGGTTGTTTTTTAAGTTTTGAATAATTTAACACAACAATAAATGAACTAAACTTTTATGGAATCTAGGGTTCCATACATCATTGGAGTCAATACTTCATTTTGGGTAGAGAGCAAACTGTAATAATTAATAGATCTAAATCAGTACCAATAACAGTTAACTCAGGAGTTCCTTAATGGGAATTGTCTTAGGTCCCCTAGTCTTTTAAATTAATATTTACCCAACAGGAACAAAAGTTAGGTTATTTGCTGATGATTGTATTATATATATAGAACAATTAAACTTTATTTTACCACCTATAAATTCAATTGTCACATTTGGAAAATATGATAGTGCTGAAAATGATGATCCAAGTTGCTCATTACTCTTTCATTGTGCATGCTGTCGAGCGGCACAGCTCCACCAACTCTGTAATTACAGACTTCAGACAATGCTCTTTTGATTCAGTGTTCAATACTGTCAGATAGTGTTGAGACAAAACAATTTTTACACTTTTACATAACTATTTTCTTCTAGTACAAAGCAACATTAATTGCAAATTCATTATGGAAATTGTAATTTATCTTACATAAAAAATCTGTTTTCCACTGGCAAGTGATGAAAGTTTCATTCAGAATTTCAATGAAACAAAAGTTCCTACAGCTTGGCTTTAAACTAAGACTGAGATGGCCAAATGGGTTTTTTTATATTAGGGGTCAACTGTAAACTATGTACCTTTTATAGAGGGCACAGATTGGTGATAAATTACAGCCAAAATACTAAAAATAAGTCTAGCACTCACAGTTTTATTTAAAGAATTCATGTGACATCACATATTATGTTAATGGCACAGGAGATATATGATATACATAATATTTCTTAAGAACAAATTAATATATCTTTTTTTATTTGCAGGTTTGTCTGTCAGATAATCCCAGCAAGCCATGCTTTGTGCTGTTTTTTAAAGGTGTCAGAATTATGTTAGACTGTGGCCTTGATATTAAACAAGTTTTACATTTTGTTCCTTTGCTAGTTGTGCCTGGGTAGGTGTTGTAGATTAAATGAATATCTTAAAATGTCATTATATTCACTATATAATCTCATGTCATAATTTTTTTTTAAATTGCATAGTAAAAATTTAAAAAATAAACATTACAATCTATAATGTATGATCATGCCTATCAGATAGGTAAAATATCTTTTTATCAAATTAATACTTGAAATAGTAGCTAAAATGTTTGGATGTCTGTTGATGTCACCTGTACAGCAGTGCTTTTTTTGTGCCGGTATGCACTGGTACGGCGTACCGGCACCTTTTTCAATGTGGGAAAAAATTATTACTTTTCTTGTATTTTAACGTTTATTATAAATTTATTATATTATTAATTTTTTAAAATTGACATTTAGTATCTTTGCAGTTGTGATTTAGCTTGCATCGAGGTGCGAACTGGTAGTTAAAAGTTAGGCAATCCATCACTGAGTACTGGCACCTATTTTTTTACAAAAAATCACTGCTGTACAGGATAACTGAATGTTACCAGTATAAATATTTTGGCTAAGAATATTAAATTTAGAATTTTCATGAATTCATCTTTCCTCAAAAATTGAAATTTAAGACACCTGTGATTTTACTAATAGAAAGTGTAAAAGCATATATTTTAAACATGTTTATATTTACTTATTTGCTGCATGCTTAACTAAACTAAATCACAAAACTCAGAGCTAAATCTTAATCAGTCCATGATTGCTTAAAGTGTGACATGCAAGATATTTCTAGGGCACCACTGATTAAAATTAAATAAGAAAGCTGTTATACTTCTTTACATTTATTGTAGTGTTCTTGGTGTTGTTAAGACATTGTGATGTTATGACTTGTTAAAGTCATACAGTATAATTGATTGATTACCTCTGCCTTTTCCCATTTTCTTCTTCATCAGATTTCAGGTTTCCAAAGCTCACAGTTGGAGTCAAGGTGGAGACAAAAGAAATCGTGTCCCAGATGAAGTGGTAAGGTTGTTTTTTTTAAATCACCTCATTTTCATTTATTATTAGAAATACCAGCATCTGTTAATTTAATTTGACCATCTTTGATTTTGTTCCAATTGTAGGTGCAGGAGTTAAAGGACTGTGGTGGCAGGCTGTTAGTGGATGGAGCACCAGAATTCTCTATACCTGAGGTTAATTGGTCATTGCTTTTTTTCAATTTAACAAAAAAAATCCAGTCAAAACCTCAGCCATCAACACCCAACTTGGCATAGGGTCCCCATCTATGTAATAATTGATCATCATCCTTGGCTCTACTTTTCATGTAGGACCATGGCATTCTCAATCATATTCTTCCAGTCAGACCAATCAGATGCTTGCTGTGTCGTAAAACCATCAGCCGTGGGTCTTTCTCAAACTCATCCATGCATCTCATTCTTGGTCGGCCTGTTGACCTTTTGCCACTCAGCTTCTGTCTGTACTTTCTTTTCTCTTCTCTTTTTATTTTTACACTAATATTATCTTTGCACAGTGACAATACCTCTACCACCCTAATTTGGATTGCATGAAAATCATCAGTCTTATTACTGTAAAACAAAAATGTATTCCCTTAAGGTAGTTAAACACATTTTTAAATTTTAACATACTGGTATATGTTGTTTTTTTTTAAATAGACAGGCATAATTGATTTGTCAACACTTGATGCCATCCTGATTTCAAGTTATAGCTGTATGCTTGCTCTCCCATATATTACTGAGTACACTGGCTTCAAGGGTACTGTCTACATGACTGAGCCCACACTTCACATTGGCAGGTCTGTGAAATCATGGTGCCCAAATAAAGTTATCTCTACTCTGGGTGATACCATTGATTACTGATTATCTATTGTGTGATTAGATTGTATCAAAATGTTTATGATTTTTTTTTAAAATGATCATAACATTATTATGCAAGTTAATTTCCATTTGTATGTTATAAAATAGGACCACTATTTTTATTTTTGAAAATTAAGTTATAAATCCTTTTCACTGGTGAAGTGAGCTCCTTAAAAGTCAATGTAGTTTTGTTCTATCTCTTTAAAAAAATTACAATCAAATGAAAATGTTGTAAACTTTACCTGTATGTCTCTTTTAACTTCTTCTTTGCCTGTATTTGTTTATCAGGCAGTATATGGAAGAACTTGTTATGTATGTAGAAAGGAACCCAAAGTCTAATGTGGCCTCACATTGGAAACAAGATGTTATTCTCAAGTAAGTCATGAACATAGTCATTTTTGCTTACATACATATTATACATGTTTACTTAATGGAGTTGTATTTGATAAGTACAGAGAGTTAGTTTTATTTATATAACCATATTGTTTGTAATGGCACAACTTTCTGTAAAATACAAGATACTTGAAAAAAATTTGGTTGAATAAAACAATAAATGCAAAGTGTTATTAATGAGGAAATGCATGCTAGATGTTTAAGCAAATGCCTTCATCAGTAAAAATAAATAAACATAGACATATCAATAATTTCTCTTTCTGGTACATTCTGGTGTATAACTATGTAAGAACCAAAAAGCATTATGGTTGTGTTGTAGATTTGTATCATCAGACTGATCTATTTCCTGTATGGTGTTTTCATGTACTGCTTATTTTCATAATCATTTGTAATTAGATATGCCTGCTACATTTTTACTTCCAAGCTTACAAATTATGTTTAAATTTCATCAAACAGCTTGAGTCTAATAAGTACCAGTGAAGATAATCCCTTTACCATAACAATTTTGATATTCCTGTCATGGCCACCTATTGAGCTAGATAACTTTCAAATGTGTAATGGTTAGACTGAACCCTTTGGCAAACAAAGCAAGAATAAGGATGTTAATTCTTGGTCCTATAAACAAAAAAGTGTAAAACTTGCTCACCTCTCGTGTATGATGTGTTTTAAGAATTTTTATTTTATTCATTTTTTTTGTTTTGGTCACAAAAATCTAGTAAAAATGAAGTTTGTGATTTGTTACCCTTGTATAACTTGCATAATGAATTTGTTAACAGGAATCTCCCTCTTCCCCTACGTGATGCAGTCAACCCCAGACAGTGGAGGAAACTTTACACATTGCATGACATCAATTCAGCCCTTTCTAAAGTTCAGTTGGTGGGATTCAGTGAAAAATTGGTAATTACAGAGCAACCTTTTGTTTTATTAAAGTTACCAATTTTAGGAGAAAAAAATCTCTGAATTGACCAGCCTGTCATTGTTATAATTGTCTTTGTGATTTGTTTAATATTTTACTGCTGTTATCGATAACATTTTGTGGATTTTTTTTAGAACAGTTGATAACTTTTAAAAAACATTTAGTGAAATTATTATATGATTATTGGCTGGGTTTTAAAACTGTTTATTTTACCAGGATATTTTTGGAGCTTTGACAGTGACACCTGCAAGTTCAGGCTGTTGTATTGGAAGTTGTAACTGGATAATTAACTCTAAATATGAAAAGGTTGGTTGATAGGCGCCTGTATGTAGTTTAAAGGTTGGTTGATAGGCGCCTGTGTGTAGTTTAAAGGTTGGTTGATAGGCGCCTGTGTGTAGTTTTTAAATAACCTTTTAAGGTCAAGGTATGAAAAGTTGTTAAGTTTTAGCTATTGTTGATATATGTTAATATATTATTACTGTCAATTTTCAAATTCAAATCTTGATAGCGTGGAACAAAAATTAATTATTGATACTATCTAATATATAATAAAATTAATTTTGTCAGATTTGCTATGCTGCTGGTACATCAACCTTGACAACACATCCAAGAGTAAGTATGATACATTAGATTAAGTTAACAAATGATAAAGTAAGATATTTTTGTAGGGATTTTTCTTTTCATTATAGTTACTCTTAAAATTTAGATAACATTCCCCATGAAAAATAAATTGGGTAAAATCAAAGAAATCTGAATTTTTTTATTAAAGGAAAGAAAATAATAGTTGCCTCAATCCAAAAATTTAATTAAAAATGACTCCACCAAAATAAACAAATTGATGACCTGAAGGCCAAAGAGAGAGATCTCCTTATGTAAGCATGGAAGAGTTATTCACCCTGATTGGAACAGAGCAGGGGCGGATTAAGACTGCACGGGGCCCCTGGCTGCAATTCAAACTGGGGCCCTTCCAGCCAGCGTCCCTTTAAATAAAATGATTGCTGACAGCTAATACTATAAGACTATGACTGTAACTTGTAACTAAATAGTCCATTGGTTCTTTTCTCATAATTTTTCTGTACTACGGGATCGGATTCATAAAAAAACCGAACACCAAGAAATGACTGTTGCCCCGGTATCGTAAAATTGAGTGTAAAAAGATAATTTTAAAAAAAAAGACCCCCAAGTATACCCCCACTGGGATTCGAACCCGACACCTCTTGCACTACACGCCTGTAAGCTGCCACTAGACCACCAGATCTTGATGGGATAGTAAAATTTTAAAGATATAAAAAGTATTAACTTTCGGGTCCGAATAGCTATTAGATTAATACATAAGATTTTATTTTTATTTAATCTATTATATTTTTAGGGATTCATGCAAAGATTTGTCCAACTTTATTTTAAATATACTAAATTTGGGGGCCCCAAACCATCGGGGGGCCCTGGCTTTAGCCCGTTCAGCCCCCCTCTTAATCCGCCATAGGAACAGAGCAGTGAAGTAACTGAAATCTTTAAAAGCACCAGGCCCCTAATGAGATTCTGGTAACTTTGCCCTTGAGGGAAAACAGCCATACTTAAAACATAAAAGGGAAAGGGAATATCACTCAATATCCTTTTAAGACCATAATTATAATGGAAAGCTGCAGATTGTTAGAAATTACAGCAAACCAGAACAGACGACATAACTACTTCATAACATTTCAAACCTATAAGGTTTCTTCTTTTTTTTTAAAAGGTGGGAAAAAAAGAGTGGTTAAATTGGTGGCTATGTGGTCGACGGGAAAATGAGTTTTCATACGTACTCAGACCTAAAGATTAAATATATTGCCTCTGACCACATAAACAGGTCATAATTATAAGCCAGCACACAGGTCACTAGCAATTTAATTATTGAGATGGAGTATGAGATGTTAGTAACTATATCAAACGATGAACAGCTGTGAAGAGTGTAAATACTTCTCTGAATGGTGGTGATAATGTATGATTCTTTTAAACTGAGCTCTGTCTTCTTGTTCTTTAAACAGAAACTTTTAATTATCAACTGAATTAAGGTTGATGAACACATTTACCAGGATTGAATTCAATTTAATTTTCATTTGTGTGCTAGCACATTCATAGTAAAAGGAATATAAAATCTTTGTTATTACTCTTTAATTTTTCTAGTTATATATTATTCATTCCAGATTGTGTTCTTTAAGGGGTTTTTCACGTCAGTCATATTTATGTATTCATGAAATAAATAGTAATTTGAATATTCAACTATTTTAGTCCCTGCATAATCCCTGTACGCATACATTATGGGGTCAAACCCTTTTGACCTCATTTCTTCAGCTGTTTGGATATTATTTGGATTTTTCATAGAAATACAATGACTTTCTTAACCACTAGTAACATTGGGTGTCATAATTTATTGATATGTTTGACAGCCAGTGGACCAAGCTCCCTTGAAAAATGCTGATGTTCTTATACTGAGTTGTTTGACACAAACACCTTTATCACTGCCTGACCCAATGATAGGAGAGTTTTGTGTGAATGCAGGTAACAAAACATTCTAAGGGTTTTTCCTCATTCACAGGTTTTATATTTTAGAATAAACATTGTTAATTTAGACTTTAAAATTCTTGAACCAGATGTCTTTCAAAGGCCCCATCTTCTGGTAAAGAATGATGCTCTTTTTTATTATGATAATTTTCTCTAACCATCAGTATAACATTTGCTCATCTAAACCATCCCCTCAGCTGTGACAGTAAAAAATGGAGGCAATGTTCTTGTTCCGTGCTATGCATCAGGTGTGACATTCGATCTGTTTGAATGCTTGTCTGGCCATCTTGAACAATGTGGGTTGGCAGGCGTGCCCATGTACTTCCTCTCACCAGTCTCAGACAGCACACTGGCATATTCCAATATATTTGCTGAATGGTAAGTATTTTGTGTTGTTGTAATACTGGGGTTGGTGTAGGAATAGTGAAAGTTTTAAATATAAAAACAGTTTTGAAATTTTGTGTTGTAATTAGGGCTGCGGAAATTAACGATTAATTTCTCGATTAATCGTCAAAATTTTTTATCGATTAAAATTATATTAATCGATAAAAATTCGATTAAAATTAAAGAAAATATTTATAATATTTTTAAAAATTTTAATTAATGAATAATTAATTATTAATCCTATATAATAAAAGGCAAGTTTCTGTCCGGTCATCTATAGCGATTGGTCCCTCAAACACATATGACTCCTACAGCCAATCATATTGAACTCGTTTATGCCATTTACGCGGACGTTCAAAACAAGTTATTTTTGGTGCAGTATTTCTTCCAAGACTTTATTTTGAGTTGTGCGCGTTGGGATTTATAGCAAAAAGCTCTGTTTTTACGAGTTACTTATTTTAACTATAATAAATAGTATTTTTGACGCCATGCACATGTAATGCCGGTCGAGCCGGCTGTTGGAGGGGATTTACAACATGCCACCGAACGGTGGCGAAACGTCCTTGGACTGGCTTTGTTGCTCGTAATTAATAATAATTTATATATTTTTTTACGTACAAACTTTTCCCGCGTAATATTATAATTTATTTTATTACTTTATGTGAACCGGCAGACATCAACTAAAAATGGCTGACAGCAGCAGTTAAATTTAAACATATAACTAGAAAGTTGAGCAAAAATTTTGTTTTTAAGCTAACTGCGGATGGCAAAGTCGAAGATGGTGAAAAAGTTTACTGTCAATAAAAATACATATGTGAAATTTGTGATCAGTAAAATATTTTATTTTTTTAATGAGAGGACCATCTTTTCCTTCTAGATAATTTTTACTTTTAGAGTTTAAACCCAGTGGGACCAACTTTGCTGTAAATGCCTACATTAGTTTAAAAGCCAAATGAATTAAATTAAAAATGTATAACTATTTGCAGGTTGTCTTCTGGAAAGCAGGCCAAAGTGTTTCTGCCAGAATGCCCTTTCCCCCATGCAGATGTTAGTACTCAATTTTTCTAATAACTTTTGTTATCTAGGTCAGACTGACATATCCACATAATTAAATTTTTAGTAAATTCAATATCACTTTCAATGAAGATCTAATTGTAAGATTTTGAAAGGGCAAAAGGAGAATTAGTGGCTATATTCTTTGAGGAAGAAAATACCCATCCTCTAAACGCTCATAAGTTGGTCAATTCTTTATAACCATGCTTGACATCTCTTTTTTAGTAAGAACTGTTTTACATCTCTTAATTTATTTCTTTGATCTCTCCAGCTTCTCAGTAAAGGTAGATTAAAGAACTTCTCCAGCATACATAGTAAGTGCTTGTGAATCATCGTCTTAAATGATTGTTTTGTCTCCTTTGTTAAAGTAGACGTGTGTTTAAGGTCAAACTATTTAAGTTAAGAGAGATGAGCCCAAAATACTTTGAAGATCCATTCCAGAGATTTGCACCAAGCCAGGTTTAATTTTCTTAACTTTTTCTTCTCTCCAGCTGGCCTAACTACAGACTTTCACACACCCTGCATTCTATTTGCTGGACACCCCTCACTTCGCATGGGTGACATTGTTCACTTCATTGAACTCTGGGGAAATTCCTCTGCTAACACCATCATTTTCACAGGTATTGCCTGGACTTCCTATTTTATTTCTATTCTGAATTCAAGAAATTTCATGTAAAAATCATGAGGTACATGTGACTGGTGTTACAATTAAATTAAACACTTATGTTTCAACTGAATGCTGTACTGTACATCCATCACTTATATGGTATATTCTTTGAATACACTCTAGAACCAGATTTTCCTCACCTTGATGCCCTTGCTCCGTTTCTCCCCATTGCTATGAGGGTAAGACTTTTTATCTTTTGTTGAGACTAATTGGGTAAAAAAAAATAATTTATATATTTATTTTGTGCATAACCTGTGCTTATTATGTTCATTCAGCACCATCGCAACTCTTTTTATACTAAATTTTTTTTTAATTTATTTGTCATCTAAGGTTTGTTACTGCCCAATAGACACAAGCTTGAACTTTTCACAAGCCAACAAGCTCATTAGAGACTTGCGACCTCTGCACCTTGTTGTATCTGAACTATACATCCGACCTCCTCTGATGGAGCCATTGCGGAACGACCTAACTATTGATTTTGTAAGATAATTAATGTTTACAGTACACCAATGTTCCCTTTATATATCCGACAGGACGTGCAGAAAATTTATTAAAATATTGCCCAAAATAGAGATACTGTGCAACTTTGCCCACAAGTTTTTTTTACTTTGCACAAGGACCAACAAACCTTAGAGGAAACATTGAAGTAAACTATCTAACATGAGAGCTTTGATTTATACTTATACACAAACATGCCATTACCAATATAAATTTGATCATAGCTACAAGAGATTGTCTTTGTAATGGGAAGGATTTATGCACTCTTAATTTAATACATGTAATGTACATTTGTATACTTGCTTTCAATTATCAATAATAATACTATTATTTAGCTATTTTTCTCACATTTGTATTAGTTTTAATGTTGATAGATTTGGTCTTTGTGGCACATTTAGGCAACCCTTCCACACACAATGTCTTACAAAACCAGGTAATAATTTATGTTCTCACACCTGCCACATCCAACTGAATTTATAAAGTTTTATGAATGGGACAATTCACATGGCTCAGTGGCACATGCAAATCTAACTTGGGTATCCTTGTAGATGCACTAAGAAACATAATATACTTATAATCAATGCACAGAATGCTAAATTAGTTATTCAAACATTAACTATTTTCTTCTCCTTATTAGGACCCATCTCCTTTAACTTACAAGCAAGGAGAAATCTTGTCACTGCCTGTGAAAAGACAGTTTGAGACAGTGGAAATGGAACCTGAGGTAAAAGTCTGCCTAAACTCACATCATAAATGGCCTTTCACTTCACATCTCTTTTCTTTGAATGCAAAATTGGCGAAAATCTTAAGTCAGCTAAAACGTAATTTTAGAAGTACAATTATTTTTCTGCATTAAAAATTTTTTAAAAATTATTTTAAGCTAGCAAATACATTGGAGCCTATTGAGGTGAAGCCAGGATCAGCTGTCTCCATGGTAACAGCTGCACTGGTTGCCAAGGACAACAAATACATATTACAGAGACTTCCATCTAACATTCATATGACTAGGAAGCGTAGATCTGATGGCAGCTTAATGTGGCGCAATCCCTACATATTTGGAACTCCAAGCCTGCACGAGATCGTTGATGCCCTCAAGCAGGTTAGCATCAGATTATATGATCGTAACCTAATGTTGACATAACCATTTATAATGAAAAGGCAATAATTAATTGCAGATTGTTGAGCAGGGGACTGCAGATTTTTTCTTGCATAAAGAAAGGATCATATTTTGACACCATTTGCTCATTTAGTTAAATTAGTAATATTTTTATGTACAGAAAACATAACGAACATATATTTTTTAGATAAATTAATCAATACTGAACCAATTTAGTTGTAACTTAATCTGGAAATTATAAATTAAATATATTATTGATCTACTGTATTCCACAGTATGGGTTCAATTCACTAAAAGTTGAAGAGAATGAATCTGGATCAATCATCCATCTGGTGAGAACATTACTATTTATTTAAGAACTGCTTAATACATCATGTTGCTAGTGGCCAACAAATTATTTCCCTGATTTATTGCAGGTAAAGGAGGACTCTTTGATTCAAGTAGATGGAAATTCAACACACATTATTTGTGACAGTGAAGAAATTCGCCTGAAGCTTAAAGAAGTTATGCTTAAATGTTTAAAACAATTGTAAGCTTAAAACACAGAGTATATAAAATTTCCAAGTCAAAGCAGTGTAAAAATTGTACAATTTTATTCAATAAAACATTTTTTTTAATACCAAAAAAATTCATTGTGTACTGTAAAGTATGTACTTTGGAAGTACTTTGGAATTATGCATGAAAGACAAAAATAAATAACCACAATATTTAACAATAACAAAAACTATTACTTGGGCACACCGTCACTTATAATGGATGCCATCAATGATTTGTCTTTAAGAGTTTGTTCCAGTTCTTGCTCATCCAGCTTCAATGAAACCTGAAATAAATTAAATTTAATAGTTGTACAATAAAGAATATATTTTTTTCAATTTACATTTCTGTTACAAAAAAAAGGAGATACTACTTTCTCTCCCATCCCCCTTCCCCCCCCCCAAAAAAAGGACACTAAAACAAATTTGATAATTACCTTAGTCATGCGTGTATCTTTTGCCTTCTTGAATGTGATAACCCCTCTGGCATCCAGCAGTGACATCACTGAGTGAAACTCACTCTGATCAACTGGGGACATTTGTTGCCGTCTGCACACTTTGACATACACCTCATGGAGCTGTGTTTTTTTTATTTTCAAAGAAAAATATGGCGATGACTGTGATAAAATGTTATGAAAATTCAAAACTGTAATATTAGTAATAATAACTATTTAGTAAAAAAATATCAGCAAATAGAATTTTGTTGGATAACTTACCTTTCCCATGGTGACCTCCTTGACTTTCCCATTTTTGACTAAAACAAGCAATGAGCAAACTGCAAGCTTCTGCTGCAAGGGCACATCATTTTCACTGCTATTGGCAGCTGTCACACTTGAACCATACACATTAGACATGATTTGAGATATGTGCGCTATAGTAACTTTTTTCATTTTAGCAGGTTGGTTCTTTTTAGTGGGACTGTTACAATCTGAGGATAGTATAATTTTAGTGAAATAATTAATAAAAATGCTAGACAACACATTTATAGAAGAAGTGTATGTAATGTATAAGATGATATTTAGACAACTATCATGGAAAGTTAAGAAATGTATACAGGGTATTTTAGTTGAGTGTTTTTTATTATTTGGGCTTTCTGTCAAAATATTACCAAAAAGTTCATTTTAATAAAAATAAGAGCATTAAAATTCTGAGCACATACCTGCAGTTTTTAAGACCTGCTGACAACGTACATCTGACTCTACCATCTCCACTGCACGACGGCATACATCCAAAGCTTTCCTCATATCACCTGCTACAGCTGATACTTTGCGAGCACAAAATGTTATAGCGCTAGGTTCAATGATTTCGCTCTGTAAATATGGATAAAATTTTGTTTAGTTGATTAGCAAATTATTTAAGTGCATAAAAAAGTTTTTATCTAACCTGACTCACCTCACTATGTTAATAATTTACTTTTAAATTAAGACTTAATATGAAGTATACATCTATTCACCATTTTTTTTTGTTTAGACCAATAGAAACAATAATGTAAGTGTAAGCAAATACTCTTACATCTTGCAGCCTGTGTTTTAGAATGTCTGAAATCTGGGTTGAAGAATAGGGAGGAAAATTCATTAACACAGGCCTACAGACAGTTGAAGCTTGTAGACGTGGCAACACACGATCCGTCAGATCCAGGGCATTGGCGATACCTACAGAATAATTGCAATACTCAAGATTGGCATCCCTCAATGATATCTAAAGCAAAATTTGATATATCATATCATACATAAAAATCTATATTTATGATAATATTAATAAATAGAAATTTTAGCACAACATGAACTTGAAGTGTACTAAACAATGTCTTCATTTTTTAAAAACAAAATTTTGATTTTGAAAAATTGACAACTTGCAATACTATGTAAGTCCAAGAAACTATAATAAAAAAAATAGTAAGGATGTCTAACAAAAGTCGGAAACTTTTTTTAAACCTTAATTAAAATAGTTTTACATCTCATAAAAGTTTTTTTAAATGAAATAAATAATCTTACCAATGAGTATTAATTTAGAATTTGCAATTGCTGGCCATTCAAAAATCTGGTATAAGATATGGTGATGTTTATTATCCAATTGATCAATCTCATCAAGTACCAAAAGTCTGGAGAGTCAAATAAAACTAAAATTAAGTATTGAAAACATATTACATATTTATTGCAATTTAACCATACCCATATTATTATTAAAGATCAAGTTCAGTTACTGTCTCCAATATTTCTTTCTTCAATTTTTTGTAAGGATAAACTCAATAGCACAAAATACACTACACTAATTCTCCCTCAATAAAAAAAAAGGGAACCTAGTATTTGTTGTTTAATCCACAATAAATAATTAACATAATTCAGACCTGACAACCCTGGAACTATCAAAATATGTTATCTCAGATTACTATTACCAAATGAAATCTCAACAAAATTTAAAATGTAATACAATATCAAATAAACAGACCTGCCAACGTGTTGAGAAAATAATTCCAACAAAATCAGAAGGGTTGGCAGGTCTGAATAAATAATTCTACAGTTTCATGCTTCGGTCACAAGTCATGCCAGATCAGCTGCTGATCTATTATATTCATTATTATTATATATTATTATATTATGTTCATTGAGAGAAGCTAAAGACAAAATTGACCCTCAAAACCCGTATAAACTTTACAAGGTCTGCATGATCTATAGAACAAATATTTGTTATGTTAGTACTTTTCAAGCTCATCTACTTACATTGGGTCTGGGCAAGACATAAATAGTTTTTCCATTGCCTTCATTGAATCCTTGGCTTTGATAGGAACTCCTACAAGTTGTTCATGTAACTGCCTAAACACAGCATTTGAGTCTTTCAGCATCATGCAGTTGATGAAAGCTGTCTTTAAATCTTTATGTTGAATCTGTTAGAAATTTTAATTATTAAGATTGTTACTATAATACCATTAAAAAAATGGAAACAATAAAATATCAGCTGAGTTACACTTTTGACTTGATAACTCCCAGGGTTGTAGGTTTTACCTCACAGAAACAAAATTTTCGAAATTCTAAAGCGCAGTTTGATAAATTGGAGAAAAAAATTCAAGGCATTGTGTCAGAAAATCCTCAACATTACTTCTATTGGTATTATTGGTAATATTTTTTTAGGATGCATTTAAGATTATAGAAACTAGAATGAAAACATTGAAGTACAGGTCAGTAATTGTAAGAATCAACAAAGCAAATAGTCTAAAAATAAATTTATCTTGTATAGGTTCACCTTCATTTTATTGAGGACATGATTGACAACAGCTGTCTTTCCTGTACCAGGAGCCCCAGAAATGTATAAACTTCCACTGTTCTGTTTCTCTAACTTATCGCAAATGAATGCCTGGATTTCTGCCTCCTCAGCATCACGACCAATCAAGTGATCTGGCTTGGCTGTATGAAGGCACTGTTTGGCTGACTGATAAATTATTGCTGTAAAGTTAATGAAAGAAATGGTATAGTCCTTTTAAAGGAATTGAGCCACACCCCCAGCAACTTTTCCAGATCTCCCCGCCCCACAATTAGTGACTTTTCCTTGCATATAAAATGATAACAAGTAATATATTAGCTTTCATGAAAACTTTGAGAGAAGCTTAAATGCAATGAAGTAGGGTTGTTAAACAATAATCCGAAATTTGAAAGCGATAATCGGTTTTAAAATTTCCCAAAACGATAATTGGATTTTTAAATTATTTTTGAAATCAATTCTGTACTGAAATTGCCAAACTGTTTTTAAAAAAAAGCATTTATTTTGTATTACTTAAAATCACCTAAATGTAGGAAAGTGAGCAGAATCACATTTAAGATGTGCCTGAAGGGCCCCCATAGGCCTTGATTCCCAAAACACAAGTTTTAGGACTTATTTTAACCAGTTACCATCAAGAATACACACAGATATTAAAATTATAGATGTTTATGCACATGTAATAAATATTTGCATGCATAATTTATGCATATTAGATCAACTCATTGGCAAAGTTATCTAATTTATAATTTCAATAACAAAGATTGTATTAGTTCATTTTCCTGCAAGAATATATATGGTTTTATATATTTAAAGTTATTGGCTTATTTTTTATAAATTTGTGTGTGAGGTAGGGGTCTACCGATATGCCTTTTTGCCGATATTGCCGATACCGATATTACCGATATTTTTTTTGCCGATATGAGTGCCGATATGAGTATTTGTTAGGACAAAAACGAGCGGTCATATTTGATGACGTCATTTATAAATTTATCACTCGTAATTATTTATCTTTAATATTAGGGGACTACCGATACGCATTTTTGCCGATATTACAGATATTTTTTTCCGATATGAGTGCCGATAGTGTATTTGTTAGGACAAAAACCAGCGGTCTTATTTGATGACATCGATCATTCTTAAATTCATCACTCCTAATTATTTATATTTTATATTAGGGGTCTACCGATAAGTATTTTTGCCGATATTACCGATATTTTCTTCCGATATGAGTGCCGATATGAGTATTTGTTAGGACAAAAATAACAGTGGTCATATTTGATGACGCCATTCTTAAATTTATCACTCGTAATTATTTATATTTTATAATTAAGGGGTCTACCGATATCCAGTTTTGCCTATAATACCGATTTTTTTCTTTCTCCCGAAACGAAGTTTCCGATGTGTTTACAAGTTCCAGATCATGACCTACAAAGGACTCATAACAAAACGAACCGTCCTTTATAAAAATGGACAAGCAAAATTACGAAGTTCTTTTGAAACTTCAACCTTGACTCATAATTATTAATTCTAACCAATAGTTTAATGGCTTTTGCACACGGCCACCTTTATGAATGAAATAATGAGGACAAAGTAATAGTAATACTAGTAATAGAATGAAAATGAGGTTAAAGGTTGAATGGTTGCCAATGACAACAAGTCTTCACACGGTACATTTTGTTATTCCATACCAAACGAAATGTTTTAGACATCTGCGATTCTGCGTGCATCTTTGCAATTAGAGCAATTACGGGAACATAATGTTATACATTTATTAGAGATGTTACGGTATACTTGGCATCGGCACTATTTACACAGTATTTCTGAGTATACGAAAATCGGCCGATACCTAAACAATATCAAAGCACATGGCAAACTGTATCGTGGTTGCACATTTTAATACTAGGACTCTTTTGACTATTTCAATACCGGTATATATTAATTTGTCGAGATATTCTAAATCTAAATTATAGGTTTTTTTTTGTTTCCGTTTTTTTTTGGGTCAAAATGTCACTTTTTATGAAATATCGGTGACGTCAATATCGGGACCTTTACATGCTACCGATACCGATATTGTCGATATCCAGATATCGGTGCCGATATATCGGCTGGCCGATATATCGGTAGACCCCTAGTGTGAGGTATGTCCAAGTTAGAGAAAAATGGGATCCGTCTTTTGCCACAGATGTGCCAAAAAGGTGTCGTCTCCAAAGGGTTAAAATTTTCCTGATGTCTAAACTTTTTTCAATGTCAGCAGTCAGCACTTACCATTTGGTTTGTATAGTTGCAAGGGCTTTAGTTTAGTTGAAGGACTTTTCTCAGGGGTCAGTATGGAGTTTGGAATCTGCCTTAGAGCTTTAGTTAGTAGGCAGTCCTTGGGACTTTTTGTCAGGGGAACCAAACAGCCGCCTTGGTGTTGATCTGCATTCTATGGCAACAGAAATTGTACATGTACATACCAGTTTGAACTACATGTCAGTAGTTTTAATGGAACAAATGTACTAAATTTATGCATAAATTTTATAGAATGGAAAAAGGAAAAAAATATATAAATAACATTTTAAAAGTATAATTATTTCTGAGGTAGTAAATATGCACTGCTTACAAAAATGTATGTATTTTCCAGACAAAATATATTTAATTCAGTAGGATTCTGCAAGGAATAAAGACGTGTGGCTGTCGGTATGAAATTTAACTTTTTTATTTAAAGGCAACTCATTAATAGGCACAACAGTCTTTTAAATGCTAACTAATATTAGTTATTATTCTTTACAAATTAGAAAATATCTGTTAACTAACCCATAGGTGCCAACTTGGAAGATTTGGGAGTTTCAGGCGATTTAAGAGCTGATGGCGTGGAAGGAGTTCCATAATATGAAGCTCTCAGGAATCTATCTCCCCTAGAGGCTCTGGGTGTTTTTGATGGAGAAATTCTGCAGTAGGCGTTCTCATTGTCATTGTCTGACTTTCTTTTGGTCGGTGACAGAAGAGAGCTCCTGATTCTGTTAGAAGCTAAACAAACACAGTCAATTTTGATATTGTTTCTGCATAAAACAAAAACGCCTAGAGGAACAATAACAAACAAACAAAAAACGTATACCACCCCCACCCCTCCATCATAAGACCAGTTGTAATACATTGACCCCTGACTAGAAAGCAGAAAATGTGCTCAATACATGGAAGGGAAAGGTTTTATTGAAATGTGACTTTTTGGTGTTTGAAAATGATGATTGGAGAAGCAGTGTGAATCATAAAATTTATAATATAGGTTGTTTGAAGACCCACCCAGGCCAACTACGATGGGAAGGACACCTAGAAGAAATTCCAGCCTGTGGTAGGGTGTAGTGCCAAGACATTGACATTACTAGTTGCATAATAACCTTAAACATCAGAGCTATAAATTTTAATAATACATTTTCTGTTAACCATATGTTTAACAATAACACTACATAATCATGATCAAAATAAGACTATTTCAATATTTTTAAGGGTATATGTGATCGTCTCAGCTTTTTTACTTGTACACAATAACTCACCTTCAAATGACTCGCTTGAATCAGTTCTGGGAGAAGATGGGGACGAGATGGAAATTGAAGGGGTTACAGATTGTGCACAACTTTCATTCTTAAGGTATTTGAATGATGCAGTTCTTTCAGGAGTTATTTCTCTGTCCCTAACTGAAAAGAAAATATAGCTTTGTGAAATAACAATAATACTAAAAATGATGTTTTTAACATAAAAAAGAATTTTTAAGCAAGTAAACAATAACCTTTATATCAAAATTAACTGATTATTATGATATGGCCATTATGAAACATTTCTACTCCAATAAAATAACAAATAATGTTTATGAAGATATATATTGTACCCTTCAAATTTTTACCATTATACTATGAATTCAAATAAAATGTTTCTTACTTTCACTGGGATATTGCTTATCAGACGTTCTTGTTTTCATTATGCCTTGTTTTTCTTCAGATTTCCTCAACATTTGTTTCAAATCAGAAATAAAGATATTGGAATCATCAGCTTTTCCAACTTTATTTAAGATATCTGAAGATTCCGAAACATTTAAAATTTGTGTTTCTATATTAATAGCCTTGGTGGGTGTGTTCTTTCTCCCTACTAAACGTGAACTTTTCCGCACTGTGAAAGATGATTTAATGGAATTCTCCATATTTTAAAATTCAATTATTAAAAAAAAGCTTTCTGGATGTTTGTTGTAACTTTTTCTGTCAACTTCAAATCTTTTCTGCACATATGATTATTTGAGGAATGGGTTCTGAAATAAAATGAAAATAAAAATGTGTTACGTAAAAATATTTTAATTTTAAGAAAACAAACGTTTTTCAACAGGCAGAAAGGTTTATGGTTGCCTGTCAGAAAAAATGATTACACACATCACATGACCAATTTAATAATTAAAAGAATAGAATGGACTCATGAGACTCATGTCCATTTTTTTTTAGTCAAGCTTCAAGTTTTGAAGCTAAAGGGCTAAAGCTTTTCCAGTGACTGAGCTTGAGAGTGATAGTACTAGTTCTAAGACTAGTCTAACTAAACAAATAATAATTTGTAATCTTTGCCAGACCCAATTATCTATTGAAACTGGTGGGTTCAATGATAATATAATAATAATCATATTTTAACGCAAAAAATACAACTGCTGTTAAAATAGTAAACTATGTAAAGTAATAGTAGTGAATCTACATGTTACCAATTACTTTGTAGTAGGAATCTACAATTCAGTTTCAGTTATGAGATCGGAAGTTTTATTTAACAACCTTACTAAGTTACTTATTGGAAGAAATAAATATCTTGCCAATAACTATCTTTTTAATGTCAGAGTCAAAGAAACGTTTCCAGACAAATTACAATGTAACAATGACAAGCATTAAAGCTGGTATTGACAAATAGTATTGATTATTGATACTCTTTCTAAATAAAAATTGATTTAATAATATGTAACTTAAAGCAATTGCAACGATAACTTCAATTGATCAAAGAACTTTTTAACAAGTGCAAAAAAGGCCACTAGAGAGATGTGGTAAAACTGCAGACTGTTGATAAAAATTGATATTCTGTTGTGTAGATATCGGTATATATAGTATGTAATTGTAATGTAAACATTTCCAGTAATGTTTTTCTCATATTCTGTGGCGTTCTGTACTCTTAAAAGATAACATTAATGGGGGTAACTATTACGTCATTTATTTACATGTAGTTAGTAGTTCTTAAACCAGAGCCCCAAGGTGCCGCGACCCAGTGACAGTGCATGGATCCCTATACAGATTTTCTTTTTCTGGGCAGGCCTGTACACTGTAATACATTAACTAAATTAACTTAATACTTAATGATAATGACATTGTCATAAACTTTAACTTAATTTAAGAAACAAACAAAATAAGCCAAAAAACGTGGACTAGTCTAAGTCATTTTTACCACTTTTTTATTAACTTGCTTTCCTGTCTGTCCGAAATTTTCAAATTTGCCAACGCAAAATTAAACCACTTCTGATGGTCCTAGAGAGCTCAAAATTTGACCACAGATAGATCTTGGATGACAATGCATTGCATCAAAATTTCAGATTGATTGAATGCACCGTAGCCGTAATTAAATTATTGCATTTTAGTTTATCTCTATATAAGCCTCTCTTATCCGTCTGCTATTTTTTTCAGGTGCCAGCTCAGTTAACCCTGTGACCTCATCCCGGTGGTATTAAAACGTTGGACGACCCTTATGTGGTGTTTGGTAAAATAAATAGAGGTTTAAAAAAAAGATTTTTAAAAGGGAAGTTAAATCATTGAATATTGAAGAAAATTGAATAAGAAAGCAGTCTTAATATGAATTAGTGTAGGGTTTTCAATTGATAGCCTATGTTTGTGTTTTTTTGTGTTGGGTCTAAAATGCCTCATCTCCACGCGGTTAGACCTGACAATCCATAACACATGGAAACCAAGTAGGCAATTTTGTATTTAATGAATTTTCTTATGTCATGTACAATAAAAGCAATATATACTCTATGATTTTACACTTACACTAAAAAGAGTAAAATAAATAAAGGTAAAAGAAGATTTTTAAAAACCATTATTATAAGTATAAGTGGACTAAAAAGTAGAAAATAATTTAAAACTTACAAGTTCAAGTACTTTAATTTAATATGACTAAAAACGTGGGGCGGGTGTTTGGTATAAAAATTAAAGATTTATAATGTAGAAGTAGAAGGCAAAACAGAAATCTATATATAATATAAGTAAGTGAGAGTTGAGAGAATGGTGAACTGCATATTCATAAATAATATGTAAAACCTTTATGAGCACCTGCCCATTTTTAGTCTTATGAAAAGATACTACTTCAACTTATAAGTTTTTAATTATTTTCTTCTTTTTAGTCCACTTATAAAAACGTGGTTTTTAAAAATACTTTTTTAACCTTTATTTATAATATTTTAAATTATGCTTTGACAAGCATAATAATAATAACCAGAACTAATAAGCCACACATAAATTAACTAAATAACGTTTTGCCAAAATCAAACAACAAAAAAATGGTCAACTGAAACCTTGGGCCTGTGATTACTGACTATTAACTTTAACTGAGATAATCCCTTATTTCAGCGCATTTTAAATTTTTAGAAACAAAATTCAAAATAAGTCATTAATAACGGATTACTCATATTGATTGGCATATTAATTCATATTAAGTATTAAGTAAGTATTATAGTATTATCATTATTTGCCTATTACAATATTAACTGAATCATTTATTTTAGTTGTGTTCCTTTTTTATTATTACTAAATATTAGTAGACGTTGTCTAATAGATAGTGAAAATAGTATATATTTTTATTACAATAACATACTTGTCGAGGAGCAATAAATCCCTTTCGGCAATCGGAGGACGTACGCACCTCTTCTCAGCTGACGTAAAGAGCCAAACACATCACTGGGGCTCTGAGCTTTCTTTCTGTAGTTTTCGCGCTAAAGATCAGCGCCGAATGATCTGATTGGGTCGAATAACCGGAAAGACATAAATAGTAATTTAGTATTTCTAAGAAAAGTAACATTATTTAATCGGTTTTATTTGGTGATAATTAAAACAAATAAGGATTAATAAAGCATATTTTAATAAAATAATTCGCTCAACAGAAATTTAAGGATCTAAAACAATGTGTAACAGATTTTAATGAAAAAAGGTGGAGGGGGGCTTATCATTCGCTTATGGCTTTAATTATATCTACCCTGGGATGACATTCGTTTGTTTTTTCTGCAGACAATTTGCTGATTAACTGATTATTGCAAAAAACCAAAATCAATGTCATCAAATTATTTTCAAAAATTGTTGATTTTCACAGTTTTCTTTTGTCTTGATTTTCTTGCAAAATGAATAATTATTACAAATTATTGGTAAGGTAATTAGAAAAATGAAAACCAGTCGATCATCACTCCACAACAAGTTATTTACGCGTTCATTTTTTTTTAAAATAATATATTTTAAAATTCCAGTCATGCAGTTCCTCTTTGTCTTTGGCAGTGCCGGATTTAACCTTAGAAATGCTGCGAGCAAAAGTAAAAGACTGCGCCTCTGTGTAATTACAAGGTAATAATGCTTTTAAAAATATTAAAAGTTATTTGGATTTTTTAAAATATTGTTTAGCAAACGTCAAAAAAAAACACACACACACACACACACTGAAACTCAGAGTTGGCACAAACACTTGTTAATATACGTTATAATTTAAAATACTGGGTATACTTCAGATTTTTTTTTAATGAACTTTTAGTTCAAATGATTCTGTAATTAATTTAGAATATCCAAGCTGTTACTAAGTTCATACTCAATTACTAATATTGGGAGGTCAGGCAATGTTGTTGAAGATGTTGTTCTCAAATAGTTCTTGGTTATTTTTAGTTTGGAATAACTACGTTCCCATGATGCAATACTTATTGGAAGAGTAAAATTAGTAAAATTCTTAGAGCAATTCTCAAGTAAGGAGCATAATTATTTTTTTAATGAATTTCAACATTTCTAAGGGCACTAAACCTTTTTTGCAATAGAGAATACACCACTGATATTTTATACCAATATTCCTGGCTGTTTATATCCGATGATTCTCTATCTGTTAAATGGGTTTCCAAATTTGCCATTTGCCAAAATTACAGAAGAATTAAAATCTTTTAGGTCATACACATGATATAAAAAACAGAAGTAACGGTCGTGATGTTGCAGCTAAGAACATCTTTATTCTAAAGACTTACTTGATTGCACTGTCAACAAGGTGGCAAAATAATTACATTTTGTATTTTTCCAAATTTTTCAATTATGAGCGTATCCTGGTTTTCTTCAAATTATCTTTTTCACCGACGAACTCGATGTCTTGGTCTTGAGTCTAATTTTTTAGCTGCATCAATTTCGAATGACATTTGAGAACACCAGCAAGGATGACATTAACATGTAAACTGATTCTCTTATAAGAACGTTATAACCTTCCAGAAGTTTTATTGCCAATGCAATATCCTTAATTTTTGACCAACATTTGTTTACTAATGTTATTGACATGATTTAATACCTCATACCATATCACGACAACACAAAGAATTTCGAATTGTTGTATTTACGTAAATTTCACAGGTTCTTCATCTCTTATTGAACTATCAACATTTCCATTCTACAAAAGAATGGTCCATCTGAACGTCGATAAAGAAAAAATTAGTCTAATTTTTAGAAAATAAAAAAGTTGCCTCTTTCTAATGATGATTTGGTTATATAATTTATCCCTAGATTAATGTCAATGGCTACCACATGCTATAAAAAGCATGAGGGTTGATGTTTCTCATATTTTCTTGTACCCACGCATAATCTCCTTTCATGTTCACCCCACTATCATATCCTTGGTCTCTCACGTTTTCCAAAGTCAATCTTTCAATTAATTCAATCAGACGATAGTCTCCAAGTTGTTCATGAGTGCTGATTTCTTCTTGTTCAATCGACACATACCTTAAAAATTAAGGTCATTTGTTCTGTTTTAATGAAGTCAGGTGTGCAATCTAAATAATTGAGTAATAATTCAGTAACATTTTTTTAAAAATTCACCTCATCTAATATGTGACTTTTGACACTACGAGCTATAGGGTGAAAGACCTTATTTAATAAGTTATTTTGAATAGTCTTACTCAAGTATGTGCTTTTTAAAAAGTTGTTTATTAAAAGCCTTCTCTACATGGTCCTCCATGACAGGATCAAATTCAGTTAATAGTTGGACTAGCTTTAAAAATATTCCATTATCATGCTCTATAAATGTTCATTGCTACCTCTAAATACCATACTAATTTCGCATATAAGTTTTACGATAGAAAATACACGTTGAAAAATAGCGTCCAATGCTGGGTTTCTTTATTCCAAAATCTTTGAAAAGTACTATGGAATTTTTTTATATTTCTCCTCGAAATTTTTTAACGAACACTCAATTCAGCTAGGAATGTGGGATTCAACATGTTTTGTTTTTTTTGAAGTTTCATAATTTTTTATTTAATTTATACTTTATGCTGCCAATATGTTTAACCAACGTTTTCAAACGAAGAAGATGTAGCCGTAGAAAAAGTTGTGCAATAAAAGCAAAAAACTCAATATATGGCTACAATACACACCAATCGATTTCTGTGAATTTTCTCTCCCTTGCTAAGATGTCTTGTTTGAGGTGAAATTACGTCCGCTCGTATCAGTAGAGAAATTCAAAATATTACATTCATGGAAAAGAACTGACCCAAACAAAAGATGCAAAATATTTAGGAGTCTTAATAAATGAGAAACTATCATGGAATCCCCATGTCAATGAAGTTATTAAAAAATCATACAAAACCTTAGGCTTTATAAAAAGGAACTTTAACAAATGTAATAGAGATATAAAACTAAAATGCTACCTCACTTTGGTGAGACCTGTACTAGAATATGCATCTTCTGTATGGGACCCATCCACCAAAGAAAACATTGATAAACTAGAACAAATTCAAAAAAGAGCTGCCAGATTCATTACTGGAGAATATTCGAAACTGACAAGAATAACACCATTAGTTAAATCATTAAACCTTGAAACACTAGAGGATAGAAGAACCAAGAGCAAAGTAGTAATCATACATAAAGCTATTAATTCTAATTTAGAAATACAACACAAAGATAACTTAATACAACCCTCAGATAGACATAAGGATAAAAACACCTTTCTTATTCCGTATGCAAGAACAAACACATACAAGTTTTCCTTCTTTCCGTCCGGAATTCGGGCGTGGAATGGGTTGCCTGAAGAATCCAGGAAAACCAACACTTTATCAACATTTAAAGCTCTAATAAAAATGCAGGAGAAGGAGCGAAATGTATAGAAGGAGCGTCTGTAAACAGATAAGATAAATCAAAGTTTTACAGTTAATCCGACTGTGCTGTGCGCCGGTCAGAGTCGTAACAATGTGGCACAGTGTGGTAAATATGTCGCCGGGGTACAGGGGCGCCAAATTGAATCTTACAACGTTACATTGTAGTGAAATTATGATAAAACGGTAAGGTTCGGAGCGCCAATCTATATATATAATTCACCAAAACGAGTATGTGCAAATGAGCATTACGAATGAACCTCGCTGGGGTAAACTAATCACAGTTAACGGTTGGCAAGCGAAGGTAGTGGAGGGGTGGGGCGTGTCTTGAGACTTGAGACCAGCAATGCTTTTTACATTCAGTTTCGTTGTTTCTTCACAGAGTACATGTATTATGTTTTTGGTTTTTTAAAATTTTAGTGGCATTTTTAAAATAAAAATGTTTATGTTTATGCCCGTTCTTTTCCCCTTTCTTAGCGAACATAAACACCGCCTCGCATGTATTTCACGGGAAAAAAAGCTTTGTTCAATGTTATATACCAAATCCTTCATCAGGTAACTGTTTCTATCGATCGCATATTTCTGGGAAAAGATCATAGAAGAAGTTGTTGCTCTCCAACATGCCAGTAATATAATTTGTTTCTCAACATTGAGATAACTTCGCCGACGAGCTCTCCGTTGTTCTCAGTGACGAAAAAGTAGTCATACATTCTCAACAATACACTCAGTACATGAATACTTCAGGAGTATATGGCGGCGAGTGGCGAGGCAGAAATTGTCGCGATGTCCGAAATACTTCACAAAAATGCTTTGTCCCCCCAACGTTCACTCGCGTTGTTCTAATTTGTTCGTGCTACTGTTTGTGTCCGTTCTCCCCCCCCCCACCTCTTTTTTCTTTGCACTATCGATGCTAATGCCACTGAGCTTAAAAACAAGGGCTGAAGTAGTGTACGAACATGACAATTATGTGCAGGTACATTTAATCGATTTTAACGTAGGTAAACTACTGGAACAAAATTGTTGGCGTACTTTTATGGTTTATTCTTTCAAAGCATACTTATTTTAATGTTTTTATTTTGTGGAATAAATAAAGATAACGAATTAAATTGCTTATCTAATGAAATTAAAACTCGGAACACATACAAAAGTAGTCACTCATGAAGAAGTGCTCAACATTTTCATTTTTTTTATTAATCGGAAAGAATCAGTCATAGGATTAAAAGAATACACTATTAATAAAGAACAAAACAAAATGGCATGGGGTTCTTTAAATTACGACATTTCTGAAATGATTTTAAATAAATGATGATCTTAAAATAATGGACTGCAGAGGCCCAAAGTGTGTTAATACTTCTTCATGGCTGGAAATTAAGGAGGAGTTCAAGAAAGACGCAATAAATTAAATGTCAATATAAAATCTCGCTTGAAAAGTTCATTTAACCTAATTTGTTTACATGATACTCCAACTGAAACGAACTCTCTAAATCTCTAACTATTTTAGTACACTGGAACGTTGTTTCGCATTATTTTCCATGTCCATACACCGTGTGGAATATTTAATAGCTTCTGCAACCAAGGCATTAAACAGACTTCAGGATACTTAATAGTGAATATACCATGAAGTCATTTTGAGGTTATTTATAAAGCTGTAGAAGAAGGGATATATGCAGACAAAAAGCTCAACACACGAATAGACGCAGGAACTTTGATAGACACAATGAAATATTTTTATTTTCTAATTTATGTCAATGATGCCCGAAATTATTTACAAACGTATAGATTTAAAAAAATGCTTAGCAGAGGCTTCTCACAGACAAACTAATGGAATACTTAAAATTTAAAGGATGCTTTGACATTTAATAAATTTTATGCGGAGACCTCATTCTTTTAATCGACTCTTCTAATCAAAGAATGAGAGAGCAAATGTTTGGTGATCGAAACGAATATTATCCATGCTGTGAAGAAAAACAGTTGAGAAGAAAGTTGTATTGTTCATAACATGAGATTACTGTAGAAATTCGTGTGATTTTTTTTTGGGAGGGGGGGGGTTGGGGGCAGTTATATAGAATTTAGAAAACATTTTCGTACACCAGCTCATATACTGGACTTTAAAATTTTGCCTTCAAATTAGAGTATACAAAATATCTTACGTGCCATTGTCAAACAAAGGAATATTTTAACCCCACGTGAAAAAAGAAGAACTAATGAATTCAAGACCAGTTAATTTATTCAAGTTTTTAAGATATTGAGGTTAAAAGTTACCCTGCCTAAAATAATAGCATTAATTCGAACATTGTCTTAAATAATGCAAGGTGCTAAAATAGCTTCTCTAAAATTAAGTTAATAAAAAATCAGGATCAATAATGAATACACCAGGATTATCTAAGCCATAGCTATTTTGGCTATTGAACATGGCATGGCTGAAAGCATTGATACATGAAAGATTGGGAGCCGTCCAAAAATGACTTTACGCACCTAGGTGGGAGGGGTCACACATTTGTGGTGATGTGTGACGAGGAGGACGGGGTGGTTAAGAAATGTGACGTCACATCAAAACGCGCAACTTTAAATAAAATATACACTTAAATATTTGAATGCTTACAATTTATTTAATGCCGTTTTAAACGGCTTTCCACGTGTTAGAGTGCAGCCTACACTAAATACATGCTTAAATAACAAAAACGTGATTTGAAAAATGCTTATTTTCAAATAGAAAATACGGCTTTTATGGGGGGGGGGCAAAGCTTCGTGACATCATATTGGAGGGGGGCTAAGTTTTTGTGAACACGTGTGACGATGGGGGGAGGAGGGTAAAAAATCGGCCAAATTCGCGTGACGTCTTTTTTGATGGCCTCTTGTGCAATGAGAAAAAACATAAAATTAAATTTTATTCAAGAAATGAAGCATTTCTTTTTATTTCAAACATAAAAATGTATTGTTTCCTTAGTATTAATTTCTAATAAAGACTATCTTTCCTTTATAGTTATAGCATTAAGATATTTTTCGGGGGGGGGTGGCAAAATTGGGTTCTGCCCCGGGCGTCACATACCCACGCTACGCCGCTGACAAAAGCCATATCAAATTCGATCACCATCCATGGTTTTGGCTTCTTGTTATTTATCTTGAAGGCTACGATCAATGTGCTGATCATTGAGGCTCCTAAATTTCCTCGAGATCGCTCGAGCCGAGTTTTATATTTTAGATATTAATTTTTGGGACTAAAATTAATGTTAATTTTTATTTGTTTTGTCAAATTTAATAAGGAGGCGATCTTGCTTTTACAATATTCCTGATTTGCATTCATATTTCCTTTTCCGCTAAGGTCGCCATCATGGTAAGACGGCATGCCTTGAAATCTATTTTAATTAAATTGTTTATATGAATGCAATTATGTTTTGAAAATATAAATTCATGCTTTAAATTAAATTTGGATTTGATCTTACACGATGGGCTTATTTATATCTTGTTTATGCATTTCCATTACCTAATACTGAAGAAAACTTCTGTGACCAGTTAATTTTGGTACTCGGTACTGAAATGCTAGTTACTAGCACTAGTACTGTTTTTATAATTAATATTACGTTTCAATTTTAACAATTGACAATTTATCTCTTTCTGTAAGCTCGACAATGCTTATAATTTGGATAGTTGACAAATTAAATTTTATGCCATTCCTGTCAATCTTGTCATTCTTCCATTCATTTTATCTACTTGACTTAAAGTTAAAGACTTAATTAAACTTAAACATAGTTAACCTACTTTACTGTCTTTACATACTAAACTTAAATTGTCAAAGCTAGAGTTTTTAACTTGAGTCTAAAGCAAAGAGAACGGTGCGCTCAACTTTTAAAATTGTTTTTATGGCAGAGTGAGGTGTCCTTTCGGGAATGAAATGTATTTTCACACTTGGAAAAAAGTAGTGTCAGTGTAATTATTTTATCCATCAACATAATTAAGGTTTTAGTTTAGGGTCTGTTAGGTTTAGTTGTCTATTTTTTAAATTAAAATAGAAAAAAACAAATATATCAGCCAAAAATACTATACTATATATGAAGCGCACCGTTCTCTTTGCTGCCATCACTTTGCTTTTACAGTGACTTGGGTCTATCGTTTCAACCAATTAAATTGCATATTCTATATTTTCATCTATAGACTCATGCTTAAACTTAAAGCGTTAGCCTGTTGTCTTCTTATCTATTTTTTTCCTCTGCCACACCCAGGCTTCTCATTATTTATTATTAACAAATTGATTTGCACAATTCAAATCAATGACCATGACATACTTACATAGGAATGTGATTTAATTACAGACCTGCATTTCTGCCGACAATAGTCGGAATGCCGACAATAGCGACAAGGACAGGAATTTTTTTTATATATTAAATATAAATAATCTGCGAAAAATATATTAACAAATGTAATACTTTTTTTAAAATAAATAACCTACTTAACAACCCATAATAGCGCCAGAATAATCTCCGTGATGATTTAATGTGACCTTTCTAGCGCGACTCGTCTGCCGACAATCAGTGTCGAAAATTTATCTTGACCTAGACTTCGATAGCTGCCGACGTCGGCTTGCCGACAATGATTGTCGGCATTAATAAAATAATGCGAATACGAAAAGTGACGAACTGGCACATATTCGTTTCAAGATGGATGCCTTTACGGTTATCGATCGTAAATCAGATAAGCGATCGAAAATGGATTAAGGAATAAGTTTCGATGGGACTGGCTCGAAGAAAAAGACAGTAATGAAGATTATCTATCAAAATATGTGCGAAAATTAAATAAACCCAGTGTAGTTGTTTGTGTTTACTGTGATTGTAGACTTGATTATAGCAAGAAAGTAGAAAGGCAAATCCTTCATAAAAAAGACACGCACAGTCTGTGGCCATATGGGATATGGAAGTTTTCTTTTTACTACTTCACATTAACTTTCTTTGTGTGTGCATCTTTTAAATAATGATGCAGCATGGTGTCATTCCATGGTTCAACTAAATATACATTATTATTTTTCAGAATATAGCCATATGACTTAGATCAGTCATTTTCATTTTTTCCTTTATTACTTTATTTCTCTTTGTTTGATGTTAACAATCTACATAATATTGAAGCATGATATCATTTATTGATATAAATTAGTCTGCATTTTCTTTTCAGGATAGCATTAAATTGGGTGTTTTAATCTGTTAATTCCAAAAAAAATTCCGGGCGTGCCCCGGACCCCCGCTAGTGTTTTGCGCCTCCGGCGCATGACCGCGCTACGCGCGGTGTGTCATGTCCATTAAAAAATAAAGTTCAGACAATCTGGTTAAGGCTCACATTCAGGTCTGTAATTATAATTATGTAAATCCTATTAGTTAAGTTATGTTAACATCCACAGTCCCAGCTCTGCACTAGCTGGTTTGTGCTTGTGTCGACGTTCTAATCTGTGGACATTGAATAGGCTGCAAATAAGCTTTCTGTCTTTGTCTGTCTCGCTATGTGACTAATCTTTTCATAGGCTAAATCACACGTAAAGACAGGTACAATTTTGTTCATTAGTTCAACTTGCTATTACTATTAGTTATATTATACATTATGAAGGTTCTATAGTCTATATAAAAAAACTTATGCGTGAAAATTCCTTAATCTGTGTTTTCATTTTATACTTGTAAAATGTAGGCTTATAAGTAATCCTTACACCTTACAGGCTTTTTTAATTGTAGTTAAATAATTTGTATCATGTTGGACATATGTTTGTAAACTTGATACATTATATTGTGTGAATTAAATTTTTTGCCATTCCTGTCAACTGTCATCCTTCCTTCTACTTAAAATTAAAAAAAACTACATATCTCAGGTCTATCACTATCGTTGTTTCAACCATTGGCCAGTTCTATCCTCTCATAATAGACTCATGCTTAAAGCGTTAACCAGTTGTCTTCTTATCTCTTTTTTTCTCCGCCTCCCATCCAGACTTATAACTTGATATTGGAGATTTCTCTCAATATTATTATTTTTAACAAATTGATTTGCACAATTCAAACTGATTAACATACTCACATATGCATATGGATGATTTAATGATGTAAATCCTATTGTTTAGTGATTTTGACATCCACAGTCCCAGCTCTGCACTAGCTGGTTTGTGCTTGTGTCGACGTTCTAATCTGTGGACATTGAATAGGCTTTTTGTCTTTGTCTGTCTCGCTATGTGAGTAGTCTTTTCATAGGCTAAATCACACGTAAAGACAGGTACAATTTTGTTCATTATTTAAACTTGCTATTACTATGTAGTTATATATTATACATTATGAAGGTTCTATAGTCTATATAAAAAAACTTCAATTGTGAAAATTCCTTAATTTGTGTTTTCATTCTGAAAATGTGGCTAAAGTATCTAAATTTATTTATACTTGTAAAATGTAGGCTTATAAGTAATCCTTACACCTTACAGGCTTTTTTAATTGTAGTTAAATAATTTGTGTCATGTTGGACATATGTTTGTAAACTTGATACATTATATTGTGTGAATTAAATTTTATGCAATTCCTGTCAAACTGTCATCCTTCCATCTACTTAAAATTGACAAGGTATATCGTTGTTTCAACCATTGGCCAGTTCTATCCTCTAATAATAGACTCATGCTTAAAGCGTTAACCAGTTGTCTTCTTATCTTTTTTTTTCTCTGTCTCCCATCCAGGCTTATAACTTGATATTGGAGATTTCTCTCAATATTATTATTTTTAACAAATTGATTTGCACAATTCAAACTGATTAACATACTCACATATGCAAATGGATGATTTAATGATGTAAATCCTATTGTTTAGTGATGTTGACATCCACAGTCCCAGCTCTGCACTAGCTGGTTTGTGCTTGTGTCGACGTTCTAATCTGTGGACATTGAATAGGCTTTTTGTCTTTGTCTGTCTCGCTATGTGAGTAGTCTTTTCATAGGCTAAATCACACGTAAAGACAGGTACATTTTTTTGTCATTATCTGTTTGCTAACTGTATAATAGTATTATTATGGAGGGTCTTGAAATAAAGTAAGGTGACTAAAATTTAGAGTAAAAATTCCTTAATTATAATTCATTTTATACATGTCAAATATAGACTTATTTAAGTAATACTTATTTACAGTTTTTGTGTCTTTTTTTAAATTGTAGTTATATTTTTGTCATGTCATGTAACGACATGTATTTAGATGTACAGTTAATATAGTGTGAATTAAATTTTATCTGTCATCCTTCAGTCTACTTCAAATGTCAGACCATATCTCAGGTCTATCTTGTTTCAACCATTTGCCAGTTCTAGTTCTGTGCTCTTATGCTAAGCTAAGACTTGTGCTATAAGCCTTTGCCAGTTTCCTGTGTCTTTTTTATCCACCCATTTTGCATACAACTTGAAATTTTAGTTTTTGCTCAATAAAATGTAAAATAAATTTATAATTCAGTTTGATGATAGGTATAGGATTTTATTTATATGTAAGTCTTATAAGTTTAGTGATGTTATCCACAGTCCAAGCTCTGCACTAGCTGGTTTGTGCTTGTGTTGACGTTCTAATCTGTGGACATTAAATAGGCTTTCTGTCTTTGTCTGTCTCGCTATAAGACTGATCTTTTTATAAACTAAATCACATGTAAATACATGTACATTCATGCGACAACAGATTTTTTTAGCGATTAGGTCCCTTTATTAATGTAATTTAATTAGGCTTATAAATTTATGAAGTGTGTTTTAAAATTTTATGCCATTTTTTTTGTTACTATACCTATACCATCAGCCTCGCATGTCAGAGCTATACAACTAAGGTCTAAGACCTCTTGCTAAATCTATGCTCTTATACTTCATGCACAAGCCTTAGCATAAGTGTTAATTACCTATCATTTTTTATTTATGCTGAATTTTTTTTTCTCTGCGCAAATTAAAAAAATTCTAACTGATCAAAAGGATATGTTTTCATTTTAATTTTGTAAATGCTCTTAGTTTAGCGATATTAGCAAAAACAACCACAGTCCCAGCTCTGCACTAGCTGGTTTGTGCTTGTGTCGACGTTCTAATCTGTGGACATTGAATAGGCTTTTTGTCTTTGTCTGTCTCGCTATGTGACTGGTCTTTGTATAGACTAAATCACACGTAAAGACATGTACATTCATGCAATAAGTTGTTTTTTTTGCAACTTGGTACTTCATTAATTAATGTACTGATGTTAGGTTTATTAGGTTTACAACTTGATGGGTGTTTTTTAAAAAATTTATTCCATTTTTGTCACCCTACCATCAAATGACATTTCAAATGTCAGAGCTGTATAACTTAGGTCTTCTCTTTTTTCAGATCTCTTGCCAAATCTATGCTCTTATACTTCATGCCATGCACAAGCCTTAGCCTTTAGCATAAGTGTATCCTTCCTATCATTTTTTGATAGCTGACTTTTTAATTTGAGTTTTTCCTGGGCACAATTTAAAAAAATGACTTGAATATTTCAAACTGAACAAAGGGATATTATTTAATTTCAATTATGTCAGTTCTGAAAACTTATCTGTTATCCACAGTCCCAGCTCTGCACTAGCGATTTTGTGCTTGTGTCGACGTTCTAATCTGTGGAAATTAATTAGACTTAACTCTTAACTGTCTCGCTATGTGACCAGTCTTTTCATAGGCTGAATCACACGTAAAGTCAGGGACATTTCAGTCAATGATGCTAAATAAATAAGTCACAACTTACACATTTTGAGATTAAGTTTTAATTTATTTTTTTGTCTCTTTGATGATAGCATTTTAATTTTTTAGGCTGTTATAAAATTGGACCTACTTAAATTTGTATTGTTTTAAACTTTATGCAGTAGATTGCTCTAAACCAGATGTTGAATGTTCACTGTTAAGATTGAATTTTACCAAAATCCACAGTCCCAGCTCTGCACTAGCTATTTTGTGCTCGTGTCGACGTTCTAATCTGTGGAAATTAATTAGACTTTACTCTTAGACTGTCTCGCTATGTGACCGGTCTTTTCATAGGCTGAATCACACGTAAAGACAGGTACATTTTAGTCAATACTAAAAGTACATAAGTCACAAATTAAGCATTTTGAGATAATCAAGTTTAAATTTATTTTTTGTCTCTTTGATGATAGTATTTAAATTGTTTAGGCTGTTAAAAAATTGGACCTAGTTACATTGTATTGTTTTCAACTTTATACAGTAGATTGCTCTAAACCAAATGTTAAATATTCACTGTTAAGATTGAATTTGACAGACCTGTGACTTAAGTACTTCTAGCACTAGGGTCTTCAATGTATTTTTAGCTGTTTGGTTTCTACATCAATAAAAGCGTTAATGTCCATAACTTGATGTAGTGAGGCATTTTCATATTTGTATGCAATTTTTGTAAACTTGTTCTGAGCTACATGTCCCAGGTCTTGATTTGTGTTAGCAGCTGACTAGCTATATTCACATATATTTGTACTTGGTCTCATCCCTAAGTTTTATTTTTGACTACCTTTTTTATTTTCTGCTGTAATTCATGACGTTTGAACAGGAGATAGAAAATAAAAATTATTTTGGACAACTTTCAAACTCTAGATAAAATGAATTACATTTCATTTTAATTGTGTAAGTCTTATAAGGTTAGTGATGTCATCCACAGTCCCAGCTCTGCACTAGCTGGTTTGTGCTTGTGTCGACGTTCTAATCTGTGGAAATTAATTAGGCTTTATGTCTTTGTCTGTCTTCGCTATGTGAATAGCCTTTTCATAGGCTAAATCACACGTAAAGACAGGTACATTTTTTTTTAACTGCTTATTTTTGCTTTGAAATTTTTTAACTTGATGCTGACGAGTTAATCTGCTGACCTTAAGTTGTCTAGTTTTGAATCATAAGTAAGCACATCTTTACTCAAATAAATTTCTTTTACACAGACTGTGAAGCGAAGAAATAACGGACGCAACAAGAAGGGCCGCGGCCATGTCAAATACGTCAGATGCACCAACTGTGCGAGATGTGTCCCTAAGGATAAGGCCATCAAAAAATTTGTGATCAGGAATATTGTTGAGGCTGCAGCTGTTAGAGATATTTCTGATGCTAGTGTTTATGAAAGTGAGTATACAGTTGTGTGTGTATTAACATGTGGTTATGTGAACTTTTTATGCTGTATGTCTTACTTTTTGGATATAACTACTTTAAAGCATGTATTTTGTATTATTTTTTAAATTTCATAACAGTTTTATGATTTACTTAAATTTCAGTGTATGCTCTCCCCAAGTTGTATGCCAAGCTTCTATACTGTGTGTCATGTGCTATCCACTCTAAAGTTGTCAGAAACAGGTCCAGAGAAGCCAGAAAAGACAGGACTCCTCCAATTAGGTTTAGGCCCATGCGTGTAAGTATTATTGGATGTGTTCATAAAGTACCAGAACAATGCACTCTATAGAGCATATTTTAAAAATTCTAGTTCTCTGCAGTTGTCATTAAAGTATTAAATTTAAATGTCTGTACAAAGGTTTTACCCAAAGTGGTATTTGTGCTGTGATATATTAACTCAATAGCTCCTGAAGGGTGACTTCCGAATCTATTTCATATTCCGGACAAAAGTGAAGCAACTTCGTTAAGCTTTTGATTCCATTAGAGAAATGCTTTTATTTTCTAAAGATATTCGTTTATCTTAAAAGAAAAAATGTTTAATGCATCAAGAAATGAATTCAGTTTAATAATAATATAACATGCACTGCGAAATAATCAGGATTGAAGTCCGATTTTCGGCACCGCGGGTGAATACATACGTCAAAATAATTCACACATGGATCGAAAGTGAAAGAAGATAAAAACATCCGGTTATTTTTATTGAAATGTCGTAGAATCACACGATAGCCGGAAGTCTCGAGAGAAGCGAGACTTCGTGCTATTTTAAACTAAAAATACGAGAGTGCGTCGCTAGGCGAACAGACGCATTTGGGCGCATCCGTACGGACCCGTATTACTATAAGGACTCATTTAGTCGCATCAGGGGCTAATGAGTTAAAATGACAGGAATTTACATGGCCTTGGAATTTTGTCAGTTTCTTTATTTTTTATCTTGTCTCCTTTTTTATAATAAGTGAATGGGTTTGCTTGTCTTTCCTTTTTTATAAGTGAATGGGTTTGCGTTGCCCTTTGTTATAAATTCCAATAGTAAAAGGGATAGGTACATTAGAGTTGTGATTTAAATATTAAAATTAATTTGGTAACATTTTTCCTTTTTTCTCTTAAAGGAGGGTCAAGGTGGTCCAAGGCCAGGTGGACAGGCTCCAGGTGCAGGTCGAAACCAATAAATAAGTGGGCCTAATTTGCTCTGTCTGCCAACATGTTAGCCCAAAGTGTAATAAATATGAAAATGTATTGACTACTTGTGATTTTATTTTTGTGAGAGAGAGGGGTGCAGATTTGTGTTGGCTTGCTAGGATTACCATACTTTATTGTATTTGAAAGAAATTGAATGTAAAATTGTCATAACATTCTTTTTTAAATACTAAATATAACATTTTATTATGTAAGCAATTGAGTCTGGTATTCATTAGGGAATTGTACTCTGGGTAAAACTTTCCCCTATCATTGGTTTGAGAAGCTTTAACAAAAAGCACCCTACTAAATTGTTGGGTGGACATCGAAGAAAATTTAAATAGACTGCCCCAGGATGGAAAATGTGGGCATCACCTAGTATTTTGATTTCCACTTTCATCTCCATTCTCTTTAAATTGATAATATCCACATTAATATTTACTGGTACTGTAAATTTAATGACATCTCATGATCCGTATTTCCAAGTTAATAATTAACACCAATGATTGTTGTAAATTTGTTAAAGTTATAGAATTTACAAAATATGGCTAAGTTCTAGTCTGAAATCAAGAAAACCTGGTTCCCAAGGCAACGAGGTGATTATTTCCGTTTCTATGGAGCTACTTGTGATAGACTACACTAAATGTCACTATGACTTCTTAAATAACTACATGTATGATGGATATGTATTAGGGCTGTTAAACATTAATTTAAAATTAATCCTTAACTTTTGAAAAATGATTAATTAATCGTTATTAATCGTTAATTTCGATTAAACCCAAAAATTTAAATGTATGGTGTCATAAGTAACATTTATTTTAAACGTACTTATCGAAATAACACTGGAATGTCTTCTTTATATGACATGTTTTAACCAACAACTCAGACAAGTGGGGACGCGGTGGTCGAGTGGTAGCGCACTGGACTGTCGTACCGATGGTCACGGGTTCGAATCCGTGTGAAGGCAAGGTTTTGTTCCCGGGGCCTAGGGCGTCCCTGAGTCACCCCCTCCGAATGGGTACCTAAGTAGTTAGGCGGCTGGGTAATGCGTGGAACCCACAATGCTGCATCACTTGCCAACAGATCATCTGTCATGGTCTGTGAACGCAACTATCATCTTCTGCATAGAAGGAGCGTCTGTAAAGATAAGATAAGTGTGTTGACATTATTTGGTTCAGAGCGGGTCTCATTGAGTCATTGACAATATAACCAACTGAGCTGAAAATCGTTAACATTTCTTTAGATTGTCTGAACTGAAGTTTCAAATAGTGTAGTGGATGTTTGGTTTGCAGGTGATATTATGCAAGCCAAGTGTTAGAACCATGGTAGATGGCCCCTTTAAGCAGCTCCGCTGCGCAGATGTTTTACCGACGCCACGCAGGAGTTAAGAATCACCGTTAAGAAAATTTTGCATATAAAATGGACGTTGTGCAACTTAGCACACGAAACGAGCTTAGACTTAGAGGGAACAATGCATGGTAGGCAAACAGTTTATCTCAATGGAAACAACCTTTATCAACATTTTGAACAATCACCTATGTGAATAGTTTAAACAAAAATGTTCGTGTAATCGTCCGGAAATTAGTTCATATTTATCGGCCGAATTATTTTACTTTTTGACTTCCAATACATTTATAAGTGGTGGGTGGATTAATCGTAAAATTTTTTTTTGAGAAATCAATCGTTAATTTCCGCAACCCTAATGTATTTGTTAAATAACAGTTTTTATTTTTAGGTTATAAAGTTACGTATGAGTGAGTGTCATTTATACCAGTTTATAATTATGTATGTATATAAGCAATATTAGACTGCAGATTATGTACAATAAATATATATACATACACATATGCAAGGGGTGATTATGATGAATGAAAGTGATGGCACAGAATGGAGAATAGAAATAGAAGGGAACTTGTCAGACATGAGCCTGGCAACTGAGAGGCGCCATTGACTACAGCCTCCCCGTCCAGGTCATTGCGAGCAGAACGGCGCTCGAGGACCTGGACAGAGTCCAAAACCAAGCTCTAAGACTGGTTTGTGGGGCGTTACGTACCAGTACCACACCCAACGCCGCGGTAGAAATCTTGGCAAACGTGGAGCCGCTCATAGGACGGTGAGAGAAGGCAATACTAACTATGGTGGAAAGATACCGTAGAGTGGATCGTAACGAACCCTGTTTCCAGTTTTAAAACAGGTGGGTAAAGCGCTCGCGACTGAATGTACTGAAACGACCCTACGAGTACTACGACCCTCCTTCATGGTTGCGGTTAACGAGCTCGAGGTTTCAGTCAATTTACCCAAAAGCAGGGAGAAAATATCCATGGTCCGGGCGAGGGGACCCCACGAGTGCTTCTCTCCACCCGATCTACTTTTGACACTGGCAAATGCCGCGGTGGGGAAAAATAGTTCAGTAGAGCTTCAGCACGAAGAAGCGCTGAGAACTATCGATGCCTATGGAACCGGCGTAGTGAGAGTATACGCAGACGGCTCATGCTTCACAGATGGACGAAGCGGGTACGGTGCACTGATTGAATACCCCGCGGGAGGGGGGGGGGCAGCAGTAACTGAACTGTCTGGCCAATGTGGAAAACTAGGCTCGAGTGGGGATGCCGAGTTAGAAGCTATTCATGGGGTGTGAAAGAGGTGCGCCTATGTATAAGGAAGAGTTTTCCAACAGTCGTAGTCTTCATCGAGTCAAGATCCTCCCTGGAATCTCTGGGTCGAAGCTCAATGGAGACGAAAACTGTCAATGCTCTACTGGAGATCGTTAACATTAGATCTCGCGGGGGTATGGTCGTCCTACAGTACATTACAGTTTACAGGGCACGCAAAAGTATCACAGCTGGAAAGGACAAACCTGCTGGCGGAACAGAGTGCTGCCTAACCCCAAATCAATCGCCCAATGACTCAATTGGGGGTCAAATTGTAGCTAAAGGCCTGCTTTATGGAAAGATGGCTTGCAGGATGGGAAAATGGTAACACGGCAAGGGTGCTTTACGACAAAATGCCGCGACCGCGCAAGCGAGATCCCTGGTGGAAGCTGCCTCGTAGTTGCCAGTCCCTCATTACGCAAATGCGGACTGGACACTGCCCAACAAACAGCTACTTGCACAGGTTAGACAAAAAACAAGGAACCCGGCTGCCGTTTATGTGGTATGGCCGAGGAGACAGTGGCACATCTGCTGACCGAATTCTCTGTGACGATTGGGGACGCGGACGAGTCAGACAGCCCACGCACTGTGGAGGAATATCTCCATGGCGATGCCCTTATGTTGAGGTTCGCCGTTGGTATTGGAGGCCGGGCTATAAGAGTCTGAGTGACTCAGCCCTCCAATGAGAATGTCCACATATTTAGTATGCATATAAGCAACATTAGACTGCAGATTGTGTCTACAAATATACATACACATATGTAACGGGTGGTGGGGATGGATGAAAGTGATAGCACAGAATGGAGAATAGAAATAGAAGGGAACTTGTCAGAACTGAGCCTGGCAACTGGAACCAATGTACATATAAAGAGTATGAGATTAATAAACAATAATTTGAGAACTTGTATAATTCAGTACCCCAGCAAGCAGCGGAGATCATAGTGCTTCACGGCTTCACATAAAAAGTAGTTACATATATTTATAAATGCATTCAATTTAAAACATTCATATCCTAATTACAATGTACAAAAGCAAAAAAATAAATATAAAAAAACAACAACATATAAGCTACATTTATCTTTATAAGAATTGTTACATTTATTTTGAAAGTAAAGTTTGAAGAGATGTGTTTTTAGTACAGTCTTGAAGGCCTTAAAGTTTCGTACTAAGATTCTTAGTATTAAGAACATAGAGAATGTGTGCCTGCAGAAATGAGTAGATGATGAGAGGGTGAGTTGACTGGCAGAAGTTCAATAAGAATAAGATAGGAACGGCATGAGTCAGAAAAAAGTTGTGGCAGAGGACGGGCAGTTTGTCCTGGGAGCCAATGAAATAGTGGAGTTAAGTGACTAGACGAGTGACAGCAGTAGCCAATGTGCCAAGTAATTTTAGTAGGGCTGCGGAAATTAACGATTAATTTCTCGATTATCGTTAAAAAATTGTAAACGATTAAATTATTTAAAATGATTAATCGACCCATCACTTAAAAATTATTGGAAGTCAAAAGTAAAAGAAAACGAAATAGCGGACGATAAATAATAACAAATTTCCAGACGATTACACAAACATTTTGGTTTTAAACTATTGACTGACTGGAATGTTCAAAATGCTGATACAGTTTATTGTATCCATTGTGAGCAATCGTTTGCCTACCATGGTTCTAACACTTCGCCTACTTATCAAACCAAATGAAAAGCGTATTAAGCTAATGGCAGTAATGGAGTTTGACTCAGAGACAGAAAATGACGGTAGCTCTTCTTATGAGTTACTGAGTTAAAAATGGAGATGAAAGTTCCAACAATGGTGGAAACTTAATGAACACCGATATCCGATGTCATTCCTTGCAAAGACCGTTTTGTGCATACCAGTTACCTCACTTCCATGGAATGATTGTTCAGCTCGGCTGGTTATATTGTCAATTAGACCCGCTCATCGCTTGAACTAGATAATGTCAACACACTTGTCTTTTTGCGTAGTTGGTTAAAAGATGACATATAAAGGAGACATTCCAGTGTTATTTAGATTTTCAACAAGAACATTTAATAAGTCGTGTGACTTATGGCATCATACATTTTAATTTTTGGCTTTAATCGAAATTAACGATGAATTAATTGTTAATTTTTCAAAAGTTAACGATTAAATTTAAATTAATCGTTAACAGCACCAAATTTTAGTAATGTAACAATTGTACAGTAACAGGGAATTAACGCCCCTTCTTTTGGAAATTACATATACCACAAAAAACAAATATATATTAAACAAATATATATTAATATATATTTGTTTTTTGTGGAATATGCAATTTCCAACAGAAGGGACGTTAATTCCATGTTACTGTACAATAGTTACATTACTAAAATTTAGTGCTGTTAACGATGAATTTAAATTTAATCGTTAACTTTTATATAACTATTTATATAAATATATATATATATATATATATATATATATATTGCCACCTTCTCTTGGAGAAGATATGCAACTTCCGGACATAACTCCCCATTTCCTTTGGGCCCTTTTCTAAGGTCTAAAAGTCTAATTATACTAATGTTCTGTCCGTGAGAACTCGAGCCATAAGGCAGACAAACTGAGACAAAAGTTACAATTCGATTCGAAAGTATGAGGGGCTTGGGAAAAAATGTATTACTTCCCTTTGATGGTCTTCTTAATTCTTATTTAAAATTTTAAAGGTGATGAATCATAATGACAAATTTATTATACTTGTAATTTTATTTAAATTCCTCCCTAGATATAGTTTTGTGTTTCTAAATTGAATTTATTGCTACATAATTAGTATATATAATTTATGATACAGTCATCCGGAAGTAGAGTGAATCATTGTGGGACAACCAATAGATTACCAATATTTTGGAGTAAATTAAATTTACAACTACTAAAATTATATATATAAAACAAAGTACTTGTGTTTTCTAATTAATGAAATATATTTTCACATTGCTGATGTTTTTATTTTTAGGCAATAAGATTAAGAATGTAATTGATTTGTGAAGCCTCTACTACTTTTAAGCGTAGGAAAGGAAAGACTTGTGCTAGGATTTGTCAAGAGTAAAAAATAAAATTACGTGTGGAGGAAAAAAAGGGGGAGGGGGGGTGACACACAATAAGGATTACTTGTAAAAATTAACGGCTGTTATCATTCCCCTTTCAAATCTTGTAGATGGCTGTTTATTTATTTGGTGGTTTTCACGCCATTAAGGTCTGCATTTTCAAAGGTAGGTGACATGGAGGGAAAAAAGGAGGGGGGGGTCCCATAGATGGAAGGAAATGTAAGGTTTGTAATTTTGTGAGAAGATCTTACCCCTAATCAGGAGAGACGTGGAGGAGGCTATCTGATAGATCCAATGAGCATATTCGAGACGCTAAAATAAAACATGCCATTCAAATTCTATTTCCACGATGGCGTCCACATCAAACACATCAATCGCGGCTTAATTGTCTGACACTATGTTACCTGTAACTTGTAACAAATCTCAGCAAATATCAATTAATTAATAGTTTAGACAGCTTGTTGCATCTTTTTAGAGACTAAAACATAATGTCAACTAAAAAATTAAGAATAAAAAAACAAACAAAACAACAAAATACCATAGCATTACAAACACTTGAAATTAGCATGCAGCATGGATATTTACTTCCGTTTTTAAGTTGGACCATTGTTTCTATTACATCGCGAATGTTAGAATTACATTGTTATCTGGGAACACTTGAATTTTAAAAATAATTTGTTATTTCATGTTTTTTTTTATTGTTTGAAGAATGCCAAACCACCCTGAAATTTTTCAGCATCTCATAAAGATTAAGTTTTGTTGACAAAACAGAAAGACTGAAACCCATGATTAGCTTAATTATTTTTAAAACATTAATGTTGTTAGGGTCCAGGGATGTCTAAGATTTTTGAAGAGAGAACCGTATTCCATGAAGTAATAAAATATGGGGGGGGGGTAAAATAACAAACAAAAATGATACACATTGAGACGGATTACTGGGTTTAAAATATATGTTTTGTTTTCGTTTGTTATTTGTAAAAGTGACATTTAGTAGGGCGGGGGCAACGCCTTTGTGATTTTTTAAATAACATTATAAATATCATATTCCAGCTTCAGAAAGCACTAAAATTGGACTAAGATAATAAACACACATTTTATTTGATGTTTGTGAGCGTTTAATTGTAATAGCTAAGAGTGTTATTGTGTGTTGACAAATAAAAAAACCCGTTAAAAAAACAAACACTTTTTTGACTATAAATCCTTTATGTACGAGACATAACTAAAAGAATGTTCCTTTTAATACGCAGCGCAAGACCATCCAAAAATACAAAATTGCAGTTGTGTCGTAAAACATGTTTAATATAATGCGCACCGATCAGGAATATGTTTATAAAAAGTGTTGTCAATAAAATACGCACCTTATTGCGCGACAGAAAGGTTGTTCAATATCATACGCACCGCGACACTCTATCTCAAAAAATAACATGATACATAGGAATAAATAAAATAATCTAAAAAATCAATAATTTAATTATGATACATGCGATCGATCTGAAATTTTGATACATTGTTTATATCATTGGTACAAAACTGCCTTCAAAATTTCAGCTCGCTAGCTTACGAGAAAGTGGGTTGAAAATCGATCCAAAGTTATGGCGACAAGGGCGCAAGCAAGCAACCAGACACCACGAGTTAATAGAAAGTATTTTTTTAAAAACCCGCAAAAAAAACACAAGTTTTTGACTATAAATCCTTTATGTATGAGACATAACTAAAAGAATGTTCATTATAATTATAAGTCGCAGCGCAAGACCATCCAAAAATACAAAATTGTAGTTGTGTCGTAAAACATGTTTAAAATGCTACCTCACTTTGGTGAGACCTGTACTAGAATATGCATCTTCTGTATGGGACCCATCCACCAAAGAAAACATTGATAAACTAGAACAAATTCAAAAAAGAGCTGCCAGATTCATTACTGGAGAATATTCGAAACTGACAAGAATAACACCATTAGTTAAATCATTAAACCTTGAAACACTAGAGGATAGAAGAACCAAAACCAAAGTAGTAATCATACATAAAGCAATTAATTCTAATTTAGAAATACAACACAAAGATAACTTAATACAACCCTCATATAGACATAAGGATAAAAACACCTTTCTTATTCCGTATGCAAGAAGAAACACATACAAGTTTTCCTTCTTCCCGTCCGGAATTCGGGCGTGGAATGGGTTGCCTGAAGAATCCAGGAAAACCAACACTTTATCAGCATTTAAATCTCTAATAAAAATGCAGGACTAAACACAAACCATAGATAAGCGTAGGACGCAATAATCTTCTGTATAGAAGGAGCGTCTGTAAACAGATAAGATAAGATAAGATAATATAATGCGCACCGATCAGGAATATGTTTATAAAAAGTGTTGTCAATAAAAATACGCACCTTATTGCGCGACAGAAAGGTTGTTCAATATAATGCGCACCCTTACACTCTATCTCAAAAATAACATGATACATAGGAATAAATAAAATAATCTAAAAAATCAATAATTCAATTACGGTACATGTGATCGATCTGAAATTTTGATACATTGTTTTTATCATTGGTATGAAACTGCCTTCAAAATTTCAGCTCGCTAGCTTACGAGGAAGGGGTTAAAATTGATCCAAAGTTTTGGCGACAAGCAAGCAATCAAGGGTTCAAACAAACAACCAGACACCACGAGTTAATATAAAGGATTTTAAAATGGTAAAATACTACCGCAATTTTAGAGACATTATAAATATCTAATTACTTATTACATTAGAAATTAAAAGAATAATGCATACTTAACAAAAATAATTAAATGTGTTGAAAAATAACTAGAGCCAAAATGGTGTTAAAAATGCGATATAAAAACTGTCTTAACATTTTAAGTACACCAAAGCAACATTCATTTCAAGTTCGATTTGGCAAAAATAAAAAAGTACGATTTTTGCCATCGGACGTCATCGAAATTCGAATAAATAACAGCACACAACTTCATCGGGTTTTAAAAACAAATATCCACGTTGGTAAACAACGAAACATCATCAAACGTTGCTGTCATTTGACGTATTCGTATGTTGAACTAAAATCAACCAGGGCCAGCTTTAGGCATAGGCATACTAGGCAGCCGCCTAGGGCCTCCGATTAGTCTTATCATTATTGGGGGCCTCGCACAAGAATCTTTCAATATTTTAAAAATATTTGTCTATTTCATTTAGGGCCACCAAATTCACTTCGCCTAGCGCCTCCAATTTCCTTGGGCCAGCCCTGAATCAACCCATAATTTCGGCTTTTCTTATAATGTCGTCGTTAAAGAAAAAATATGAGTCAATTATTTAAGATAAGGCCGCGGGCCAGTTAAAATTTAAACGCGGACCGCATTTGGGCCGCGGACCGCACTTTGGACACCCCTGCTAAAATTAGGCTACCAGTTAGCTTTGTTTAAAAATCATGTAGCATGACATTGTTTCATGTATAAATTGTTTTCTTCTTTTTGATTCTTAAAACTATTTTTGTTTAAATCAAAGAAACGTTAATAACAAGACTTTCGGGAAGAAAACAATCATCTGAGCATTTTGAGAGTCCCTGGAGGTCTGTTCCTCTGGTTTAACTGTTCGTAATGTAAAACTAGCAGCCGGTAGTGTGTTCATGACGTCACCGCAATATGGCCGCCGATATGTTACTGTAAGTAAGGCACCAGTTGCATTTTTTTGTTGTGTCTGACTTGTTGCTTTTTTGCTCTTGAAAAGTCGGCGATCTTAATATTTCCACCAATAACCGAGGATATATGTGATTGCTGAAGTTCAAATTTGGATATATTTCTGACAGGATCTGGCCTCAGACGGTAACCCCAAGTCGCTTTTAAAGTGTATAATCATATATATAGGACTAACGAGTTGGCCATTCGTTGTCCTCGCGAGGCCTAGGTTCAGTAGTGTGTTGTTCGCGAGTCGTTATCGCTAGTGTTCATCTGGATGCATTCCTGGGGACTTGTCGAGGACTGTTTTGCAAAGGATTTATAAAGTCGATCACTTCAAGACAGCTAAACGGTTTCAGGTACATACTAAGAGTTATTAAAATGGTTAATTGTTCACTTTAAAATATTTTGATCATGGAAATGGAGCAGGAAAAAAATCCTATAACTGTTTCACACTCACACTGTTTGTTATGCTTACTTAAATAAGTAGTATAATATAAGTATAAGTAAATGAAAACCAACTCTTCGACTCAGGGCGGGTTTCGGCTTGATTTTTCTCTAATTACCTACATAAAAAATATCCTGAAATATATACTATACTTATACTTATACTATATAATATATAATATATAATATAAACTATTTAATAGTAATTACTTTACCAGTGCCAGTAACAATAGTAATAAGTTATTAATAAGTAATAAGTAACAAAATTTTGTTTCAGTTTCATGAATGAATGTGTCCGATCCCAGTCACTCACTGTCACTGTAACATATTCATGAAATCATAGTAGGCTATTAATTAAGGCTATTGTCAATTGTAAATACCGATTAATTATTAGTATAAGATGGCCTATTAAATTATCATTAGGCATTGGATTTAGATTATGAACTAATCAATCTGCAATCACTTTTGTGCCCGTGTTTTTTAAAATATAAAAATGCGTTAAGTTTAATATTTCTTTTTTTTTGTTTTGTATATTCATTCCTCTTACAATAAAATGTTAGAATTAGGGCATAAAGACTTAGTTCTATACTTTGTACTTGTGTAAATATATTATTTAATTATAATAATTATTTAATAATAATAATTATTTAATAATAATAATAATCATTTAATAATAATTATTATTTAATAATAATTATTATTTAATAATAATAATTATTTAATAATAATAATTATTTAATAATAATAATTATTTAATAATAATACTTATTTAATAATAATAATTATTTAATAATAATAATTATTTAATAATAATAATTATTTAATAATAATAATTATTTAATAATAATAATTATTTAATAATAATAATTATTTAATAATAATAATTATTTAATAATAATAATTATTTAATAATAATAATTATTTAATAATAATAATTATTTAATAATAATAATTATTTAATAATAATAATTATTTAATAATAATAATAATTATTTAATAATAATAATAATTATTTAATAATAATAATTATTTAATAATAATAATTATTTAATAATAATAATTATTTAATAATAATAATTATTTAATAATAATAATTATTTAATAATAATAATTATTTAATAATAATAATTATTTAATAATAATAATTATTTAATAATAATAATTATTTAATAATAATAATTATTTAATAATAATAATTATTTAATAATAATAATTATTTAATAATAATAATTATTTAATAATAATAATTATTTAATAATAATAATTATTTAATAATAAAAAAGATAAACTTTAACCCCAACACCCGTACTTAATTTAATTACCTGTAACTGTAGTATATAGTATTAGGCTTAGGACTTAGGGACTGAGACTAATGTCTAATACCATGAGCACTAAATTATTTAAGCCACTTAAGGCAACCAAACCACTTTATTTAAAAAAATAATTTGTGTGTCATTTGTAAGTCTAAAGAAATCGATAAAGTTCCGTAGCCCCAAGACGTAACTGATAAAGATAAATAGTTTCAGTCTGAGCGGAGGTCTGTTAGTGTAAGCAAGCAGCAGGGAACAGTACGGCAAGGGGAGCAGTGGAGAAGGAACAAGCGGGGAGGGAGGCTCGTGGTACACTTACAGAATTAGTCCAAGACCAGACGTGTTAAACTAGGTTAGGGATGGACTTTCCCCCACGTCCACCGGTCCTCGGTGAGTTCACTTGAATTGCCGCGGGAGGGGGGGGGAGACAATGTTTGAAGAAGGAAGAAGAACAATACCCAGAAAGGAGTGACACTGTCTAATGTTGTTACCAACACTCAAAGCGACACCGTCTACTGTTGTTACCAACACTCAAAGTGACACTGTCTACTGTTGTTACCAACACTCAAAGCGACACCGTCTACTGTTGTTACAAACACTCAAAGCGACACCGTCTACTGTTGTTACAAACACTCAAAGTGACACTGTCTACTGTTGTTACCAACACTCAAAGCGACACCGTCTACTGTTGTTACAAACACTCAAAGCGACACCGTCTACTGTTGTTACAAACACTCAAAGCGACACCGTCTACTGTTGTTACAAACACTCAAAGTGACACTGTCTACTGTTGTTACCAACACTCAAAGCGACACCGTCTACTGTTGTTACCAACACTCAAAGCGACACCGTCTACTGTTGTTACAAACACTCAAAGTGACACTGTCTACTGTTGTTACCAACACTCAAAGCGACACCGTCTACTGTTGTTACAAACACTCAAAGTGACACTGTCTGCTGTAGTTACCAACACACAAGTGACACTGTCTGCTGTAGTTACCAACACTCACCGGTCTATTATTAATAAGAGGTCTAATTATTATAATATTATTCCTAATTATTACACATATAATCATTTAACTGTGGAGCTGTGACGGGAGTGAGGTGGGCATTGCTTACATGTAATTAGATTGTTTAAAACCAACATTTAAAAAATGATGTTTTATGAAGTTGTGTTATATTAAATTTACATGGTCTGGGAATTCAATTCATTCAATAGGGGAGAGCTAAATAATAATCATAGTAAAGATTTGAACAAAATTAAAAACATTTGGTTAGAAAAAACTTTAAATTTACTAATTCTGAGATATATTTCAAGTCACCAAATAGATTCACTTATAATTAAAAAAAAACAACTTGGTCCCGATTGCGTAAGTTGGGGTCTCTTTGTTACCTTGTGTACTGTGGCTATATCTTCTTTTAAGTTTCCCTTTGAAACGTTGTCACATGACCCCCCCCCCTCCCTGCATAACATTTGGATTGGAAGTTGATAGTATAAGTTTGGATCTCTATCAAGGAAGATCCCTGATGTTGCAAGGCACAGCTCAAACCTTTGACCCTTAGCTGAACATCTCTACCTGATTCTTTTATAATGTAGGATCAGGTGGCTGCTAAAATTTAAACAACACAAAGTCATCGCCACCAACTCCCACCCCCTGACCCTGACCTTTTCTACTTCACCATAATCTCAAGGCCTGTTGGGGATTTCTTGTTCCTTTATGTTTTAACTAAAAACTAAACATAACAAGATTTTAAAAAAAAACCACTATGATACTTTCAGAGCAAGTTTAATGAATTTCAACAAATGTTCACTACCTCCATGCTAACATATTATTGCAATCTCAATTTAAACAAAGGCATAGGGGAACTAGCCCAATGAATACATATGAAACATGTGTGGTTTTTATCATGTCATATTGAATTCTTAACTTTTAGAGAGAGAGAGAGAGATGTTGTCTTATCTTATACATTACAGAGGTTCCTTCTATACAGAAGCTTATCCATGGTTAAAAGGAGAAAAAAAGAACTAAACTTGCTATTTATGTTTACTGTAAAAATTATAGTTTTTACCAGCAACTAATCATTATTTACAAATTTTATATCAGTCACTAGTTCAGACCTGGAAATTAATTTTTTAAAAAGTACATTATATAGTTATAAGGAACATTTTCATCAATATATTTAATTTAAACTAAAAAATGATATAAGCATAACTTTAAAGAGAGGCACCAGCCAATTTCAGTGGTGCCAGTTGGGCCATGTTCAGCACAGGAAGTGAGTAATTTAACATTGTTATCACTGGCTCAACATCCTGTCACTGACTGCTTCCCTTTCAGCCAGGGGTAAAAATAGCATGTAGCCTCAAGCAGTGAATTAAAATAAATTGTCCTGAACATTTTTTTTTCTTGTTGACATTTTTCAATTTAAGCTGGCTCAAAAAATATTCTGAGAGATTTTACATTCCATTAATCAAAAACGATTTTCTTGACGGTAATAACCCAGATAAATAGTGGTTTTCTAACTTTTATATTTCTAGGCCCAAAATTTAGAGGTAAAAAATAAAAATGCCTCATATGTTTGATATTTGTGAACTTAGATAGCTTCCCCTCCCCCCACTCAAAGTTGCAAACCACTTGGCCAAAAAATTAGTCTCTGTCTCAGGTTGTTTCTTTTTCTTTCTTATTTTTTTTCATTTTTTGTTTTGTTAAGTAATTTTATGTAAACATATATATATATACATATATATTCTACTGATTTAATTAAAAAAGTGGATATCAGCATTTCAAGTTAGCAGCATAGGTCTCTCTCTCTCTTGTTTTTATTTAAGAGAAAGTCCGTATTCGGCTCCATAATAGTATAGGCAGGCCGGTTCTTGCCCGGAGACCGTTGTTTGAGTAAATCCCTCCCACTATCTGATCTTAACTTCGGTACACTGATGATATTGATGCCGCACGTTTATATTAGTTTCGATGATTTGGAAGATGTACGTACCATTATTGGAGGCAAGTGAATTGTCCTAATAGAATAGGCAAGCTTAATAAGGGGCATGCTGTGTTCAGGGTCAAGACATTTGAAACTTGACACACCGAGTAGGGGGAAGGTAATCAGCGAGATATTACACGTGTTAATACCGTGGAGTGGGGTTCACCGACATAACGGTTCCGACAAAACGGCTCCGACATAACGGTTCCGACATAACGGCCCCGACATAACGGCCCCGACAAAACGGCTCCGACATAACGGCCCCGACAAAACGGGTCCGACATAACGGCCCCGACAAAATGGCTCCGACAAAACGACCCTGGACTAATAGTAAAAAATACAATCAAATATTATATTCGTATTTTTACTCACAAGAAACAATAATAATGACATCACAAGAATGAATTTAATATCCTTTACTCGATATGGTACCAAGTCACAGTTGTTTGTTGACAAGAAATAATATAGTAACATCACAAGAAATAATTTTACAATTTTACCACTTTTTTAAAGGGTGAAAAAGTTGAAAAAAGCTTAAAATGCAAAAAAATGTAAACAATTTGTCCGGGGCCGTTATGTCGGGTCATCGTGGAGTGGTATTGCCTGATTCGAGAGTGAAGTGGTTGCCTGATCAAACCAGGAAAATCCAGCACACTATCAACATTAAAAAAAACCTAATAAAAATGCAAGACTAGACAAAAACCATGGATACGCGAAGGAAGCAACAATTTTCTGTATAGAAGGAGCGCCTGTAATAGATAAGATAAGATAAGAATGAAAACTTGAAATCTTAAAACACTAGACCATATACAAACTCTTATTCTTATGTATTTAGAAAAATTAAGACCAAAAATTTTTCTTATAGGAAAAACATTTTTAAAAAAAGAAGTGGGGGGGGGGCATCGTTTTCGGCCTGTTAGGTGATGACATTTGACCTTAAAAAAGTTTTAAAAGTGCAATTGTTTCTAGTTGATAAGTGGTTTGGTGAAAACAATTTTAGGACATACCTTTTTTAAAAAATGGCGAAGAAAATGGCATTTGAGTCATGTTTTTTAAATTTGTTTTATGTAGGTGGTTGCAGTGAGGAAAAGGGGGGGGGGCAGAGATAAGTCTGTAATATTTACGCCCATCGTTTATTTTGAATTTCCTGTCTCTGAACTTTTGGGTCAAACATGCTGTGGATATAAATGAGCAATATTGCCCCCTGCACAGCGGTTCTCAAAAGGGACGTCAAAAGTGTTACAACTTGATTTTTTGAGGTAATAATAGAAGACAAGTTGATTTCCTGAGGTAATAATAGAAGACAAGTTGATTTCTTGAGGTAATAATAGAAGACAAGTTGATTTCCTGAGGTAATAATAGAAGCCAAGTAGATTTCCTGAGGTAATAATAGAAGACAAGTTGATTTCTTGAGGTAATAATAGAAGACAAGTTAATTTCCTGAGGTAATAATAGAAGACAAGTTAATTTCCCGAGGTAATAATAGAAGACAAGTTGATTTCTTGAGGTAATAATAGAAGGCTGCTGATTTCTTGAGGTAACAAGTTGATATGACTGCGATTTAAATGAAATGAATGATACCCCATTCCATCCCCCCCCCCAAATCCGTTTCCCACCTCTCTCTTTCTGTCCCATAATTTCCTTAATTTCTTTTCTTCTATTTCCCCATTCACCAACAATTTAGTTATTTACTGTCCTGCTCTCGTCATCTGCTGTTTTTCCCCCTTCTTTCTGGTGATTGGATAACACCGCAGCTAAGTTTTTGTTTTATTTATTTTAGTTCACGTCATTAGTTTTTGTTTTATTTATTTTAGTTCACGTCATTAGTTTTTGTTTTATTTATTTTAGTTCACGTCATTAGTTTTTGTCTCTTTGTTCGCTGTGGAAGGATTTTTTGGAGAAACGTTCGTTGTTTTGTGACGTCCTATCACCCGCCAGACCCACATATAACCTGATTAAATCACATATTTTTTCTCTAAAAGCCTGATTGCAGCAGCCTTAGGGGCCGTCCATAAAGTACGTCACGCTCCTGATGGGGGAAGGGTGTAAGAAAGTGTGACAGTTTGTGACAGGGGGGAAGGGGCTGTCCGGCCATGTGTGACGTCACGGTGTTTTACATTAAATTTGAAATTATTTTGTTTAATTTTTGTTCGAAAGTGTGACGTACTTTGGGGGGGGGGTGTCCGAGATTTGTGACAGGGGGATTTAAAAAGGGTAAAAAAAGCGTGACGTACTTTATGGACGACTCCTTATCCATATTTTGTATTTCTCTTGGTCTATTTGACGTGATCGCCGATTTGTATTGCTCGTCTTGTTTTGAGATTTTTAAAAATGTGCATGCGTGTACTAGTATATTTTGTGTTTCAAGTGATTATCTCCTCCCTATCCCATATTGTCATGTCACAACTTGTGTGGATGTCAGTATTAAGTATCGTCCCATTTATGTTGATATTCGACACGATTAAGATTAAAAAAAATAAAAATAAAATAAAAGCAAACTTGATGATGTTGAAAACATTAGAACCTTTGACCTCTTCAGAAACACTAAAAGCACCTCCAGCGTCTCCCCAATCATGCCCCCCCCCCTTTCCCTGGCGTCTTAAAAAAATGAGGAGAAGAGGCATTCTCCCGGGCGGAACACAACAATTGCTGCATTATATCACCCCCGATGCCGTTATCTCGCGAGAAAACAAGCCCAGGGTATAAGTTTCACACAGTTTCCTGATGTACTCTGTAGGGGCGAAGGGGAAAGGCGGCACTTTCGGGTGCGGAGGGGAGGGTTCATGGGGGGGGGGCGCAGACATTTCCAGTGTCAATGTCCTCATCGTCTGCACATTTTGGACGAGACCCGGGGCGTACGGTTTGTTTTCTTTTCTCTCCTACGCCGTGAGTGTGAGTGGTCACATTGAATGGCGATAAGTTGTGTGTATTGCACACCAATAATAATGTGTGCAGCATTCGATACCACAAACAACTGAGTGGACACATTGAATGGAGACAAGTTGTGGGTATTGCGCACCGATTATGTGTGCAGCATTCATTGTGTGTTTTGTAACGCAATTTCCCTTGGAAAAATTGCGTTTATAGATTCGAAATGTCTGTCAAGCTCTGTCATACCAGATAGAGGGTTCAGTTCTTTTGCAAATATGCTAAGGAGGTCCCAAGGATGTGCAACGGCCAAAAAAAAGTACCGAAAAGGTTTACTGGATTTCCTGGAAAATCCAAAAAACCCGAAAAAAATATCAGTATTTTTTGGGTTAATTTCTCACCAACCATAACATCTATCGGGTTGAAACAAACGTAAAACAATAGCTAATAATATTTAGAACAATGTTGAAGAAGGAATTTTGCACAGATGTGTTTTCGTTCGACTCCTGTAATTTTAGAAGCAATTTTTTAAAGCAATAAATTTCAAAGTTATTGATTTGAAATGACTTTTAATGTAATCTAGAATGATAGGTAATTGGGTTTTCCGGCTTTGTGAATGCTAATATTAGATTGTTGCGTGGTGCGCATTATATTGACACATTCTTGGTGTGATGTATCAGTGTATGTAGCTTGAGGGGATTTCAGATTTACTGATTTGAAATGACTTTTAATGTAATCTAGAATGATTTCCCTTGAATAAAATAATCGGAAATTCTTTGTTGGAAATAGCGTTTAAATGCTAATTCGAGTTTGTATTACTTGTTTTGTTCTGGGACTGTTAATATATGTCAAACACATAACATGCATCAGATTAAATTTAATGATCAAAAGGTCGCAGTACTAAGGATAATCTTAAGAGAAAACTAAAATACGATATTATGAAACATATTTAACTATTTCGTGCATATACTTGCCTAAACATAAGTTACTACATTTATTAATTGAATCATGGTGTGACTGTGAAATAGGAAACATGTACACCTACAACTTTAAAAAAAAGTCTTTTTAATTGCTTAAATTTCGTAATAATTTCGTTTTGGCTAGCTCCCATCTAAGACATTTATTAATCGAATTTTCTCTCTAACAATGTTAGGTAACTTAACACTATCTATGTTTGTATTGTCCCCCCACCCCCAAACTAAGTCCAGAAAATTTTAGCCTGCTGTTGGGCAGAGGGAGTGACATACCTCAACATTGAGAGTTGGCGCTTGATGAATGAGCATCACACTTTTAAGTAATTCGTAATGAAAACATTGAGGCCAAAGTTTGCAAGTCAACAAACTGGTTATCTGATCATCACGCAGCTCTTTAACGCAAACACACACACAAGTTAAATATATTATGTTAAATAAATAGAATTAGTTTGTGATATCTAGCATGTGGTCCCCGACACTTTTACCTATTGACAATAACAAACCCTTTAGTTTTAGATTGGAAATGTTTTCTTTCAATCTCAAACTCACTACTTCTTGGCTCCTTACACAATCACTGATCAATCAAACTCACTACTTCTTGGCTCCTTACAAAATCACTGATCAATCAAACTTACTACTTCTTGGCTCCTTACACAATCACTGATCAATCAAACTCACTACTTCTTGGCTCCTTACACAATCACTGATCAATCAAACTCACTACTTCTTGGCTCCTTACACAATCACTGATCAATCAAAATCACTACTTCTTGGCTCCGTACACAATCACTGATCAATCAAACTCACTACTTCTTGGCTCCTTACACAATGTCTGATCAATCAAACTCACTACTTCTTGGCTCTGTACACAATCACTGATCACTCCATTATGCGTTTGAGTGGGGGTCCGACTCCACTGGCCGCTGATTGAAAAACGTGTCACTTTAACCCTCCACGGTCCACCCTTTGCGCTTGGTATGTCCATTACTTTAGTTCAATGTCCTATGGTTGATGGTCAGTTAAATATTGTGGTGTTGGTGTTTGTGAGTGGCATCGCTAACCTGACCCTGGGCTGAGAGAATCTGATCTAAAAGGATACAAGAAACTTTTCTTATGTTCTAATTCATTGTGTCGTTGAGGGGCCATGACGGGGCCACTCGACGATTCATTGTCTCGTTTCCGATTGTTTTTACTAGGTCACACCGACCCGTGGCCTTGCCTCCGGTGTCGACGGTCCCAAACAGGCGCCCCTGGACCAAGGCCTGTCACTGTCATCATTTAACAATTTAAATAACTTGTTTTTTAACGCGCGCAGGTTTCGCGTATCTACCCCCAGGCTATTTAACATATACTGTGCTAATGTGTTACTGTGGACGTGCTAATGATATTGTCGTACTGTGTCAATGTGTTACTGTGCACTGTGGACGTTGTAATGATGTTGTCGTACTGTGTCAATGTGTTACTGTGGACGTGCTAATTATGTTGTCGTACTGTGTCAATGTGTTACTGTGGACGTGCTAATTATGTTGTCGTACTGTGTCAATGTGTTACTGCTCACTGTGGAGGTACTAATGATGTTTCCCTCTTGAGACAGTTGTCGTTCAGCCGGCTGGTCGCTAACAGCACTGATGAAGTAGACTCTAGTAAAATGACCTGTTGGTCAGCTGGTGGCTAACAGCACTGATGAAGTAGACTCTAGTACAACGACCTGTTGGTCAGCTGGTGGCTAACAGCACTGATGAAGTAGACTCTAGTATGACGACCTGTTGGTCAGCATCACAACATTTAACTCATCTTATGCTTACATTTATCTTACACACTCAATCCCTCTTACACCCACACCCTCTTACACCCGTCTCCCTGTAACAGTTATATACCACTTACACACACATACCCTCTTACACCCACCCCTCTCTTACCCTCACGCTTACACCCGTCTCCCTCTTACACTTAATTTACCTCTTACACACATACCCTCTTAAACTCACCCCTCTCTTACACTCACCCCTCTCTTACACTTACACCTGTCTTCCTCTGACACATCTTCATGTACAAATTTGGATCTATTTTAAAAAGGCTGGTGGTGATTAAAACAAATTTGAATAATAAAATTAAAAAACAAAACAAATTGGAACAGTCACATTGTCCATAAATGTAATCTATAATTAAATAGAAATCAGAGGTATCATGGAGTCATTTTTTGTACTTTTTGTTTGTTTGTTTTTTAAAAATTGTTTTCATCCGGATAGTTTTTTTTATTTTTAATTTTGTTAACATCGAAAAATGATTACACTTGCTCTGCCTGTCTGCCCATCAATGTCATTTTGAAAGCACACATTCAGCTATTTCTTCAAGTTGGAAGCTTTGAACGAAAGGGTCGCGACACGGCGAGTAAAGTCAAACAACCCCCTCAAATACTGTTTTTGTTAAACTCACTTATTCCTTCTTCTATTGCGTCAACATCCGCATGGTATCGTTAAACACTCGGCTTAATTTTTCCCCCCTTTCATTTTTCTCTATCTCTTTCATTTTTCTCGATCTCTTTCAGGGAGTTCCATGAAAGCATTCAACCAGGACACCGGATAACAACCGTGAGTGGATAAATGCGTGTGGATTACTGTGTTCTCTGTACCGTGGATCAGGATGTAGTGCTCGCTTCCCCGTTGGATTACCCTGGAGTCGGTGGATTTATGCTCTCCCTTTTGAGTTAAAAACGTTTGACAATGTGTTTGATGACCTTGACACAGATTCGGTGGAGACGAGCCTCCTGTCCATGACCAGGAGCAAGTCTTCCCACGGAGTTGGCAGGATGAGTCAAAATATCAATGGTGAGTTATTTCCCTTGCCGTCACGTGTTAGTGGTGTTAGTTATTAGAGACAGTCAAATATTTATAGTGAGTTATGAGAGACAGTCAAATATTTATAGTGAGTTATGAGAGACAGTCAAATATTTATAGTGAGTTATGAGAGACAGTCAAATATTTATAGTGAGTTATTAGAGACAGTCAAATATTTATAGTCAGTTATTAGAGACAGTCACATATTTATAATTTATAGTGAGTTATGAGAGACAGTCAAATATTTATAGTGAGTTATTAGAGACAGTCAAATATTTATAGTGAGTTATTAGAGACAGTCAAATATTTATAGTCAGTTATTAGAGACAGTCACATATTTATAGTGAGTTATTAGAGACTGTGAAATATTTATAGTTAGTTGTTTGATGATAATCAATGGACTTCCGCGAGTTCCTCGAAGATTATGCGATCAAACGTTTGGAATTACCTTCATTTAATCAAATATGAGTTACGGGATATTTTAAGATAGTCATATATGACTTAAGATCTACTTTAAGATAATTAGATATGACTTAAGATCTTCTTTAAGATAATCACATATGACTTAAGATCTACTTTAAGATAATCAAATATGACTTAAGATCTACTTTAAGATAATCACATATGACTTAAGATCTACTTTAAGATAATCACATATGACTTAAGATCTACTTTAAGATAATCACATATGACTTAAGATCTACTTAAAGATAATCACACATGACTTAAGATCTACTATAAGATAATCACATATGACTTAAGATCTACTTTAAGATAATCACACATGACTTAAGATCTTCTTTAAAATAATCACATATGACTTAAGATCTACTTAAAGATAATCACACATGACTTAAGATCTACTATAAGATAATCACATATGACTTAAGATCTACTTTAAGATAATTAGATATGACTTAAGATCTTCTTTAAAATAATCACATATGACTTAAGATCTACTTTAAGATAATCGCATATGACTTAAGATCTACTTTAAGATAATCACATATGACTTAAGATCTACTTTAAGATAATCACACATGACTTAAGATCTTCTTTAAAATAATCACTATGACTTAAGATCTTCTTTAAAATAATCACATATGACTTAAGATCTACTTTAAGATAATCGCATATGACTTAAGATCTACTTTAAGATAATCACATATGACTTAAGATCTACTTTAAGATAATCACATATGACTTGATGGCTTATTTAGATGCTAGTAACTAAGTAAGTTCAAGATAAAACATGAACTACAAGTACAAGTTAAGCATTATTTAAAAAAAACAACAACAACATGATAATAAAATATGAACTTGTAGTATACTTTAAAAAAATCATAGTTAGTTAATATAACATGGCGGATAATCAAGTTTTTAGTAGCAAGTTAAGTTAAGATTAGCAATTAGCAAACATCTTCTTCAATTCTCCACAACTGACTTTTCGCTCGCCATCTGTTACGTCTTAATCCGTACGTTGGCCTTGTTTTCTAACAGTGTGGTTGGGGTGTGGGGGGCGGGTCTGACGTGTGGACACTTTGATCTGGAGCACTAAACACCATTGTGGATGTTGAATAGGTGGGAGGAAGATTAACTGGGGCGAACGGGTAATGTGATCAGTGGGGGCTGACACGTGATTGGGGGGGGGGACGGGACGAGGGGGGGGGGAGTCAACAATCTGATCAAGGGGATGAAATTGACCAGATGGTTCGTCTATTTTAAGAAAACACAAATACCCGGTAGTTTTTTTTTAAAGAGAAGTCCAAATCTTCTTTTTACTGGAACATATTATTTTAAAAAACAACAACAAGCAACGACAAACTATCGTTGATTTTGGAGGTTGTCAATAAAGACAGAAAGGCGATTTCACTTGACATCACCAACACAGAATACTTACTACAGAACGACTCGCAGCGATTATAACTTTACCAGATGTTTCTTGCAGTAATTTTTTATTCATGCTTATCTCTACGGGGGGCGAAAAGGTTGTATATGTGGGGCGTTGTTGAGGTGGGTTTATTTGTAAAAAGAATCATTCGTCAAAGACACATTTTTTGGAGCTGGCGGGTAATGATTCAATTATTAATGCATCCATCTCTCTACCATCCCGCACGTAATTTTTAAAAATTTAGGTCCAAGTTACCCCCCCCCCTTTTTTTTTCCCCCTTGAAATTTGACTCTGATCTACATGGCTCCCGGAGATAGCTCTCTCATACTTTCTCTTCTCTCTCCCCCCCCCTCTCCCCCCAAATCCAACTTGAGTTATTTGAATAAACCCCAGCTACGCCTTACGCTGAGTGCGTTTAAAATATAACCCCAGCTACGCCGTACGCTGAGTGTGTTTAAAATATGCTATCATATCCAAGAAGTGCGTAACATTTTTTCCTGGACCGTCATTATAAACACATTTGACAAAATGATCTCTATTTCTACTCGACTTTTTTTCCCCTCCCCTATGTGCACAGCAGTAATCGATACTTATAAAAAAAAGGTGGCGTATTAATCCTGCACAAATTAGTTCGTGTCAATTATACACCTATGTAAAATAAAGTACGAAGCCGATATTTACTACTGCTCCTTTATGTACGTTTATTAAGCTTGCAACGGAACACAATTCTCTGGACGGATTCACGCCGTCTCGAAACATGTTACCCCATTACTGGGGTAATCTTGGGTGCAATGTGGGGAGTACAAAAGCTCGTGGGGGGGGGCGGGGGGAGAGGATTACAAAAGGATCTCGACGGGTTCAAAAGATTTATAATATTAATTTATGTGTGTGTTTTTTGTAATTTGCTATGGACTAATAAAATTACGGTGCGGGAATAAACTCTACAATAGCTGAGGGTGTTTAATAGCCGGATCAAAAACCTCTGAACAGACGTATTTTTACATTGATCTTTTGACATACTGAAGCGTTGCTATTTCTCAGTCGTCTGGAGGTCACCGAACAACATGGCAATCACGTCATTATGACAGACGATATCCCCGATCAGATATCCAAACTCGACGCATCGAATAATCGCTTAATTCTCCATTAAATACAGTTTCCCTTAAAACAAATATTGTTGAGCTCGATTCACAACTTGTGGTCCTCTACGTTGGGGCGAGGAAGGAGGATGTCAATCAACACGCACACTCACACCCGCCCCCCTTCTTAATGAGCTTAATGGAGACCTGAAATCAGTAATGCACATCTTAATTGTGTCTTTTTGTGTTAGTTTGTTGGCAGTTACAAGACACTACCCGAGCAAAAATTACCAAAAGCGTTGACCGTGGCCTCATTATAACAAAGAAGAAGTCTAGAATGGCTATAACCGAACGATGTATTGAGCCAGGCAGTGACGAGGATTTAGTTTGCTTGAACCGTTTGAAAATTTTCTCTTTGAAAATAAGGATTTTTTCCCTCAATGTTAAATCTAATAGGCTGCGCTCCATTGATAAAAAGAATCCAAATTTGGCCACGTTCCAGTCAGTCACACAAATTAACGCCACCATAAATAACTCAGATACAATTCACAACATCAGAGTTTAATGAGATTGTTAAAAATAACACAAGCGCGTTAGGTCCGTAATGATTTCTTCTGTTTTACGGAAATGTTCATCTTTATGTCATGGAGTGTTTATTGATATATATTTATATATAGTTTAGTATTGATATATATTTATATAGATAGTTAAGTATTGATATATATTTATATAGATAGTTTGAGGCAGTACAAAGTACACAATCATAATGACCGATTTAGCTTGTAGTTTAAAAAAATGTGTACCATTTTGTTTAAGCTGTCCTATTATTTTTTAAAAATTTTATTATGTCAGCTTGCGAGCGGGTTATACAGTTTTAATACTTTTCTCTTCCAAAAGTGGTGGTGGGGGGGTCGGCTTATGAACGAACGGGCTATAGAACGAGAATATACGGTAATTACATTAATTTAAATTAAAAAAAAAGTATAATCTATTACGTATAGAGCGCGTCTGTGATTGCAATATTGCAAACAGTTTAAATGTATTAAGAAAATCAGTTCTGGCTCCTGATTCACTGGTCATTGACTTCGGCTGTAAGATAAACTCTGCGCACCATTATCGTGTGTCCTGTCCTTCTTAACCTGAGGACCGTCGTGCTGAGAAGTTGTCAAACTTGGCCGACAGGTACGCACACACACAGCCCATCTAGATATGTCAATGTTAACTGGGATCCTGTTTTATCACCCTAGTTAAATAATAGCAGCTCATAGACAAATACCGTGTATGGGAACTTAGGTACGCCCCGTACGTCTTCTTGGTCGCTTTTAACTCGTTTAAACACCAGGGAGGTAATCAAAATACGAGGAAATGAGAGTTACGCCCCCCCCCACACACACACACACAAACACCACGGGTTGATGGAGTCTGGGAAATAATATTAGTCCCGCTTGGGTTCATCTTGTATTTGGGATGTCAACGATGTCCCTACGTGATACGTTATTAACGGGGTATTTCTGGTACTACTTGACATCAGTCACGGAAAGACTCCTGCAACAGTCCCTACGTGATACGTTATTAACGGGGTATTTCTGGTACTACTTGACATCAGTCATGGAAAGACTCCTGCAACAGTCCCTACGTGATACGTTATTAACGGGGTATTTCTGGTACTACTTGACATCGGTCATGGAAAGACTCCTGCAACAGTCCCTACGTGATACGTTATTAACGGGGTATTTCTGGTACTACTTGACATCGGTCATGGAAAGACTCCTGCAACAGTCCCTACGAGATACGTTATTAACGGTGTATTTCTGGTACTACTTGACGTCGGTCATGGAAGACTCCTGCAACAGTCCCTACGTGATACGTTATTAACGGGGTATTTCTGGTACTACTTGACGTCGGTCATGGAAGACTCCTGCAACAGTCCCTACGAAATACGTTATTAACGGGGTATTACTGGTACTACTTGACGTCGGTCATGGAAAGACTCCTTTAACAGTCTGACCCCATCAAGAATCTGTGGTAACAGGGGCATTGAAACGGGAGACAGCGTAGGAGGCTGTCCACCTGAAGCGGCTCGGTTTAAAAAGAAAGTGAGAGTAGGCAATTTTGGCCAATTAGATTATTTTTCTTAAATTGGAAATTTCTGGGACAATGCTTTGCATACTCCAGGCGACCTATAGTCCACTTTGGTAAACATACGATTTAAAAAGAAAAAAGATTGTGAAGGAGGGGGGCGTTGATCGGCTGCATTGGAATCAGTTTCAATCTTTTAAACAACGATCCCGAAAATGTTTCCAGTTATATTACAGGAAGGCGGTTCCTATCCCACATGTGTACATTTGGGAACAACCGACTACTGTGCCTGATCTCGCGTTTGGCCGACTGGTCACTGCTTTCGGCAGCAGTCCTCACTTCTTCTTATCCCTTAACCCGTGGGTGGGTCGTTGGGGCACTATCGCAGACTGTTCTCTATTTCACGCCATTTCTCCCGGTCATGTGCTGTCCTTTGGGAGCAGACTGTTCTCTATTTCACGCCATTTCTCCCGGTCCTGTGCTGTCCTTTGGGAGTTGATGAACGACAGACAGGCTGGTCAATTCCTTGCTGTTGTCCCCCCATCTCTTCTTTTGCCTGATTCTTTGACTTCCTCCCTGACTCTGATCTTTGTCTTGCATGTTCCCTGGGAATGTAAATATATATATACATATATATATAATAGAACAAGATGGACATAGCTCAAATGGAGTTAAAGATCACCTTATTTTTGACCTGATACTGATGGACTTAAGGAAGAACTCAACTGGCTTAGAGGCACATAGTGTCACGGCCACTGGATTCAATCATAAGAGACGTTGACTTTTCTCAACTACATGTATTTCATTTACCAAAATTTGATGCTTTGAAACCTGGAAGTTATGTCTCAAACCCCCGCCCCCACACTACCCCCAATTCAAATACACACACATGCGCTTCTTATACGGCATTTGACCTAGATTCTATGAACACCCGTGTGGCCTAGATTCTATGAACACACACGTGTGGCCTAGATTCTATGAACACACACGTGTGACCTAAATTCTACGAACACACACGTGTGGCCTAGATTCTATGAACACACAAGTGCGGCCTAGATTCTATGAATACACACGTGTGACCTAGATTCTAAGTCATTGATTGCGCTCACCACTCACTCCTACTTAGTCCTCTTTGATCACGTGACTTGTAGAACTGCGGGAACTATCTCTTGCGTTTTACGTGTTTCCCTTCGAGATGTAATTTCAAGTGGTTCCAAGCACACCCCCCTCCCAATTTAAAAAAACCAAAATTACCAAACCTTTTAAAGTCAATTGATATGTCCCACTCCATCCGCTAAACACACACACACACACACGTAAAGAATCTAAACATTTAATAAATATTACTCAAATATATATCTATTTTTAAATCAAGTTTGTTCCTACGCTGTCTCCATCGTTAAACCGTTTAAGATGTAAATTATGGCGCATTGTGCGCACGTCCGTCAAGTTAACTCGATTGTTTGGAACCAAACATAGCATATCGCGGACAGATGACGCCGTGTTGTTTTCTGATATAAGCTATACCAGGGGTGGCCAGACGTGTAGCACCTTAGAGCCATTTTAAAACATTAAATTATTTTGAGAGCCGCCTTGAAGCGCTATGGGCAGGGGTCATTAAGTAAATGTATAAAAACATATAAACATGGTGTTAGTTAGCCTGACAGGACGTAACAGATACACTGTAGGCTAACTAATACCCTGTTTATATGTTTTTATACATTTACTACTTTAAAAGCCTGGTTGCAGTCTCAACCCCATTATTTTATGGGTTATTAAACTTGGCTTGGAAATCTTCCAGTTATGCATGTAACATATCTTTCATAAATTGTACGCGAGCCGCATTGTAAACACAGAAGAGCCGCATGCGGCTTGCGAGCCGCGGTTTGGCCACCGTTGAGCTATACAGTGGGAAAGGAAATCACCGCGATTGGGACCCACATGGTGAATATGATAATGAGATCCAGTCAGGAGCGGGACCCCACTAGGATTTTATTCTGAAAGCATAGACCCTTGTCTTTCTTGGAGGTGGCATAGCAGTGCATGTGGGGTTGCTGTTAATTTTGAAGATAACATTTTATTTGATAGAAGTAGAGATTTGCACAAAATATAGCCAGTAGCCAAAGAATTTGATTTTGAATCCAAAGAAATGTTAAATTCGTTTTATTTAAATAATTTTAGAAAATAATTTATGGACATATTTATTTTTTCACTTTATAAATTATACGGTTTACTAAATTAAATGTTAATGCCGACTTTTCTCGCTGATATTTGAAAACAGAGTAATTTTTTTCCCTCTAATTTTTGGTTTTAAAATCTTTAAATTATTGTCACAAGTAAAATTATTTACTTTGTATTTAGTAAATGATAATACGGTTACTATACCTTTTGGCAATCTATTACACTTCAAATGATTAAAAAGTTCAGCATAGTTATACCCACTTTCTATTATCGAAGCAGATTCTTGTCTTTGAATTTGGAGAAATAATCACCAGAAAAGCGCAAAGGAAATACTGGTTTGGCACTTGTCCTAACCAACACTAACTGGAAAAGCCACCATCACCATTTGTTTTCTTAAAAAAGAAATGTTTTAAATTGGTATCTAAAGATCGGTTTTAATTTTAGTTTAAAGGTTAACATATTTAAATGGATATGATTCTAACATGATCTCATGTATTCATCAATTCGTGAAACATCACGTGATTCCTGTCAACTGTCAACCATTGTGTATAAACCCGCTGTTGGAACATCGGAGATACCAGGTAAAGCGCATTTCTTAGAATTGATTTATTAATAGTGCAGTTATCAGCTGACATTCGAGGTTAACATAGGCTTAAAAATGCGTTGTCATTATAATTCGGAATGGGAAAATTGTCAAGGTGTTGCAGGGGTTCTAATCTATTTTGTTACCCTCTGCAACTTTTTAGTTTGAGACAGAGCCGCCAAACACCAGTTTGGGCCCCCGGGCAAAGAAATAGTGTTGGCCCCCTTCCCCCAGGAATAAAAAAATAAATATACATAATATATATATATAAATAAACATATTCCCATGGGGCCCCTATGCTCGTGGGCCCCCGGGCAAATGCCCAACGGGCCTATGCGTTAAGACGGCCCTGGTTTGAGTAAAAATTGTTTGAAGTACATCCTTGTATGTCAGTCCAATAGAAATCCTCCTCTTCCTCCCCCGCCCTAATCATTGACAAGCTTCCCATCCTAATTAAGTTTATAAAAATGTTCGTTATAAAATCAATTAAAATTTAATAAAGTTGTTGTCAACCACTGAGAAATGTTGTCAACCACTGAGAACTGTTGTCAACCACTGAGAAATGTTGTCAACCACTGAGAAATGTTGTCAACCACTGAGAAATGTTGTCAACCACTGAGAAATGTTGTCAACCACTGAGAAATGTTGTCAACCACTGAGAAATGTTGTAAACTACTGAGAAATGTTGTCAACCACTGAGAAATGTTGTCAACTACTGAGAAATGTTGTCAAGGTAAAGCCCACCTCAACAAGTTTAACATTGTTGTCAACCACTGAGAAATGTTGTCAACCACTGAGAAATGTTGTCAACCACTGAGAAATGTTGTCAACCACTGAGAAATGTTGTCAACCACTGAGAAATGTTGTCAACCACTGAGAAATGTTGTCAACCACTGAGAAATGTTGTCAACCACTGAGAAATGTTGTCAACCACTGAGAAATGTTGTCAACCACTGAGAAATGTTGTCAACCACTGAGAAATGTTGTCAACCACTGAGAAATGTTGTCAACTACTGAGAAATGTTGTCAAGGTAAAGCCCACCTCAACAAGTTTAACATTGTTGTCAACCACTGGTGTCACACGTATGACATGTGTGACATACCACACGTATGACATTTGAGACATACAGGATATAAAGTACCGGTATCTGTCAACCACTGGTTTCACACGTATGACATGTATGACATACAGGATATAAAGTACCGGTATCTGTCAACCACTGGTGTCACACGTATGACATGTGTGACATACAGGATATAAAGTACCTGTATCTGTCAACCACTGGTGTCACACGTATGACACGTGTGACATACAGGATATAAAGTACCGGTATCTGTCAACCACTGGTGTCACACGTATGACATGTGTGACATATAGGATATAAAGTACCGTTATCTGTCAACCACTGGTGTCACACGTATGACATGTGTGACATACAGGATATAAAGTACCGGTATCTGCCAACCACTGGTGTCACACGTATGACATGTGTGACATACATGATATAAAGTACCGGTATCTGTCAACCACTGGTGTCACACGTATGACATGTGTGACATACTGGATATAAAGTACCGTTATCTGTCAACCACTGGTTTCACACGTATGACATGTGTGACATACAGGATATAAAGTACCGGTATCTGTCAACCACTGGTGTCACACGTATGACATGTGTGGCATACAGGATATAAAGTACCGGTATCTGTCAACCACTGGTGTCACACGTATGACATGTGTGACATACAGGATATATAGTACCGGTAAGTCCCCACCCCGAGTCACAAACTGTCACATTGTGCCCCCTCCAATCTTCGGAGGGTGATATACTCTGTTTGATCCCTTAATGTTAATAACATCATACCATAATCATAACATGGTGGATGCATTTTCCCCCGGGGTTACCCAACTATTACTATGTAGTTCAACTTATTCTCCTTCTGCCTCTTCGTTCTCGGGGAACACCAGTCGATCATCTGAGGGTCTTCCAAGTACATAGTCTGCATGCAAGAGTCCCCCAGGCATCTTTATCGTGGACCTGAGTCTCCTGCACCCCCTCCCCCAAGGCATTGCCAAGTTTCTTCATGTCTGCTTCCACATTTAGGCGCCACGACTTCTTGGTTGGCCTCTTGAACGATTACCCCGAGTATTTCAGTGCTTGTCTAATTGTGTTTTGGAAACATGTTTGCGAAGATTGGCCAATTCATCGCCATCGTCTCCAGAGGATCTCTTGTTCTACTGAGCCGAAATCTCCCGTTGGCTATTTTCCCGTTAAGCCCGACTATCAGAGTTATGTCACAATGTGGCCCGATTATCCCAATGTTATTTCTCCGTGTAGCTTGATTATCTCAATGTTATTTCTCTGTGTAGCTCGATTATCCCAAAGCTATTTCTCCGTGTAGCTCGACTATCACAATGCTATTTCTCCGTTTAGCTCGATTATCCCAATGCTATTTCTCCGTGTAGCTCGACTATCCCAATGCTATTTCTCCGTGTAGCTCGACTATCCCAATGCTATTTCTCCGTGTAGCTCGATTATCCCAATGCTATATCTCTGTGTAGCTCGATTATCACAATGCTATTTCACCGTGTAGCTCGATTATCCCAATGATATTTCTCCCAGTAGCCTGGTTATCCCAAAGCTATTTCTCCGTGTAGCTCGACTATCACAATGCTATTTCTCCGTGTAGCTCGATTATCCCAATGCTATTTCTCAGTGTAGCTCGATTATCCCAATGCTATTTCTCAGTGTAGCTCGATTATCCCAATGCTATTTCTCTGTGTAGCTCGATTATCCCAATGCTATTTCTCCGTGTAGCTCGATTATCCCAATGCTATTTCTCCGTGTAGCTCGATTATCCCAATGCTATTTCTCCGTGTAGCTCGATTATCCCAATGCTATTTCTCCGTGTAGCTCGATTATCCCAATGCTATTTCTCTGTGTAGCTCGATTATCACAATGCTATTTCTCCGTGTAGCTCGATTATCCCAATGCTATTTCTCTGTGTAGCTCGATTATCCCAATGCTATTTCTCCGTGTAGCTCGATTACCTCAATGCTATTTCTCCGTGTAGCTCGACTATCACAATGCTATTTCTCCGTGTAGCTCGATTATCCCAATGCTATTTCTCAGTGTAGCTCGATTATCCCAATGCTATTTCTCTGTGTAGCTCGATTATCCCAATGCTATTTCTCCGTGTAGCTCGATTATCCCAATGCTATTTCTCTGTGTAGCTCGATTATCACAATGCTATTTCTCCGTGTAGCTCGATTATCCCTAAGTTGCCTAACATACCCCCCCCAGTGTTATTTCACCGTTTAGTCCCTCTTTCCTCCGTGCCGCTGAATTGCCCCAGTGTTATTCACTTCTGCCTGAATGTACAAGTAAGACGACCTGCTGGTTTATGATTTAATTTAAACTAAAGAATTCATGCAGAACTTTGTAATGGATTTTACGGTTCTTTGCGTAATCCTTTATTGGCCTAACCAAGTCGTATGGTGAGATACGACGCGTGACACTTGGAGCCTTGACAGCGTCCTAACTGTGCACGATGGAGACAAAAATAATGGTTGTCCACTCAATTGAAAAGCTTTTATTTTCAAAATGTCACGGTTGTACAAAACCTACTGAACTAGTTCGATATGCAGGTTGCTTCACGTTTAAAAAATATGAAAAAGCGCATGGGGAAAGATGTAAGGGCGAAATTTAAATTTGAAGCAGCGGTTGTAATGTAAAGTATTCAAGAATTCATATAAACATGAAGATATCCCTTGTGTGTAGCTCTTTTGTAGGTATGACGTTTCCTTGAGGCCCCCCACCCCAATTAACCTGGTTTTACACGCTGGCACCAGGCCTTATGACAGTATTAAATCGGTGGTTTCTTTCAGGTGGATATACTTGTGGACATGAGGGTATTCACATGCCTGTTTGTGTTCCTGACCTCAAAGCTCAAATGCCTGTTTGTGTCCCTGACCTCAAAGTTCACATGTCTGTTTGTGTCCCTGACTTCAAATGAGCTGCGTGAAAAAAAACAAAAAAACCGTACACAATGGTTTTGAATGATGTCACGTTATTTTGTATTGTGTTTGGAGGTAAAGTGCCAAGTGAAGCTACGCAGTTTTTTCCCCATGAAATCATGTACGCTGTCCATGATACAACATCTCTACATTCTAAGACTCTGATTGCCAAGTGAAGCTACGCAGTTGTTTCCCCATGAAATCATGTACGCTGTCCATGATACAACATCTCTACATTCTAAGACTCTGATTGCCAAGTGAAGCTACGCAGTTTTTTCCCCATGAAATCATGTACGCTGTCCATGATACAACATCTCTACATTCTAAGACTCTGATTGCCAAGTGAAGCTACGCAGTTTTTTCCCCATGAAATCATGTACGCTGTCCATGATACAACATCTCTACATTCTAAGACTCTGAAATATAAAGTCATCAATGCCAATGGGAATAGCTCAATAAATATACATGTTTGTTGTTTGATTACATGTTATCCAAAACTGCCCCATGTACCACCATACTCGGACAGACATATGGCCCCAGGAAGCTACCCTCGATGACAAACTCAATGGTGGACTGGACCAACTGGCAGCCACAGTGCGGTTCATCACAAATATAGGACTTGCTGTCTAAATACTCTATCAAAAGATTTGAGAACAAAGAAGAAGAAGAAGTTTAATTACATTAAACTTTCATAAAGTCGGTCTGTCTGTTCTCCGAGCTGCCTGTCTTGTCTGTTGGTCTGTCTGTTCTCTGAGCTGCCTGTCTGTTGGACTGTCTATTCTCTGAGCTGTCTGTCCTATGAGCTGTCTGTCTGTTCTCCAGCTGCCTTTCTTTTGTTTCCCCCAAAAATGGTAATAGTGAAAAAACCTGTCAGACAACCTTAAAAATAAGTCTCTCTGGTTGGATGAATCTCAATGTATTGAAAAAAAGGGGTGGGGGTGTCCAAACATTTAATTGGACTGTTGTAAGAGGTACCAATCGAATAAGAATTACGTACAAGATATATAGGTTGTGATAAGAGAGACCTTGAGGAACTCCGGGTATAAAAGATCTTGTGTATTAAATTTTTCGCTGGAAAAAAAGTTTATTTTTTGTCGACACTTGAGTTGTCTTTAAAAAAAAATCCAAGGTTTCTTTCTCCTGGGTTAAATATTGTGTCTTATTGAACACCGTGACACAACTCTACACACCCACCAGAGAATTCTGAGATTTTTAATTAAACCCAGATTTAAGGGGGGAAAAACTTTCTTTTAAAATAAATTTCAATGAAGTGGACATTTCTGAATGGAGAAGAAATACCCCCCCCCCACTCACACACAGAGGAAAACCCAGGACCGTGAAATTTCTTTCATGGTCAACTAAGGAAAGTCCCCCCCCCCTCTTAACCTTGAATCATTTTGGTCTGTGTGCTCAAATAGTGACAGAGAAGTGAAGTTAATAGTTGAAACAGTTTTACAGCGTCTCTACCTGTATGGTAGGAAAAGTAAACTTCCAACTACGTCCTAAACTTGAACTAAGTGGAACCTATCTTTCTGGGTACAAAAGGGTGAGGAGACAACATACTGTTTGGCGGTGGTGGACAAACTGCGGCCCGCGGGCTACATGCGGCCGCGCTATAAAGTTCTATGGGGCCTGAGGAAACCTGGTCACCGTTGCTCCCTCACCCTGAAAAATGTGCTATTTACTGGGCTTTGAACAGAGTAGCTTGCCCATGGCTCCTCCCATTAGGGTTGGCTCTTCCCATTAGGGTTGGCTCTTCCCATTAGGGTTGGCTCCTCCCATTGGTGTTGGTTCCACATCAATTCTTGTCGTTTTTAAACTTGGTTAAAGTTCGTTCATTCCGAGAAAATTAAAACAAACACAATAACCAATTTTAAAATTTATTTTAAACTATGAATCATTTATTTCCTCTCTTTCATTGTATAAGTCACACAATGATAAAAGTAAATAGTAAATGACAATAAATACGAAATGGTATGCACCAATACAATCTGCTCTTCTTTGTATGAGAAACAAAAAGTTATTTTTCCTACTTGAAGGTATCCAGAGAAAAGAAAGTTATTAAAAAAATATTGATCAATGTATGAAAAAAACAATAACAACAAATGTCAATATTAAAAAGATATGAAATGTAAAGAGACTGTAAAATGGGAAGAGTGGGCGGGGAATCGGTAATATAAAATATCTAGGATCTTCAATGACAATACAGCATTAACTTTATTTTCACCATAGACGTAATTTAGATAGAATGAATGAATGAATAAATACATTTATAATATAAAACTGAGTCAGATAATTAATATGTTGCCAGTCTAACATTACATACATGTCTATTCGGTATCTTAAGTTTTAATTTACAGCACGCATAAGATACGCTCGCATCAGGCAATCCACGGTCTATTCGTAATTCAACATCACCCGAGAATTTTCTTCTAATGCATTTGTCAAATATCATTGGTAGTAATCATTCGGATATAATAAAATAACTCTAACGCCTTGCTGCGGTTCCCAAACGCAAATCTCTGTGTTAAGATCAGGGGTTCCCAGTCCATACTTCAAGATGTTTGAAGAGGACACACGAGACCTCTACAAACCACGGACCTCTCTGAAATCATCTTCGCCGCATTCAGCATGAGCTCAGAAGTCAGTTATCAACATTTTACCACTGCTGGCGTGTTGAAATGATCTTTTTATGTCTACCCGAATCTAAACTCCGCCACTACGACTTTTTATATTGTCATCACGTTCAACGTCACATTATCGTTTAGCTCCGGAACCAGGGGTTCCCAAACGCCGACATTCTCAAAATTATATTTAGGCTCTTCATTCTATGTCATGGGGCGCGCGGCGCAACATTTTTCTCAAACGGTGTGGGCCAGTAAGTCATACGAGTTTGCCAAAGATCATATCAAATGACAAGTGGATGGCGCTGTTGTGATTATAAAGTAACATATATATGTATATCTACTTGACAGTTGGTAGCAATCCATTAATTTAAATTAATATATTCGCCTTATTTTGTCGTGTACTATTTAGAATTGTTGAAGTCTTGATTCGATGGTCTTTGATAATTGGAAATGCTCTAGGCTCACGCTTGATTTGTAGATACAATACGGGTCTTATTTGTGAGTTCCAAAATAATAACCATCTGGTCTCACACTGGCCTGACATGTCCACCAGGACGCAACCCCCCCCTCCCACAAAAAAAAACAACAACACACACAAAAACAGCTGAGGTTTTCGGGCCGGTGACTTAATTTCTCTAAATGATTAATTCAGTTTTTGTGCACGGTGCTTGTGTGGGTAGGACTGGACAAAGAGCGCATTTGTGTGTGCATGGGGGGGGGGAGATATGACGTGGCAAATTTATCAGCTTGCGTCCCGGGGTTTCCTGTGCAGTTAACGAGTCAGCGCGGGAAAAATAGCGAAATTAAAACACGAGTGACGTCTGCATTAAACGCTAAACGGAATCGTTGATTCGTATTATCATATTCGATTCTTTTTTTCTTCTTTATTTCTATGTCTCTCATTGTGGACCACCTTGACTTCCGATATCGATGCTAGGAGATGTCGCCGTGTATTCGCCATATGTGCCCAGCTGGAAATCCACGTCTGCTTTTAGTCATAGATCGGAATCGAATACTCTGGAGTGGAAGTTATTTAGTTAGTCAGCTTATGAAATGTCCAAGATAAACAAGATCACGTGACGAGGGCGCCCTAACGCCCGTCGTTGTCGCCATTTTCTTCAGCGCTGATAGTAAGACCCCCCCCCCTCGGGGTTCGCCATTTTAAATTATCTGTTTGTGGTAGAAGCAGTTGCAAGACCATAGGTGGCACCGCTTTCTAAGGGCGTGGGAAAAGGAGTGCCGGTAGCGGAGTAGAATCAGAATGTTAAGACAGGCTCTTTTTGAAATAGCACGCATATCTTGATAAATCTTACATTGAAATCGCCTATCTTGATAAATCTTACATTGAAATCGCATATCTTGATAAATCTTACATTGAAATCGCCTATCTTGATAAGTCGTACATTGAAATTAATGAAATCGTCTTTCTTGATGAGTCGTACATAGAAATCGTCTATCTTGGTAAGTGGTTCCGTTTAGTTTACCTGTTTGTAAGCCCTACCTTGAAATAGGCTACAGTAAAAAACTATTCCGTGATGCGCCCTACCTCGGTTTGTCCTACATTGATTCCTTGACATGTTCTACATTGGCATGTCCTACATTGACATGTCCTACATTGACATGTCCTACATTGACATGTCCTACATTGACATGTCCTACATTGACATGTCCTACATTGACATGTCCTACATTGACATGTCCTATTTTGACTTTTCCTACCTTACGTGACGTGTCCTACCTTGGTTTGTCCTACCTTGACTTGTTATTCCTTGACATGTCTTACCTTGACATGTCCTACCCTGACATGTCCTATCTTGGTATGCCCTAAATTAATACGTCACGCACCGGTGAACACTACCTTAAATTCCTCAACACAAATATGTCACGTTTAGATATAACTTTCGATATGCTTTGTTGGGGGGGGGGTGGGGGAACTGTAACGACACATGTCGTAGTTCTATATAGCGTTGACCAGCGGTTCTCAACCTTTCTTGAGTCGCGACCCTTTTAATAAATTACTCGTGCTGTGGCGACCCCCACCGTCAAATTTTTTGGGTATCTACCTCATAGCTGTAATTTTGCTACTGTTATAATATATTTAATTATATCTCATATGCAGAATGACATTGTATTCTCATTTTTACAAATTTTACGTAATTAAAGCACAGACACCGTTCTAGTAGTAACGTAGTTAGTAATAAAAACACAATATGTAATAATGATTACAATTACATACATGTCATACATTACATACAAGGTATTCGTACTATTTCTAATTACAAATACGAAAGAAAGCCAAAGTCAATTAATGTGAAGGTTGAGGTTGCTTCTTTCTCACAAGATCAGAAATTCTCGGGACAGTCTTTGCGAGAGCACAACGAAGATCATCTTCCACAACAAGTCTACTTCTGTATTTAGACTTGATAACCAGCAAGCTGGAAAACCCTGTTTCGCAAAGATAAGTTGTTGGAAAAGGAAGAAGAAGGCGCAACACAGTTTCGGACAGAACAGGATATGACTGCAAACACTTGATCCAGAATTTTGTAACTGACATTGAAGAGAAATCATTTCGCACTGCATCACTGTTAATGAGTTCGATGAACTCCTCTTGTGCTGTCTCAGGAATATCGTCAACTTTGACTGTGAATGGACTTCTGGCAAGTGCAAACGGAGTGTTAGGTAGATTTGGAAAGTATGATGAAATTTCGTCCGCCAGCATATGCAAGTGTTCTTTCACAGAAATTATCATTTTACTTCTCTTGTCCGGTTCAATGTCATTTTCCTCAAAGAAAGCAGATAAGGTGGGCAACATGTACATTTTATTGTCATCCATTTTTTTGCCAAAGCTGAAGTTTCATTTCGAATGATCGGATCTTTTCAGACAAATCTAGGCATGTTGCATTTTGTCCTTGCAGTGATAAATTTAACTCATTCAAAATGGCAAATATATCTACCAGGTAAGCAATTTTCTGAAGCTCATTTTTGTCGCTGAAAAGTGCTTCGAACTGTGGTTTAGACTTCTGATTAAAGAACATTTTTAGTTCGCCACGAAGATCAAAAACGCGTTTCAAAACTTTCCCTCTCGACAACCATCTCACTTCAGTGTGAAATAGCAGAACATCATTGGACGCATCCATCTCATTACAAAGTTTTGAAAACAGACGACTGTTCAGCGCACTCGCTTTTACAAAATTGACGGAACTTACGACGCTTTTCATTACTTCCTGAAACTCTTGTGGCAACGTCTTCGTTGCTGGCACTTGTCGATGAATCATACAGTGAGTTCCAATGACTTTTGGTGATTCATTTAGTACCAAACGTTGAAATCCAGACCCAACATACTAGCATAGCTGGAGCACCATCAGTGCAAACACCACAAACCTTTTCCCAAGAGATCTTATGATCTTTCAGAAATGAACCAACTGTATCAAATACATCCCGTGCAGTTGTTGTCGTTTCAAGAGGTTTGCAAAAAAGAAACTCATCTTTAAAGTCGCCTTCATTTATATATCTCGCGTAAACCAATAGTTGTGAACAGTTTGCAACCTCCGTGGATTCGTCAAGCTTTATGCTAAATATTGGAAGTGGAGCAGATTTTATTTCCTGGATTACCTGATCAATAATATCAGCAGACATAGCATCTATTCTTCTCCGGACAGTGTCATTAGATAAGGAAATTGCACTCAATTTCTTAACAAATTCGGGTCCGATCATAACTCGAACAATATCTTTGGCCGCTGGCAACAATAAGTCTTCGGCAATGGTGTGAGGCTTCATAGCTCTTGCGATTCTGAGCGCCACCAAATATGAAGCTTCAACGGCTGCTATGTTTTGTTGGTGGTACTTGCCGCCAGTGTCAAGTCTGGGTTTCCTGACGCCATCAGTTTTACTTCTAAAATACTCGGTATCCTTCCCCGCAAAACTTGGATGTTTGCTATCAAAATGACGTTTCAGTTTGTTTGGCTTCATAGATTCGACTGAAAGAACTTCATTACAAATAACGCATTGCTGTTTCTCAATTCCTGCTGTAACTATTGAAGTAAAACCATATTGTAAGAAATCGTCACTATATTTTCTTTTCTTAATCATAATGTTCTTCTCTGCATGTTCCATTTCCATCGGTATGTTTAAAAACGATAAATTTAAAATGAAAAATGTATAACGATAGCTTTCAATACCACGCACAATGAAATATTGACCTACAGCCCTACACTACAGTGTGTGGAACCAGAAGCAGCAGCAGTTCAGCTTCTAAGTCACTTAGCCAGCCCTCTGAGCTCAGACATCTGAGCATCCAGACGCGCCCTACTCTCTGTTGATATAATTACCGGTTGTTGAGGGCTTCATAAAATAGTGTTGAAATAAACATTATAAAAAGCTAAAAATAATTAAGTAACAACAACTAAACTTACTAAAGTTACTGAATAGACTATAGACTAGTATAGAGTAATAGACAAAATATGTACATGGCAAGGTTTACACATTTTTACACATTTAAACACACAAAAAACATATTTTTCCAATGGTCTTTGGCGACCCCTGCCAAATCGTCATCCGACCCACGCGGGGGTCGCGACTCACAGGTTGAGAACCGCTGGCGTTGATCTTTGTCTCCATGGGGCGCGCGCAGTCTATGGCCAGGCGGGGTAACCCTGAGCAGTCTCGCTGAGCAGTAGTCTCCCCTGGCCATAGAGATGTTACGCTGGCTTATCTTTGTAACTTGGAATCTCGGCTTGTTATCATTTTATCATTCCTCGGTCGCTTTGATACGTCGCCATTCTCGTTCCGTCTGTTAGAAGGGTTCTCAATCCGTGTGTCCACATAACAGTATTGGGAGAGGGGGGTTGTGTGACACAACAGTCGTTAGAGAAGGTCAGTTTTTCTCTTAGGCTCCCCCCACCCTTTCCCGCTTTCACGCAAAATTAACTAGCTGACCCAGGTGCACAACTATCGATTAAAATGCACCGGGTCGCTACGGGGGTGGAGAGGTCACCGACACATGTACGCATGTCGTTTGACCCTTGAATCCCAACATGAAAGACTTCTGAATTACAGGTATTAAAATAACAGTCAACAGACAGGAGAGTCCTACGCTTCCTGTTTTGCACATTTCTCTCGGCGGGAGGGGGGGTAATCTTTGCTTACTCTTAGCTTACGTCACGTGACTCTTGCATCGGTCGAGAGGGGGGATTCTCAAGTTCCTAGGTTCCATGGAGTAAGTTTGAATTCCTCCACATGACTGTTGTAAGAAGTGACGTCATGTTTTTTTTGTAAATAATCTCTCAATCTCCTTCAAAATATGTCACATGTTACGGGAAGTTCACCAAAGTCTCTTTTGATTTTTGTCGGTCCGTGGATGACCAGTTTAAGAATCACTGGCATAGTTTGAGGGGGGCTCCAAATAGGCATTACTTATTCAAGAAGGCGAAAGTCACTCAACTTTTCTTTGCTGAGACCATCCTCGATCCCCCGATTTTTTTGTGTTAGTTTGTTCCCGAGCTTCTACTATTGGGGAGGGGGGATATCGTCTCAATATCGCATGTCTGCACACATAATATATTTACTTTGTAGAATGATTTTATATTTGTTTTGACCTTCAGTCCAGAGTGTGCCAAATGCCGGTCCGCAAAGTAAAAATTAACCCGGAAGCTACAGCGGAGCCCTTTGTTTCTTGAATATTTGTTGACATAATACTTTGACTTGTCACGCCGATAATTGTTTACCAATGAAATAAATAAACAATTCTAACATTAATTCTTATTGAAATACATATAAAAATCATACGGAAATTAAAATATGTTACCTGCAAATTACAACGTACGAAAGTAGAATACAAGTGAGAACTGCATACAAATAAATATGATGTAAACCACGAGACCATACGGGCGCTCATAAGAAGAATGGAGAGCAGTATAGATTGTGTCTTAAGAATGTAAACTAATGTTTAAATTACTCCAACCACATGATAATTTTGCTTTTAGTTGTAACATTTTTTACATGTTACGACTATAGCGCCGTTTCCCTTTCACAAACCACAGTTCTTCCTCACACGAGGGAGGATTACGTGGTCGAAAGGCGAAGTTAATTAACGCCTTGACAACCTGGAATAGGTTGTGACATTTATAACCTGAATAGGGCAGAGATTCTTGCAACCTAAGTGGAATGGACTCCTTTTAAATACTTTAATTTTAAAAAAAATGATTATTATTATTTCATAGTTCTGTAAAGCTAATTTTAAACACGCCCCCACCCACACCCTTAAATTTTTTATCAAGGGTTCCCAGGTATTTGTGGAGCAGGGGTTATTATAACCGTGATTTTTTTAAAATTCATAATTGAGACTCATTGAAATAACTTCTTTTTTAAAAACAAATGACGCGCGTAACAGTATTTGCAGCTGTCGATACCTATTACACTCTCGATACCTATTACACTGTCGATACCTGTTGTTGTTCGTCCGTCGATGCGACGAAGACCACTCTAGTCATCCGAGGGTTGCTGGGACTGGCTTTGTTTGTGCGTGCGCAGATGGCTGATGAGGCTGATCCTTGCACGGAAGGTTCGGGAACAGAAGGGACAAGGGACGAGTGGGACATCTCCAGGAGGGTTGACAGCACGGGCCTTTCGGGCTTGCCTCTTCTTTTCTGTGGAGGTGATCCCTTTTGCCTCGCATGACTTGGCACCTTCGTGGATGGAAGAACGCCAGGTGGAACGGTCCATTGCAGCAAGTTCCCACGTGTCTGGGTTGATGGCAAACGCTTTCAGTGACGCTTTCAGTGTGTCTTTGAAGCGTTTCTTTTGCCCACCGTGGGACCGCTGGCCATGCTGGAGCTCGCCATAGAAGAGTCTCTTTGGCAGTCTCTCGTCTGGCATTCGGACCACGTGCCCTGCCCAACGAAGCTGGGACTGCATCAGGAGTGTGAATATGCTGGGGAGACATGCCTTGGTCAGTATCACTGTGTCTGGTATTTTATCCTGCCACTTTATGCCGAGGATCTTCCTGAGGCTTGTTGAATGAAAGTGTTTAAGCTTCCTAGCATGGCGCTGATACACAGTCCATGTTTCACACGCATATAGCAGTGTGGGGAGCACCACCGCCCTGTACACTTTCAGCTTGGTCTGGATGGTAATGCCTCTTCTGTTCCAGACATTTGGGTACAACCTGCCAAAAGTCGATACCTATTACAATGTCGATACCTAATACACTGTCGATACCTAATACACTGTCGATACCTAATACACTGTCGATACCTAATACACTGTCGATACCTAATACACTGTCGATACCTAATACACTGTCGATACCTAATACACAGTCGATACCTAATACACAGTCGATACCTAATACACTGTAGATACCTAATACACTGTCGATACCTAATACACTGTCGATAACTAATACACTGTCGATACATAATACCCTGTCGATACCTAATAAACTGTTGATACCTAATACAATGTCGATACCTAATACAATGTCGATACCTAATACAATGCCGATAACTAATACACTGTCGATACCTAATACACTGTCGATACCTAATACACTGTCGATACCTAATACACCGTCGATACCTAATACACTGTCGATACCTAATAACTGTCGATACGTAATACACTGTCGATACCTAATACACTGTAGCTTAGACTGACGTGTCGCACAGATAGTCATAGTAAGATATTTCTTTTATGTGGTTGGGTGGGGATGTGTGTGAGAGCTAAGGTCATCAGCTCTAAGTGATTTAATGACGGGGGTGTGTGTGAGAGCTAAGGTCATCAGCTCTAATTGATTTAATGAAGGGGCTGTTTGTGAGAGCTAAGGTCATCAGCTCTAAGTGATTTAATGAAGGGGATGTGTGTGAGAGCTAAGGTCATCAGCTCTAAGTGATTTAATGAAGGGGATGTGTGTGAGAGCTAAGGTCATCAGCTCTAAGTGATTTAATGAAGGGGATGTGTGTGAGAGCTAAGGTCATCAGCTCTAAGTGATTTAATGAAGGGGATGTGTGTGAGAGCTAAGATCATCAGCTCTACGTGATTTAATGAAGGGGATGTGTGTGAGAGCTAAGGTCATCAGCTCTAAGATATTTAATGAAGGGGATGTGTGTGAGAGCTAAGGTCATCAGCTCTAAGTGATTTAATGAAGGGGATGTGTGTGAGAGCTAAGGTCATCAGCTCTAAGTGATTTAATGAAGAATTAAAAGAATGCAAGTGTTGTATACACAAACACTGGACGTGGCGTTAACCGCCTGTCTTAATGTATACATTGTTTTGTCGGGTTTAATTTAGATTTGGCTTTAAATATTAATTACGTGGTATTAGTGTTTAAAAAATTAACTTTTAGAATATTAAGGTGAAATTTGGTAAAATTATATCAACACATGGTCGTAACTGGTGCGAACATTATCTTATCTTATCTTATCTTATCTATACAGACGCTCCTTCTATGCAGAAGATAGTTGCGTCCACAGACCATGACAGATGATCTGTTGGCAAGTGATGCAGCAATCACAGGCCACGGCTTTGTGGGTTCCACGCATTACCCAGCCGCATAACTACATGTAGTGTTAGGTACCCATTCGGAGCGGGGTGACTCAGGGACGCCCTAGGCCCCGGGAACAAACCCTTGCCTTCACACGGATTCGAACCCATGACCATTGGTACGACAGTCCAGTGCGCTGCCACTCGACCACTCGTTAACTAATATTTTAATAGTTTAAAATTCGTCAACATTTATGGTTCACAATTTGTGTGAGTCTTCGTGTCGACTCTTATGTGCACCAAATATATACCCCTTACTCTGTGCACTAAATGTATACCCCCTACTATGTGCACTAAATGTATACCCCCTGCTATGTGCACCAAATATATACCCCTTACTCTGTGCACTAAATGTATACCCCCTACTCTGTGCACTAAATGTATACCCCCTACTCTGTGCACTAAATGTATACCCCCTACTCTGTGCACTAAATTTATAATTTCTACTCTGTGCACTAAATGTATACCCCTACACTGTGCACTATATTTATACCCACCCCCACCGCTCTGCGCACTAAATTTAGATCCTCCTTCTGTATTGCCCTTTAAAAGAGTTATGTCACTGTGACCTTTGTAACTGTGACTGATTTGCCTCGAGGATAGATCTACAAGGATATATCTATTTGTGGAGATTATTTTGTCGTTTTTTACCATTGAGCACGTTCTTCACTTTTCGTTCTTTTTTTGTTTGCCGTTGATATTTTTCACTGAAATAACATCTGTATGAAAGCATCCGATGTACGTTGATATATAGATCAAAAATATATTTAGTACAAACGCTAACCAAACGCGTGATATCACCTTGTGTTGTTACGATGTACTGTCTCACCTAGAATTTCAGTGGGATTTGGGTTTAGTATGTTGGCTTCCCTTTGAAAATAACATATTTCAATGTTCTTTATTGCCCCACCCCCCGTCCACGGAAAGAACGCTCACGTTAAATGTGACGTATTTCAATGCTGAGGTTATCACTTCTTATCGTTGTATATCTCCGTGGCCAGGAGGTTGGTGAGTTTTAAGTTTAATATTCCCGCCCCCCCCTCCAACACTAACGCATCTTTTACTTTAGGAACATTGGTTATCGATGATAAATTTGACCAGAGCTCATACCTTTCCGTTTTTGGTTATCGGTGATGAATTTGATCAGGGTTAACCCCGGTCTGTCACAGACTACAGTTATAGGATCGTAACTTCAGACGGTGCCCAATGAACGAATTATAATAGGAGTCTAGGTAGTTAGTGCCCTGCTGGCTCAGACGACGTTTTCAGTGACTTACAGCGGTATTTAATCTAGAACCTAGGTTCATCTTTGTGCCCACTACTCACCTTTGGAGATCCTCCGTATCCTCATAGTATCTATTGCAGACTTGTTGTACATCATAATCCCACGTTTATCTGCTCTGCTGAACGTTTCATGGATCTGCTATTGCACTGCACAGATAGCCCCCCCCCAAACCGCAAAGAAATGAATGTTGTTATTGGTGATTATTGCAAGCGTTATCCGGGAAGCAGTAACTTAAAGTTGAAAGATGGGCAACGTAAGTTAATGTAAAAAGGTTTGCGGTTTATTTGAAAAAAGAATGATACAGAAAAAACAAACCAACAAACTGTAAACTATTTCAGTTAACTTTTCTGAAACACTGAAAGCGGCGTTAGTTTACTTTTCTGAAACACTGAAAGCGGCTTTAGTTTACTTTTCTGAAACACTGAAAGCGGCTTTAGTTTACTTTTCTGAAACACTGAAAGCGGCTTTAGTTTACTTTTCTGAAACACTGAAAGCGGCTTTAGTTTACTTTTCTGAAACACTGAAAGCGGCTTTAGTTTACTTTTCTGAAACACTGAAAGCGGCGTTAGTTTTTCTTTTCTGAAACACTGAAAGCGGCGTTTCACCGATGATTTTACAAGCCTGTTGTAAAGCTCTTTCGGGTTTGAAAGTTCCTCCCTCCCCCTCTTATGATAATGGTGTCTCAGAAAGTTTGAAGGTGTCTTCAGTACATGATAGGGCACCAATGCAATAAAGACATAAACGTGGAAGGAGTAGACTAATAACAAACTCATCAAACTATCTCAAATTCAAGATCTCGGTATTTTGTTCAGAGTTTGGTTTAGAGGAGGGGGAGGAAGAGGGCACCGATTCTGGAGTTGTGGTTATTCGCCCCTTTCCAACTTTAAAAAAAAAGAAGTTAAGTTTTGCTTTTCATTTAACTGTATGCTATGGTTACGATGGGACCAGACTTGCGTCACGTTCTACCAGTCTAGTAACATTCCGTGTTGCACTTAAATTGGTCACAGTTCGTTAGACAAGCCTGTACGGTAAGGGTTGTTCAGGTACCATTTCTGGCGTTGGTGCTCTAATAGTGACAGTCTTAGTACAGAAGTACACGAAGTTCAATAACTCCAGCTTACCTTCATAACAAGTCTTTTCGAAGCCACCCTCTCATTTTATATGATGTATCCCTCCTTCTCTCCATCTATATATCTATATATTCACTCTACCCCACTTTTTTGTCTCTCTCTATGAAAGCGGTAAAATGTATTCAATGCCAAGAAACACTCGGTTCCTTGGATATTCCGTTCGCGGGGTAATAATTTTTCTTATATATATTTATTAGGAAACTCATGCACAGGTTTCAAAGAGCGCTTACTTTACACAACAAACAGTTGTTGCACTTCGCATAGATGTGACTTGTGAAAGTACTGTGCGAGGAACACTGCGTTATTCAAACATGAATAAGTGCATACATTATATATATATATATATATATATATATATATACAGCCTATACAATACACTTGTTTATACCCATATACACCATATTCAAGTTTACACATCAAATACATTTTTATACATATTATATAAACAATGATTTATACACATGCATATTAACATATATATTTATGCTGATTATAATACTAATAACAACAACCAGTCATTGAGAAGCGAGACTCGCAAAGTGAATTTGTTAGCGCAGTTGAACTTTATCGAATACAATATCTCTAAACAGAAACTATGACAATTTTAGGATTAAAGGATTTTGTAGGTTGTGACACATCCCGTTTTTAATAGCTAAATCGACAATATATTTTTTTTCACAGTTAATTTATTCAGTTACATTATGCAGATAACGGTACATGAAAAAAAGTCAATGCTTTGGGCAATTTTTTCCGTACTGTCGATATCAGATACTAATTGCCCAAGACTTAATATAGACTCAGTGTCTGTAACATTAACATGGATTTTTTGTCTTACAAAAAATTAGGGCTGCGGAAATTGACGATTAATGAATCGATTAATCATTTATTTTTTTAATCGATTAAAATTCTATTAAAATTTAATAAAATATTTATATTTATCTTTCTCAATTTATTAATAAATAATTAATAATTAATAATCATTTTTTTAAACCTACAAACTTTTCCCGCGTATAATAATTAATAATAAATTTATTTAGACGTGCAGATGAAACAAACATGGCGACAAATGACAGGGGAAATAACTCATTAAAACACAAAATGTAAATTACCTGTTTTTGTTATTTCCCTTGAGGTTGTCAGTTGAATCTTATATGTGTTAAAATTAATCGTTAATTAATCGATTAATCGGTTAATTTTTTTACAGATTAATCGAACCATTTTTTAATCAGTACCAGCCCTACAGAATCTTTTCTTTTTTTTCCTGACAAAGTTTTCACCTGCGGGCCATAAAACGATTCGACATTCCACTAAATACGAAACACGTGTATTATATCTTTCTATTCGACGGAGATTTTTAAAGAAAAACAAATGTCATAAAGCCCAACATTTATATCATTCTTTATGCTACATTGCTTATCGCGCATGCGCACTGACGACTGACGTATTTATTTTTTTAAATCATCTGTCAAAGACACTAAATATTTTATTTTGTGTGAATAAAGACGCTATTGAGTAGGTTTTTTTAACGCACTGCTGCCCCTGTCGCATAAACCGCTTCATTCATGCCACGATTACTTCATCATGTGCAGACGGGCCGCATAGACCTGTATCACCCCTCAAGGCATTCGTACCGGGTTGCTACTTTCCTTCACTTGACCTTTCACAGGGGAGGGGGGGTCGTCCTCACACCCCCTCCTCCCCCACATGCTTTATGATGACATACACAGAGGGGAAGAGGAGCAATAAAGATACGTGTGTAGTCAGAATGTGTTTGCACTTACTCGTTCGCTTGCTGCCTCGAATAGGCTGTTATTTTGGGGGCCAGTCTCTTGTATTTTCAATTTTATTTTCAAAATTAATGAAACATTTCTTTTAATGATTAACGTAGCTTATATGTACCGTACTGTCGTTTATGTGGTTGTTAGGATATGAATGTATATGAAAACTTACATGTATGTTATTATTTTTATGTAAAGCGCCGTGAGCCCAGTTCCTTACTGGGATACAGCGCAATATACATTACCAATTTGTTATTATTATTACATGTATTATTATAATTATACCACTTTTCTCCCGTTATTCTCCCGTCTTTATGGCCAGCCAGTGATGGATCATTCTTTGGCCCGGCCCACGTCTAATTTGTTTTTGTTCACTTGTCATTTATGAACGCTCCATTTATAGCTATAAGCTATAGGCTCTAGAATCATAAATGGCAAATAGCAAATCTCTCTCTCTCATAGGAAATATGATCCGATTTTGTTTAAGTTTAATCGTTAATGCTATATTTTCAAACGCTTACATTTCCACACTCTTACACAAAAATATTATAAATTATAATTAAAAAAGTAAGAATGGGGGGGGGCAACTCTTCTTAACTTGTTTGCCCTGAAAATGCGTGGAGAAGAAAAGATCGCATACATACATTGAAAATGAGACACGTAAATCCATATAGTAATCATTACTCCTCATGCATTGATTTAAAAAAAACAAGATTGACTATACTTTTGCCATTGTGGTTAATATCTAATTACCTCACGTTCATTATTTTGACCATCTTTATTGACGGTCGCCTCTCAAATGTCCTCTGTTATATTGATGAACGACTGACAAATGGTGAATCTCTTGTTGCTGTTGCAGTTGAGGATGCCGACATCAATGAGGTTGTGGCGTCCATCAAACAGACGCTCGACACTGGCCTGAGACAAGGCAGCAAGCAGGCCAGACGAGTGGCCTTGCATCACTTGCACAAGAAGAACGAGCTCAAGGTCAAGTGCGAATTTGGTGGCGAGAAGAGGTGAGTTTTAGTTTAGACCCCCCTCCCCCCCCCAAACACACAACCATGTTATAGGATGTTTAGTTAGTGTTTCAATACTGTGTATAAATCAAATTTAATCATATTTAAATTTTTATTCCTTAAAAGAATTTTTTTAAAAATACTTTATACCCGTAAGTCGCAGCTCATATTTTGAACTTTAAGATTTTACTTTTGCAAAACTTTCTAAATGCGTTTATCGGTTTGTTAATTAAGAAAAATAATTCCTGTGTAAAGACGGTGAAATCGTTATTAAGTATATACACGAGGGAACAATACCGTTCCAAAATTGATCCAAAGTTTTGGCGACAATCAAGCAAGCAAGCAAGGGTTCAAACAGACACCACGAGTTAATATAAATGATTTAATTAAAAAAAAACAAGTTTTTCACTATAAATCCTTTATGTACTAGACGTAACTAAAAGAATGTTCATTATAATACGCAGCGCAAAACCATCCAAAAATACAAAATTGCAGTTGTGTCGTAAAACATGCGCACCGATCAGGAATATGTTTATAAAAAGTGTTATCAATAAAATACGCACCTTATTGCGCGACAGAAAGGTTGTTCAATATAATACGCACCGCGACACTCTATCTAGGTTGCGCTCTGCGGCGCCAAATTTTTTCAAATGCCCAACTAACTTATCCTTGTTTGATAAATACTTAATGAACATACTGAAATGTACACAAAGTATTTTATAATAGGGATTGTAGGGCGCCTACGGCGCTCACTGCAGCTGTGGGGCGCCTACGGCGCCTACCCTTATTTGTCAAAAGCCAAAGTAACTTATCATTGTTTGATAAATACGAAATATTAAACTTGCTGAAATGTACACAAAGTATTTTATAATTATAAATCATCAAATTATATTTTTACATCGTTCCCTTTTCAAAAATTAAAATATAAGATAAAACAATGTCATATAATATATTATATTTTTTTTACAGCGCGTCTTTAATTTATAATTATTTTGCACACCTTTTTGCGTGCCTTTCGATGCTGGCCTTGTATTAAAATATAAGCTTAAAAATGACGTCATAGCTTCCACATCCTTCCAGCCAGCCAGCCAGTGACTCAGCGCAACCTAGTATGTTTATAAAGAGTGTTGTCAATAAAATACGCACCTTATTGCGCGACAGGAAAGTTCGTTCAATATAATACGCACCGCGACACTCTATCTCAAAAATTAAACATGATACATAGCGATAAATAAAATAATCTAAAAATTCAATAATTTAATTACAGTACATGCGATCGATCTGAAATTTTGATACATAGTTTTTATCATCGCCACGAAACTGCCTGTAAAATTTCAGCTCGCTAGCTTACGGGCAAGTAGGTTGAAAATCGATCCAAAGTAATCTTGTTCTATTTTCAAAAAATTTCGTTGTCCAGAGTGCTGCTGTCAGTCATTAGACCGTATGTAACTAATCTTGTTCTCTTTTCGTTGTCCAGAGTGCTGCTGTCAGTTATTAGACCGTATGTAACTAATCTTGTTCTCTTTTCACTGTCCAGAGTGCTGTCAGTCATGAGACCGGTCAAGTACCCGGAGTTGGTTCGCAAGCTGCAAGATATGTACCAGATATTGCTGAACATCTTCTACACGCAGAGCAACGGAGAGGTGAGTAGGGGCTAAAGGGGGACTGCGATTTCAAAAAAAACAAACCACACACACAAAAAAATGCTCTAAACATGTGCTAATCATCTCAGGTCAATAAGGGGACATGTCCGGGGTGGGGGGAGCGGTTTGACGGTCCATGTCATTTTCGTCTGTCTTTGGGTGTGTGTGTGTGGGGGGGGGGCTGGCGGTTGGATAACAAAACGTATTCTAGCAGTGTATGCAAATTGATATTCTTTCTGAAACTAATAAGTGGGCTAGCTCTTTTTGTGAGTGAAGTTGGATTGTGTCATCAAGAAGTTAGTCAGCAGTTGCTCCTGTAGTTAGTCGGCAGTTGCTCCTGTAGTTAGTCGGCAGTTGCTCCTGTAGTTAGTCGGCAGTTGCTCCTTTAGTTAGTCGGCAGTTGCTCCTGTAGGTCGGCAGTTGCTCCTGTAGTTAGTCGGCAGTTGCTCCTGTAGTTAGTTGGCAGTTGCTCCTGTAGTTAGTTGGCTGTTGCTCCTGTAGTTAGTCGGCAGTTGCTCATGTAGTAATTCGGCAGTTGCTCCTGTAGTTAGTCGTCAGTTGCTCCTGTAGTTAGTTGGCAGTTGCTCCTGAAGTTAGTCGGCAGTTGCTCCTGTAGTTAGTCGGCAGTTGCTCCTGTAGTTAGTCGGCAGTTGCTCCTGTAGTTAGTCGACAGTTGCTCCTCTAGTTAGTCGGCAGTTGCTCCTGTAGTTAGTCGGCAGTTGCTCCTGTAGTTAGTCGGCAGTTGCTCCTGTAGTTAGTCGGCAGTTGCTCCTGTAGTTAGTTGGAGACAGCTACTGACCCACAGTTTTGTGTCGGCTGGACTACGCCTTTTTGTGGAAGATAAACACTGAATTTAGAAGTTAACCCCCCCCCCAAAAAATAAAATAAAAAATAAATAAATAAATTAAATAATAAAAAATAAAATGCAAAAACATGTTTATGAAGAATGAATCGTTTTATTACCAAGAAAAATTTCAAGTCAGAAAAGTGGAAAGCAAATAGCTAACCCCGTTCTCGAATTAAGTCGTGATTGAATAAAAACGATGTCTCTATGGATATTCATATTGACATTTTAACAGCCTTTGATCCATTCACACCGCCGTTGGCAGGACATCGAAAACCTGCCTCGGTCCTTGTGCTTGAAATCACTGCCTTTTATTTAGACAAGTTGGTTGAGGTTTGATTCTCCCAGAGCAACAAAAAAAATCGTTTTCAAAAATCCAACAATGCCGGAGAGTAAGGTATTATTTATTTAATTGAAAACGGGAGTTTCGTTTAACATAAATAAATGGCTCTATGTAGTATGCAGAGGCGTATCTTCTGTGTAGTGTTCAGAGGCGTATCTTCTGTGTAATATGCAAAGGCGAATCTTCTGTTAAGTATGCAGAGGCGTATCTTCTGTGTAGTGTGCAGATGCGAATCTTCTGTGTAATATGCAGAGGCTAATTCTATTTAGGTAGCTAGTTCTGATATACTGTTTCAAAATATCGACTAGGAATCTTGGCCACATTATTTCTGACAACATGTCTACCAACAACTTCATCAATCACATCTGTCGCTCTGCCTACACCGCCATCTGTCAAATCAGTTCAATCCGTCGATACTTAACAGTTAGTGCAACAAAAACTCTAGACTGTGCTCTTGTTCTAGCTCGTATTGATTATTGCAATTCTCTTCTGTCAGGTGCACCAAAACAATACATTGAAAAACTACAGAAAGTTCAAAATTCAGCTGCCAGACTAGTTCTTATTAAGGCAAAAAGACATGAACATGTTACTCCGCTTCTTTACTCACTACATTGGCTACATATACAAGCCCGAATTGATTACAAACTGGCTGTTCTCTGTCACAACTTCTTTTCTGACTCATCCCCTTCCTATCTTACTGAACTTCTGTCGGTCTACTCACCCTGTCGTCAGCTACGCTCTTCTGCAGACACACATATTCTCTGTGTTCCTAAGACACGAACTAAAACTTTTGGCGAAAGGTCATTCTCTTTTTGTGCAGCCAAACAATGGAATTCTCTACAATTACACATCCGTAGTATTCCAACTAACAAGTCCTTCAAGACTGCACTTAAGACGACGCATCTTTTCAAAATGACTTTACAAAATTAATGAAAAAATATTTCTTTTAATGATTATCGTAGCTTATGTGTAACGTACTGTCCTTTATGTTGTTATTATGGTATGAATGGTTATTTAATTATTATATGTATGTTATGATCTCCATGTAAAGCGCCGTGAACCAGGTTCCTTTTTGGGATACAGAGCTTTATAAATTATCAATTTATTATTATTTTTATTATTATCTTCTGTGTAGTGTGCAGAGGCGAATCTAAAGTAAAAGACGACAAGCGTCGCCATTAAAAGTCGAGATTAGAGATTTAAAAAAACACGTGGAAAAGGAGATACATCCGAACAAAACCCCCATCTACTTCTGTGGTCATGTCTTGTTCACTAGCCTCAATCAACCTCAGTACTCATTACTAATTTTATATTAAAATTCATCATAAGTTGGTAAAGCAAAAAAAACAACATGACACTAATAGTCCGGACTTGACCTCCACTTGCAGATCTACATTCCCCTCAAAAGTCAGGCAGACCTGGACGCAGCGGTGCAGCTGGTTGACCAGAATGAGAACACGACCAGCTTAAGGGTGTACCTGACCCCAGTAGCCGTAGCATCGGAGCAGTCAAGCAGCTACAACCACTCGGCAACACCGGTGAGTGCCCTAGACACACAGACTTCCACACTTCTGTATATCCAATTATGTAAACTTAAATCATCTGTGAAACTAAAAATACAACTAAACAACCATTCATCCACTCATATATACGTCTACATATCGATCATCGAAAAACTGCATGGCTTCACCTTCACACATCTACATATAACTAGACATTTCATTGGGGTGCCTTGGTTCATCGTTAAGGTAAATTAAATGTATGTCTTTAAGTTGGATTATCGTTAAGGTAAATTAAATGTATGTCTTTAAGTTGGATTATCGTTAAGTTCACATTTGCATTATTCAAACCTCGGAGAGTGGATGTACGGATGGGGGTGGTGTAGATACTCCTACTTACAACACACATTTATTGGTTCAGATGGGGGTGGTGTAGATACTCCTACTTACAACACACATTTATTGGTTCAGATGGGGGTGGTGTAGATACTCCTACTTACAACACACATTTATTGGTTCAGATGGGGGTGGTGTAGATACTCCTACTTACAACACACATTTATTGGTTCAGATGGGAGTGGTGTAGATACTCCTACTTACAACACACATTTATTGGTTCAGATGGGGGGGGGGTGTAGATACTCCTACTTACAACACACATTTATTGGTTCAGATGGGGGTGGTGTAGATACTCCTACTTACAACACACATTTATTGGTTCAGATGGGGGTGGTGTAGATACTCCTACTTACAACACACATTTATTGGTTCAGATGGGGGTGGTGTAGATACTCCTACTTACAACACACATTTATTGGTTCAGATGGGAGTGGTGTAGATACTCCTACTTACAACACACATTTATTGGTTCAGATGGGGGGGGGGTGTAGATACTCCTACTTACAACACACATTTATTGGTTCAGATGGTTCACACCTGCTCTGGAACTGAGTATATTGAATTGTTGTTGAGTTACGCCAGTTGTCCAATCTCTGTACACTAGTTGTCCAATCTCTGTACACTAGTTGTCCAATCTATATACATTCGTTGTCCAATCTCTGTATACAGTTGTCCAATATCTGTACACATATGTCCAATGTCTATTCACTAGTTGTCCAATCTATATACTTCAGTTATCCAATCTATATACACAGTTGTACAATCTCTATGCACCAGTTGTCTAATCTATGTACACAGTTGTACAATCTCTATGCACCATTTGTCCAATCTATGTACACAGTTGTACAATCTCTATGCACCAGTTGTCTAATCTATGTACACAGTTGTACAATCTCTATGCACCAGTTGTCCAATCTATGTACACAGTTGTCCAATGTCTGTACACTAGCTATCAATTATCTGTATATTGAATGACTGTTGCCTTTCCACACCAGTTCGGGAATTTCCGTGCATCACGAACATTTGGTGGCTGGTCGACTAGTTCGGGAATCTCCGTGCCGACCACTGCGTGCTGCCCGGCTAGAGTCGTGAGCCCACCTTCAGGTTGGCATGACGCACGGCTAATCTCCCATTCATTCAGCAGCGCTCGTCATGCGCGTTAGGATTATCTGACGCTATCTCCACGACTTCGGCCAGAGAGATAATTAACAGATCTGAAAGGTACTGCGGGGTGGAAGGATTGGTCCAGGGGATGAGAAGACGAATGCTGTGTTGTTATCTAGTGTCCGATTTTTTATTAATAAAAAATAATAATTAATGATCATGTGACGGTTCACCCCTAATTTGGTGGGAGTGCGTGTGACGTCATCGGCCTTAAAAACGTGAACGACATTATTTCGACTTGTACAGTGGTTCTCAATGTATGATGAAAAATCTCTGGGGGGTAGTTGGGAGATATGCAGCGGACCGCTTGTTGGGACAACGCAAATGAAATGAAAGTGAAAATGGCTAAACACAATTTTCCACCACGTTCAAATAAATTCATTTACGATGCGCTAAAGTTTACACTATGTTGTATTAACAAAACATTTTGTGCACAAGAGTATGTTTTTCTAAGAAAATTATGAGATATTATTTTTGAATATTTTTTTTAAAAGGTTGTTTTTTTCCTCCTTGTAAATTTTAACATAAATGTAGGGTCTGGGCTGTGCTCACATTTGTAAATATATAAGTAAATTAAATGGGGCGCGGGAGCAAATTAACGGTTTTAACGGCTAGTGTAGATGTGTAGAATGCATTTACAATGGTTTTATAAAACGTCAACGTGTATTTGGTTGGGGGGTGGCTCCAGAGAATCGGGGGTGGGGGCTGGGGATATAAAATAGACCTGGACCACGATGCATGCACATACTTCCAGTCCTAGAAATACGGGAAAACAACTTTGAGTTCTGTTACTCTGCACACATCCCCGCAGACATCGCGATAACACATGTCGGTTCTTTTACTGTCTTCGGCACCGCTATCCGGTTTAGCGTTGAGTTTTACACGACGAGCTCAAAGCCGCCATGACAATTCCCAGAAATCCTGCTTCTGATCTCGGCAAAAGAGAAAACAAAAGGTCAAAGGTCTATAGACATTTGAACTTTGACTTTGCGCCAATGAAGTCGTATTGAAGGACACGTTAACTATAGTTGTACTAACTTAGAAGGAACGGTGTACATGTTATGTGCTTCCCCAGGGTTATGTGTTAAATAACACTTTGACTTTGGGTGCTTTTAATATGTATTTTTAAAAATAAATTTTTATGAAATTAGGTAAGTTTATAAAACTATATTTTTTTCAATAATAAACTCATTTATAGATTTTTAAAAATTGTTTGTTTTGGATTTTTTCCTAATTTATTCACTACTTCAGCATATTTTTTTTTCGGTTGGTGCTAGATATACAAGGGCACAGTTGTGTGTTTTTAACACTGTTGAGTGAGGTGTATAATATATAAGAGTTGTAAAGTTCATTGTTTCTGATGTCTTGTGACATGTCCATCATTTAGAGATAGGGGGGAGGGGGCGAGTTTTGTTTCGCATTTTACACATAGGTTACCTTTGGCACGCGTTTGATCTGACCTAAAAAATTGTAACTGTTTGCCGGGACCTGGGACAAGTTTTGATTGGTCTCATATAAAACGCTGCGGTAATTCAGGGAAATGTTAGAAACTATGAAATATCAAACTGGTCCAGCAATTAAAGGAATACCGTGTACTAAAAATATTCAGATATAATGAGTCCCACATCGTGAAACAATTTTTGCAAAAAATTGTTACATTCTCAACGATTTATTTCGGGGGGGGGGCATAAATTTTCAAGGCGACGACGGCCGCACCAGTGTGTCGTGAAACGTCAAAAGCCCACCCCCCCCTAATACCCATTAACTATAAGTTAGTCTCTGTTCAAGTCAAACATGTCCAAGTTAACATTATTGTTCCGAATTTGCCGCAGGCTTCCGCGATGTGCAGAGAACCCCGTAGCGGGCCGCATGTGACCCGAGGGCCGCAGTTTGAATACTGTTTGCTGGGGGTTGTGGGTGAGACGTGATCATTAAATAAAAAGGCTTGGAGTCGATATGTTTTATCCACATTGTTGTATGTATATATGTTCAATAATTGTTGGACGTCTGTCTCGTAAGCTAACAACGAGGCAGAGTCGTGGACGTGGCCAATAGTTAACTTGCCTCGTAAATCCACGCGAGAAAGGAGATACGTCTGTTGTTGAGAAAATAAATAATAAAAACGACAAAGAAAATAAAGTTAATTCTATGAAATGTGAACGAACCCAGATGTAAGTGTAATCTCCACAGTCACGTCGTAAGACAATCCCATCTGTTTGGCCGGGGAGGTGAAAAGGAATAGCAGTGGAAAGGGGGGGGGGTGGATTTACTCTTTCCGGAAAACCCAAGATAGTCTTGTCGTTTGACTAGCTGACTGCTTAACGTCTGACTTAATCTACCTGCCCCCTCCTTTTCCTTTTTTCTTTTACAATCAATGTTTGACTATGTGCCACCCATAAGACTCGTGAATGTTTTTGTGTGTGTTCCGTTTATTAAAACACGTTTGATAAATCGTATCTTATATCTTACACACGCTCCTTCTATACGTAAGATTATTGTGTAGATTATATTATATAGACATATCCAAACATCAAATGTTAAGTTTCGAAGCAATCAGTCGTTTATAAATGACTGTGGGACCAGACACCACACGGGCCATTATGACTGTGGGACCAGACACCACACGGGCCATTATGACTGTGGGACCAGACACCACACGGGCCATTATTAAACACTGTAGTGTTGAGTTAAACCGGTCAGTTGAATTAAAACTTTATGTTCGTGATTTACATTAAGAAATTGAAATAAATTAATCAAAATTCACCTACTGGGGCAGTTTCCTTGGACTGTAGTAAAACACCGCTAGTGTGCACGGAAGCGTGATTTGCACTGTGCGGCTTCCAAATGAACGGACCCTAGACCTCGTTCAAGTTGGGATTCGTTAGCCAGGGGTTCCTAACCAGTGGTGCATGCACCCCCAAGGGGTGCATGAGCAGGTTCCATGGGGTGCATGAACGATTCAGAGGGGGGAAAAAAAGAAAAAAGGGGAAGAAAAAAAAGATGAAGGAAAAAAAAAGAAAGAAAAAAACTGATAATCTGAAAATATAAACCATAAGCAAAGTATGTGGCGTCAAAGGGCACCTATATAAAACCTTTTTGATAGATATTTCGATACTCGTCAGGATTTTCAGCACTTGTAAAGAAAGAAGTTCCAGATATTGTCACTACACACTGTATCCTATCATCGTCAGGCTCTGGCATGCAAAACTCTACCTCCAACCTTGAAGTCAGTTCTTTCTACTGCAGTCCAAGTTGTACATTTTATCCGCTCACATGCCTTGAACCACCGCCACTTCAAGTTTTTCTGTCAGGAGGTGGGCTCTGAGCATGAAGTTCTGCTCTACCACACTGGGGTGCGCTGGTTTTTCAGGGGACGGATGCTTTCTCGGTTAGTAGAACTGAGAGTGGAGCTTGCCATTTTCTTGCGAGAAAAAGAGAGTGACCTTGCTGAGAAGTTTGAATGTCCAAATTTCATTCATTACTTGGCATACCTGGCTGACATATTTTCTATCTTGAATGAGTTGAACACATCTCTCCAAGGACCTGCTGTGACTGTAATGGATGCTACTGAGAGATTGCAAGCATTCCTTAAGAAACTGCCACTATTCCAACGACGACTAAAAAATCCAACTTGGCCAACTTTCCACTCTTGGATGAAGTTGTAATATCTGCTTCAGAAGGAAGCACTGAGGGATCACTGCCTGACAACATCTAATGGGAAATTTCAGAACACCTTTCAACATTGCAAAGGTCCTTTGATGGGTATATCTGTCAAGAAATTGCTAGGAAAGACCTTTGGATTCGCAATCCTTTTCTCTGTGACTCGGACAACATTGATGACAGTGACCTTGCTAAAGATGGCCTGATTGATTTGAGAATCAGAGAAGTACTGAGTAGTGCCTTCAGTTGCAATACATCGATTGCATTTTGGTGCGCCCAGCTAGATTCCTACCCATAACTAGCGAAAAAAGGCACATTTGCCACAACATATCTCTGTGAAGCAGGATTCTCCACACTTTTGACGATTAAACCCAAGGCAAGGAAAATGTTGAATGCAGAGGATGACAGAGTTGCTTTGTCCAAAACAGTCCCCAGATTTAAATCACTGATTGATCATAAAAATCAGCAGATTTCTCACTAAATTCCTTGTTGCCCATTGTTGCCCATTGTTGTGTTCCTAAAATAAACATAGTTTATTATGCATTTTCTGCAAGTTTTATGAGGTGGTGCATGAACGTTTTTGGGCATCTGAAGGGGTGCATGGACCCGAAAAGGTTAGGAACCACTGCGTTAGACTTTGACGTCAGCAACAGCCGTGATAACAACAACTAAACTACGCTAATCTCTCAGCTTCAAGATCCTTCCCACCATTTACACACTTCTCTTTCCAATCTTTTTAAATAAAAAAATACATACACGTCAAGTCTGTGTCATAGGTTATAATCATGTCAAGATTACGTTCACTCAAAAGAACGATGAACAACTGATTAACTTCTGCCCTTGTTTCGCTCTGAAGATGTTGATGTCGTCATCAGCCTATAAAGTGAGGACCTGAATACAAAATAATGGGCTTAAATGTTGATGTGCAGTTGTCATATCTCCTCCAGAATTTTCAAAAAAAAATATATATCCCGAAATTTTTTCAAATAATTGTTTCTCATGTGGATCTTAGAGTCCTAATCAGGCTAATTCGATTCCGGCTCTCCACTTGGACATTTTATAACACCCATGTTGGTTTTTTCCCTGCCTCGTTGAAAAACCAAAGATACAACACAACGAAGTCATAAATGAGTATTTTTGTCTTGACGATAACGGACAAGTCAGTGTTTACAATCCATGTTGCCACTTATTTTCGACGAAACACACGGCATTGTGGGAATTCTAGGGATATCAGAAGATTGTCATTTGTCGATTTCACTTAGTTCCGAGAAGTCTTAGGACGAAGAAAGCAGCTTACAACCAATTTTCCCTCTAAGCTTCGTTGGTGTGTGTGCAAATTACAAAAACTCGCGTGCAAAGTTGCACAGCATCCATTATTTGTGCAATAATTGACAGAATTTGCTGCGCGGTGATTCTAAACTGCTTCGCGGCGTCGGTCAGTTATCTGCGCAGCTTAAATGGAACATTGCTTACAATGTACTTAAACCTTTCGGGGAAAGTAATCAGTTGTTTTACGGTGGGTTTAGGGCAGGCGATATGAATCCAGTCTCAACATAGAGACGATACAAGAGTTTAAATATTTACTTCTTTATATTTCTTTATTATATACTAGCAGACCCGTCGTGCGTTGCAACGATCTCAGTAAAAAGGAATACATATAGATAAAAAAGGAATTACATTAAGGGTCACCGGGCCCATCAGTTTAACATATGAAGTTCGAAAATCTGTTCATTTCAATCAATTTCATAACAAATATATCTATGATCTATGTATCTATATTTCTCAATATCGTGTAAAATTGAATGGGGAATACAATATTAAAAGTTTAGTAAAAAAATCACATTTAGGGCCCCCAGCCGCCCTGAGGAAATGGACATTAGGAGTTCAGTGCCCTATAGTTATTTAATAAAGGCTCTTAAGTTTTTATCTGCCGAGTTTGGTGAAAAAAACCCAGTTATTTTCTCATTATCTAACACTTAAACTAATTTTTATATAGCTAATATAAGGAAAAAATACATACATACATACATACATACATACATACATACATACATACATACATACATACATACATACATACATACATACATACATACATACATACATACATACATACATACATACATACATACATACATACATACATACATACATACATACATACATACATACATACATACATACATACATACATACATACATACATACATACATACATACATACATACATACATACATACATACTTTGATTTATATATATATATATATTAAAAAATGTTTGCACCATCAGAATTTATACTGAGCGGTTCCCAAACATTGTTCAAGATATTATTGTTATTATTATTTTATTTTGTACTTGTATTAGGATTATATAAATTTATAAGTTCTGCTCTTATACCAGAAATCAAAAGTGATTTTGAACTGACCGAAGACTTTGTGAACTTGGGGAAAAAAACGGGGGGAGGAAATGAGTGTGTGGTTTTGGCGACGGGGGGTGGGGTGCATTTTCAGATAAGTTTTGACAAAAAAATAGCTTTTCCCAAAACCGTTGGGACAGAAAAAAACTGACGTGTCAAATAACAATAGATAGAAATTAGAAATAAACGCGAGGAAAAGGTGATAGCTTACGATGTAGCTAGGCAAAGCTATGATGCCGATCAAATTCTTGCCTGTGTAAGCCTAAGACCTTCAGAACCATTCGTCACGTAGAAAAACGGCAAATCATTTGATAATTGTCCGAGGAAAGCCGGAGTTACAACTGTTAACGTGTATGGCCCCATGGCTCAATATGGCTTTAAAAAATAAAAGCCGAATGTATTTAGTAAATATAGTCATTTGTTTAATCTATACATGGGAAGAACAAAACTGCACAAATTTCTCGTTTGTGTGCGGATAATGACAAAGACAAATGCATATCTTACATGACTTGAGTATGTTTGTTTAAATTATCAGTTAACTGTAACTCATTCATACACGTACGTAGCCATCTTGGAATCGGTGCAACCAACCGGCCCGCACCGCTCGAACATTTACCGGACCTACTGTAGAACCGTTGAAGTGTGATAATAAGCAGACGTACTTTTGATCCGAGCCCTGTCAGAAACCCCAGTGACGTCACGGGGAGCCGATAGCCCATAAAGACAATGGAAGCCTGCATCTCAGACGAGCTATCTCGAGGGCTGTCAACGAGTGTGATACAGTATAATAAAGGGGATGGGGCATTGTCGGGGGGGGGTTCCCTGAGTTGGGGGAGGGGTTGTTCGAGGGCGCCAGGAGAGTGTACCAGTTTCGGGGGAGGTGGAGGTGTGGTGGGATGGCCATCCGTCACATGTCAACAGTGGTTCATATCAGCGCCGCTTGCTGATTTTTTGCCGACGCCTGGTGCATGGGAACGGCTGGGATCTGGCCCCCGATTCCCACAATTGGCCAAAGATTTATTGCGTGTTGGCAGTGTGAGTGGTGTTGGTGGTGTGAGTGGTGTTGGCGGTGTGAGTGGTGTTGGCGGTGTGAGTGGGATTGGCGGTGTGAGTGGTGTTGGCGGTGGGAGTGGTGTTGGCGGTGTGAGTGGTGTTGGCGGTGTGAGTGGTGTTGGCGGTGTGAGTGGTGTTGGCGGTGTGAGTGGTGTTTGCGGTGTGAGTGGTGTTGGCGGTGTGAGTGGTGTTGGCGGTGGGAGTGGTGTTGGCGGTGTGAGTGGTGTTGGCGGTGTGAGTGGTGTTGGCAGTGTGAGTGGTGTTGGCGGTGTGAGTGGTGCACTTAGCACCTTCTTCCTAAACAAACAAATACTCTAAAGTGAAGATTAAAAACAAAAAAGTTTTTTAAATGAATTTTTTTGAAGATAACTTTGAACGCACCAATGGAAAGAAAATGCATTAATTAAAAACTTCTTTAAACTTTTTAATTCCTTTCTCCCATTGCCAAAATAAGCCAAATTTCCAGTTCTTTGAAAAAAACAACTAGATATTAAATTATAAATGAAATCTGCTCTCACTCGAAAACTCCCAAAGAAGTGTTTCCCGTTACCTCATAAAAAATTAGCATGTGACGCCTATATAATATAATTTGTTTGTTTGTTTGTTTTTGTTTGTTTGCTTTGTATTTTTTAAAACTGTAACTTGAAACTGCGTCGAAAGAAATTATCAGAAGCATCGTTCTATAGGAAAAAAAAGTGACACACCACAACGCAGTAAATACGTCATTAGGTGGAAGTGTCACCTCTTATCAACCGTTGTCTTAAAACAATAACACAGTGAAGGTATACGCTACACCTTGACATTGTGAACTGGGACTGGGGGAGGGAGGGTGTTCATTTATCAAGACATGATAAACTGGGACTGGGGGAGGGAGGGTGTTCATTTATTAAGACATGATGAACTGGGACTGGGGGAGGGAGGGTGTTCATTTATCAAGACATAATGAACTTGGACTTGGGGAGGGAGGGTGTTCATTTATCAAGACATGATGAACTGGGACTGGGGGAGGGAGGGTGTTCATTTATTAAGACATGATGAACTGGGACTGGGGGAGGGAGGGTGTTCATTTATCAAGACATAATGAACTTGGACTTGGGGAGGGAGGGTGTTCATTTATCAAGACATGATGAACTGGGACTGGGGGAGGGAGGGTGTTCATTTATCAAGACATAATGAACTTGGACTTGGGAGGGAGGGTGTTCATTTATCAAGACATGATGAACTGGGACTGGGGGAGGGAGGGTGTTCATTTATTAAGACATGATGAACTGGGGGAGGGAGGGTGTTCATTTATCAAGACATTGTGAACTGGGACTGGGGGAGGGAGGGTGTTCATTTATCAAGACATGATGAACTGGGACTGGGGGAGGGAGGGTGTTCATTTATCAAGACATTATGAACTGTGACTGGGGGAGGGAGGGTGTTCATTTATCAAGACATGATGAACTGGGACTGGGGGAGGGAGGGTGTTCATTTATCAAGACATGATGAACTTGGACTGGGGGAGGGAGGGTGTTCATTTATCAAGACATTATGAACTGGGACTGGGGGAGGGAGGGTGTTCATTTATCAAGACATGATGAACTGGGACTGGGGGAGGGAGGGTGTTCATTTATCAAGACATGATGAACTGGGACTGGGGGAGGGAGGGTGTTCATTTATCAAGACATTATGAACTGGGACGGGGGGCGGGAGGCTGTTCATTTATCAAGACATGATGAACTGGGACTGGGAGAGGGAGGGTGTTCATTTATCGAGACATTTCACCACAGGGTTTCTCAAACTGTTCATTTTGGCGGACCAGTAGTTGAGCCCCATTTACTGCACCTGGAGCCGGTACCAGATGGTATAATATTTGTAATATATCATATAGATAGAAAATGATACATGGAGAATAGATTTATAAAACCATTTGGTTCGTTGGCTCCATATGGAATTAACCAAATTCATAATTTTACCTAACCGTAGATTCTTTTTCCCGTTGTGGTTTTTCATTGTAATTTTTGATACTTCCTTCCTTTTTCTATATCATATATCCTGTGTCATTGTTTGTTGTTTTTCCTTTCTTTTTATTTTACATAACTATTTTATCATATAGTATGTCTTAAAAATTTAAATATAATTTTATTACTTATGTAAGTACGTACTTTATGATTATTGTACTGATGTAGATAAAGGCATTAGCCGAAACGTTTACTGTCGTGTTAGTTTATTAATAAAGATCAAATTTATTGTCTTCATTACACAACTGGTTTGTGTATTTTGTATTTATAATATTTGTATAAGTATAAGTCTATTTATTCGACTCTATTTATACCTTTTCATTGGGAGTCCACTCGAGTGGGTCTTATAAACTAAATGACCATTTAATGCTCGCAGTTGTACATTTTTGTTAGGTCGTTTTGAACTGATTTAAAGTGACTCATTGTCTCGGAGCTTTAGCCGAAACATCAAAATTGTCGTGGTGGGGGTGCCCGGATTTGAACTCTGGAAGCACACAGGACGTGGCCATCGCTGCGGAAACGTAAAACCGATTTTATTAATTAAACCAATCGTCCATGAGGGATTAATGTAAGCGAGTGAAGTCTGCACTACTCTGCACCAGTGCCCATTTCTTTAAGCACACTGGTGATTTGAACAAAATTATCAAGGCATGTTTTAGTTTAAAAATTGGTCAATATTTTGTACAAACAGTGCAGGTTTGAAAAAAAAATCCTGTTAAGAACAAGTACTTTGGAGCAGTGTAAGCGTATTGACGCATAATGTACACAAGCTATAAGCTTAGGGCCCCCAAAAAATTGTCCGAGTGAGCAATTGTCATACTTGGCACTGACATAGAATATCTGGACTTATATAAGGTCCCATATCTCAAATAGCTTAGGGGCTTATCAAGTCTAAATCCGGCCCTGCTTCAAAGTAATAGGTGAAAAAGTCATTACGCCAGTGTTGTATGGCATGTACATGAAAGAGAGAAATAAAGCAACTGGGGTAATGTAAGGTGACACACAACTGAGGTGACGAGCATATGAGCAAAGTCATGTATACAACAACACAACTGAGGTGACGAGAATTATGGGCAGTCATGTATACAACACAACTGAGGTGACGAGAATTATGAGCAAAGTCATGTATACAACACAACTGAGGTGACGAGAATTATGAGCAAAGTCATGTATACAACAACACAACTGAGGTGACGAGCATTATGGGCAGTCATGTATACAACACAACTGAGGTGACGAGAATTATGAGCAAAGTCATGTATACAACACAACTGAGGTGACGAGCATTATGCGCAAAGTCATGTATACAACAACACAAATGAGGTGACGAGAATTATGAGCAAAGTCATGTATACAACACAACTGAGGTGACGAGAATTATGAGCAAAGTCATGTATACAACAACACAACTGAGGTGACGAGCATTATGAGCAAAGTCATGTATACAACAACACAACTGAGGTGACGATCATAATGAGCAGTCATGTATACAACACAACTGAGGTGACGAGAATTATGAGCAAAGTCATGTATACAACAACACAACTGAGGTGACGAGCATTATGAGCAAAGTCATGTATACAACAAGACAACTGAGGTGACGAGCATTATGAGCAAAGTCATGTATACAACAACACAACTGAGGTGACGAGAATTATGAGCAAAGTCATGTATACAACAACACAACTGAGGTGACGAGAATTATGAGCAAAGTCATGTATACAACAACACAACTGAGGTGACGAGAATTATGAGCAAAGTCATGTATACAACACAACTGAGGTGACGAGAATTATGAGCAAAGTCATGTATACAACACAACTTGGGTGACGAGAATATGGGCAAAGTCATTTATACAAAACAACTGAGGTGACGAGAATTATGGGCAAAGTCATGTATACAACACAACTGAGGTGACGAGAATTATGGGCAAAGTAATGTATACAACACAACTGAGGTGACGAGAGTTATGTGCAAAGTCATGTATACAACAACACAAAACACAACTGAGGTGACGAGAATTATGAGCAAAGTCATGTATACAACAACACAACTGAGGTGACGAGAATTATGAGCAAAGTCATGTATACAACAACACAACTGAGGTGACGAGCATTATGAGCAAAGTCATGTATACAAGACAACTGAGGTGACGAGCATTATGAGCAAAGTCATGTATGCAACAACACAACTGAGGTGACGAGAATTATGAGCAAAGTCATTTATACAACACAACTGAGGTGACTAGCATTATGGGCAAAGTCATTTATACAACACAACTGAGGTGACTAGCATTATGGGCAAAGTCATTTATACAACACAACTGAGGTGACTAGCATTATGGGCAAAGTCATGTATACAACACAACTGAGGTGACGAGAATTATGAGCAAAATTTAAAATATTGTTTTCTGCCTGCTGTTGGGGGAGGGGGTTGCTCTCATTTGTAAACACGGCGCATACGCTGGGCAAATAAATGCAGATTTTCCCCACACGCCCCCGAGGATGGGGAGACATTAAGGGCAGGTTAAACCCCTAAAATCTTAATTTTGTTTTAAAAAATGTAAATATTGAAAATCACGTTTTTACTAAGCATATTCATTTCCAAATACTATAATATATTTATTTTTAAAATTAACTCATTATAAGTATTTTAATTTAATTATTTAAACTAGCAAGGTATGAGAAAAAGCACCTCATTATATATGCAAACATTTTACATTATTTAAAATAATTATATCTCGGCTTTGTATTTGTCCCATCTTGATAAAATTTGCGATGAAATATGCGAAATTAAAATCTCTACCAACTTTTTTAACATGGAGAGTCACTTATACAAACATTTTTAGCTTTTATTTGGTTTAAGTTGGACATTCTCCGGTGGTGAGCTTACAAAGTTAGTACCGCAACCAATAGCTGATTTTTATGTCAAAGAGTAACTTCTAACACTTCAACTAAAACATTGGTTTTTAGATTGTTGTATTTTCTAATAACATGAACAAGAAAGACGAATTGAGGTCAAGCAATGGCGTAGAAATTGGTGGTGGGGGGGAGGGTTGTTGGAGGTTGAGGTCTCTCTCAGGTGACATTTTTAACTTCTTTATCAACTAGCTCTACAACTGGGGGGCAAGTGCCCTCCTCTAAAATAACTCGTAGCTCAACTACTGGGGGCAAGTTGTTGCAGTTAATATCCTAACAGTCCTAACATATAACAAAATAATTTTATAAAAGTTCAACCCTCTACTCTACACCAGTGCTTCTCAAAGCTATCCGCTGCCGGTCCGCAGATGTTCTCAAAAAAAGGACAGAAAAAATTGTCAGTGCAGAGAAAATAAGCACCGGTCCCTGGTGCAGTGGAAAAAATTCCTGCCAGTCCGCCATACTAAAAAGTTTGAGAAGCACTGCTCTACAACATATACGTCAAACTAAAGTTTAGAAATGTATAACGAGAAATGAAAGAATGTAAGAATCTATGATTCCAATACTCAAGTGTTAGACAATTATTTTTCTCCACATCTAGGGGCGTTGTGGGCTATAACCCCTGCTGTCCACCTCTGAATAGTGAACAACCTTGAGCACGTGTCAATTAGTGATAGTGCAAACTCCTTTTTGGGGAGAACGGAAATTCCGCCATGGGCCGGCGTGTCGTTTGCTTTCGTCTTTTGTGCGCCCGCTTGGGTAGAGTGATGCACATGGGTGCGCAAACTCGTGGTGTTTTCGGGATCATTAGAGCGATGCCATTGTTCCCGGGTTCCTTTCTTGTTTTGTTGTGAAGTGCAATGAGATTAAAATTAAAATACAGAATATCTCTGCCGCTTTTTAATCCATATATTTATTTAAAATGAGTTCAGATGTACTTGAGTTCACGTGAACTTCATCAAGTTTCAATCTTAACCAGAACAAAGGACTGGAAGGAATGAAATAAGTCTATATCAAGGGAGTGTGATGTTGCCACTACTTGCCCCTGAAGCCACTACTTGCCTCTGAAGCCACTACTTGCTCCTGAAGCCACTACTTGCCCCTGAAACCAGTACTTGCCTCTGAAACCAGTACTTGCCTCTGAAAGCACTACTTGCCCTCGAAGCCACTACTTGCCCTCGAAACCACTACTTGCCTCTGAAGCCACTACTTGCCTCTGAAACCACTACTTGCCCCTGAAGCCACTACTTGCCCCTGAAGCCACTACTTGCCCCTGAAGCCACTACTTGCCCCTGAAGCCACTACTTGCCCCTGAAGCCACTACTTGCCTCTGAAGCCACTACTTGCCTCTGAAGCCACTACTTGCCCCTGAAGTCACTACTTGCCTCTGAAGCCACTACTTGCCCCTGAAGCCACTACTTGCCCCTGAAGCCACTACTTGCCCTTGAAGCCACTACTTGCCTCTGAAGCCACTACTTGCCTCTGAAACCACTACTTACCCCTGAAGCCACTACTTGCCCCTGAAGCCACTACTTGCTCCTGAAGCCACTACTTGCCCCTGAAGCCACTACTTGCCTCTGAAGCCACTACAAGCCACTACTTGCCCCTGAAGCCACTACTTGCCTCTGAAGCCACTACTTGCTCCTGAAGCCACTACTTGCCTCTGAAGCCACTACTTGCCTCTGAAGCCACTACATGCCTCTGAAGCCACTACTTGCCCCTGAAGCCACTACTTGCCTCTGAAACCACTACTTGCCTCTGAAACCACTACTTGCCTCTGAAACCACTACTTGCCTCTGAAGCCACTACTTGCTCCTGAAGCCACTACTTGCCTCTGAAACCACTACTTGCCTCTGAAGCCACTACTTGCTCCTGAAGCCACTACTTGCCTCTGAAACCACTACTTGCCTCTGAAGCCACTACTTGCTCCTGAAGCCACTACTTGCCTCTGAAGCCACTACTTGCTCCTGAAGCCACTACTTGCCTCTGAAGCCACTACTTGCCCCCGAAACCACTACACGACGACTCGTAGAATACTCTACACGTCCTTTAATAAACGCAAGGCTGACCAACACGGACTGGGAGAATAGCTTGGTGCCTCGCGAGTGCACATCGCTGTCCATGTATTACATCCGTCTCTGTCAAGACAGGGGTTCTCCAAACCTATGGGAAAGGAAACGTTTTTTATTTTTATATTAAAATCATTATTTTTCTTACCTTGTTTATTTATATACAAAGCTTATATTAATTATTAAAGAAGACATTTCCTCCTATAACTTTAATGGTCTTAATATGGAGTTTCAACCCGACTCGTAAATAGCTGCCATCTCGGAATCATGTCAACATTGGCTTCTCTTGAACGTCTGACAGCATTATTAAGTAGAAACATGAGCTTTTAACAGCCCAGTCCAGTATATGGGTCGTGTGAGCGTGTGTCTCGTGTGAGCGCGTGTGAGTGTTCTTGTGTGAGCGTGTGTGAGTGTTATTGTGTGAGCGTGTGTGTGTGTCTTGTGTGTGCGTGTGTGTGTTTATCAGCAATGGTGACTTGTTGATCAAGGGTTCACTTGATGTATCTGTAGTCTATTTGAAAATTCAATTTGACGCATGTTTAGTTTTGTCTTCTTTGTTTTGTTAAAGGTTTAAATTAGAACACATCACACCCGAGTGTAAATGCTGTCAGTCACGGAAAAGTTGCACCTCATTCGGATAAATTAATGCAACTTTGTCACGTGACAGGGGTCGGCGCCCAGTGACTTCGGCGCAACCTGATTATAATTAATAGTAATGTTATTATTATTATTGCTATTATTAGTGTTTTTGTTGTATAAATCTCGGATTGACTGTAACGTTAATCTATGAGTGTACGCACATGGTAAATGGTAGTACGTAATTGTACCAATAATAAACATAATGCCAGTCCCACATTGAAATCCATGATTGTACCCTCACTGTACCTTGAGATTGTACCCTCACTGTACCTTGAGATTGTACCCTCACTGTACCTTGAGATTGTACCCTCACTATACCTTGAGATTGTACCCTCACTGTACCTTGAGATTGTACCCTCACTGTACCTTGAGATTGTACCCTCACTGTACCTTGAGATTGTACCCTCACTGTACCTTGAGATTGTACCCTCACTATACCTTGAGATTGTACCCTCACTGTACCTTGAGATTGTACCCTCACTGTACCTTGAGATTGTACCCTCACTGTACCTTGAGATTGTACCCTCACTGTACCTTGAGATTGTACCCTCACTGTACGTTGAGATTGTACCCTCACTGTACCTTGAGATTGTACCCTCACTGTACCTTGAGATTGTACCCTCACTGTACCTTGAGATTGTACCCTCACTATACCTTGAGATTGTACCCTCACTGTACCTTGAGATTGTACCCTCACTGTACCTTGAGATTGTACCCTCACTGTACCTTGAGATTGTACCCTCACTGTACCTTGAGATTGTACCCTCACTATACCTTGAGATTGTACCCTCACTATACCTTGAGATTGTACCCTCACTGTACCTTGAGATTGTACCCTCACTGTACCTTGAGATTTTACCCTCACTGTACCTTGAGATTGTACCCTCACTGTACCTTGAGATTGTACCCTCACTGTACGTTGAGATTGTACCCTCACTGTACCTTGAGATTGTACCCTCACTGTACCTTGAGATTGTACCCTCACTGTACCTTGAGATTGTACCCTCACTGTACGTTGAGATTGTACCCTCACTGTACCTTGAGATTGTACCCTCACTGTACCTTGAGATTGTACCATCACTGTACGTTGAGATTGTACCCTCACTGTACCTTGAGATTGTACCCTCACTGTACCTTGAGATTGTACCCTCACTGTACGTTGAGATTGTACCCTCACTGTACCTTGAGATTGTACCCTCACTGTACCTTGAGATTGTACCCTCACTGTACCTTGAGATTGTACCCTCACTGTACCTTGAGATTGTACCCTCACTGTACCTTGAGATTGTACCCTCACTATACCTTGAGATTGTACCCTCACTGTACCTTGAGATTGTACCCTCACTGTACCTTGAGATTGTACCCTCACTGTACCTTGAGATTGTACCCTCACTATACCTTGAGATTGTACCCTCACTGTACCTTGAGATTGTACCCTCACTGTACCTTGAGATTGTACCCTCACTGTACCTTGAGATTGTACCCTCACTATACCTTGAGATTGTACCCTCACTGTACCTTGAGATTGTACCCTCACTGTACCTTGAGATTGTACCCTCACTGTACGTTGAGATTGTACCCTCACTGTACCTTGAGATTGTACCCTCACTGTACCTTGAGATTGTACCCTCACTGTACCTTGAGATTGTACCCTCACTGTACCTTGAGATTGTACCCTCACTGTACCTTGAGATTGTACCCTCACTGTACCTTGAGATTGTACCCTCACTGTACCTTGAGATTGTACCCTCACTGTACCTTGAGATTGTATCTCACTGTACCTTGAGATTGTACCCTCACTGTACCTTGAGATTGTACCCTCACTGTACCTTGAGATTGTACCCTCACTGTACCTTGAGATTGTATCTCACTGTACCTTGAGATTGTACCCTCACTGTTCCTTGAGATTGTACCCACACCCCACATTTTACCCCGTTATTGTACCCCACATTTTAGCTCGTGATCTTACACATCCCTAAGTTGTTCCCACTCGCACATTGTACCTGGTGATATTACCTATTCCCACGTTGTACCTAGTGATATTACCTATTCCCACGTTGTACCTGGTGATATTACCTATTCCCACGTTGTACCACGTTATTGTACCCACCCCACATTGTACCACGTTATTGTACCCATCCCCACATTGTCCCACGTTATTGTACCCACTCCCACATTGTCCCAAGTTATTGTACCCACTCCCACGTTGTACCACGTTATTGTACCCACTCCCACATTGTCCCACGTTATTGTACCCATCCCCACATTGTCCCACGTTATTGTACCCACTCCCACGTTGTACCACGATATTGTACCCACTCCCACATTGTCCCACGTTATTGTACCCATCCCCACGTTGTACCACGTATTTGTACCCACTCCCACGTTGTACCACGTTATTGTACCCACACCACGTTGTACCACGTTATTGTACCCACCCCACGTTGTACCACGTAATTGTACCTACCCTGTACCACGTCTCTGTACCAACCCCACGTTGTATCACGTTATTATTCCCAAGTTGTACCACGTTATTGTACCTACTCTATACACCTCGCGTATACCGGTAATGTGTGGGCGGTTTGTCATGATAACCCTGTGTCGAATGTAGGGCACGGCGGCCATGGCGGTGGGGGTCAGAATCGTGACTTGGGTTGGGGTCAGCTGACGTCACGCAACGGATACCCGAGAATTGGTTTAGTGGGGTGCTAGGCGAATAGATGCGGCAGTATGATAAGTGGTGTATGAAGAGGGTCGTGGTGGTCGTGGGGAGGGGGGAACTGTTGCCTTTTCAAAGCGGGGTGTGTTTGTTGTGTTGGAAAGTTTGACGTAACAAGCGTAACTTTAAGATGGTCAATTCTCTGATGTAGGAAAGTATGACGTAACAAGCGTAACTTTAAGATGGTCAATTCTCTGATGTAGGAAAGTATGACGTAACAAGCGTAACTTTAAGATGGTCAATTCTCTGATGTAGAAAAGTATGACGTAACAAGCGTAACTTTAAGATGGTCAATTCTCTGATGTGTTGTCTTAACGAATTATAAAATTTATTTTAGCTACAGCAGCGTATTGGCGACTGTAGTAACTACTTACATACCTCTCATTTTTGAACGAAGACGCAAGAAGTTCAATCCGAGTCTCTGACTATATATATATATATCTTTATATATTTCTTTATATACAATATTAAACATCGTGTAGATTGTTAAATCCTGCCATGGATGCACACCATCATCTCTAAAGACAACAAGAAAGGTTTACATAAAACAAAATTGGGAAATGTTGCGAGATTTGTGGCCAAATAATTCCTGCACAATTTATAATCTTTTTTTCAAACTTATAAAGATCCTTAAAAGTCCGTAACGTGTCCAATAGCTAGTTAATTGTTTTCAGATATTTTTTTTAAAGTTAAAAGTTGATGACCTTTCAAGACATTTTTTACTACGCGCCCACGAAATAAAGTAAAAATTAATTTTAAATTAAACAACCCCGTAAAAACAAAGTTTTTGACTATAAATCCCTTATATATGAGACATAACTAAAAGTATTGATTATGTTCAAAAGTGACAAACATTTACAGACTAAAATCGAAATGATCTCCATTGGCTTTAAAACTAGGTCAACTCTAGCAGACGACGACTAAACATTCTAAATAGTGATTTATATAGATAAACTAAAAATGCATTAATTTAATTACGGTACGTTCGATCGATCTGAAATTTTGATACGATGCATTGTTAGGTGAGACGGGTCCGTGTGCCAAATTTCAGCTCGATGGCTTCACTGGAAGTGGGTCATTTTCGACTTTTGTTTTTCCGCGGGCGGACGGGCGTTGCGGTCGAGGGACGACGAATGAGAGGGCGGTGAAGTTAATATAAGGGATTTAAAAATAATTTAGCCTAAATGATTATGATATAAAAATGAAGTTATTTAAATGTCTGCTACGGGTACCTGCACCAAAGCGTAAGAATCCCTGATATGAAGGAGGGGAAATTTACGTGAAATCAAATCAAAAAGAACTTTTAAAAATAGAATTTGAGCTAGAGTATAAAAATATTAGTCATCTTAAAAGTGAATTATTCACATTTCTGATGATACATTTGATTTTCTATCAGTAACTAGTCGGCTGTGTATGTCCGGTACGCTGAACTTAGATCACACTTTTGCTTTCCAGTAGTCTGTTGTTTTCATTCCCCCACTTACTGTCGAATTTCACAACTGTTTCAATCATGATTCATGAATGACGTGTTTCTTTAGTCCCCACTGCTCATTGTGATTCCTTTAGAGAAATAGATCAACAATGATAGGACACACAAGAAATAGATCAACAATGATAGGACACACAAGAAATAGATCAACAATGATAGGACACACAAGAAATAGATCAACAATGATAGGACACACAAGAAATAGATCAACAATGATAGGACACACAAGAAATAGATCGACAATGTTAGGACACATAATAAATAGATCAACAATGATAGGACACACAAGAAATAGATCAACAATGTTAGGACACATAATAAATAGATCAACAATGATAGGACAGATAATGAATAGATCAACATTGATAGGACACATAATAAATAGATCAACAATGATAGGACACACAAGAAATAGATCAACAATGATAGGACACACAAGAAATAGATCAACAATGATAGGACACACAAGAAATAGATCAACAATGATAGGACACACAAGAAATAGATCAACAATGATTGGACACACAAGAAATAGATCAACAATGTTAGGACACATAATAAATAGATCAACAATGATAGGACACACAAGAAATAGATCAACATTGATAGGACACATAATAAATAGATCAACAATGATAGGACACACAAGAAATAGATCAACAATGATAGGAAACAAGAAATAGATCGACATTGATAGGACACACAAGCTTTAAGTGTTTTGGAGACGCTGACTTATGAGAGAATGTTGGAGCTATTAGTGTAACCCCCACACCCACCTCCACACACACACTAACACCTCTTCGCTTCCTATTAACTGATGACTGTCTTCTTGTTCTTTGCCTTTTCGTTGCAACTCAATTTTATGACATTTTTGTATGAAATTACTTCAAATTTAACATTAGCCCCACTTTGTGAGGCTTTCACTGCAAGGATTTTTGAATGGCTCAGTGGCCCAACAAAAATTTCTCATTTTTTGTGTTTCGTGTTTACCGACAAATACAATAACAAACATTTGATCTGATTCTCTTACTAAACTTTGTCTGATCCACTAGTGTGGGAATACGTTGTCTAACATCTGGCATTGATGACGTAACCTGACCAAGAAATCCTATCAGTCTAAGGGGACTTCTCGTGAAAAGCGATTGGAAGAATAATGGTTTTTTAATGACCCCCCCCCCTTTTTTTTTCTTCTCCTTTCCATTCCTTGATATGACATATACACGCGTTCAGTTCATTTTGAAGGAGTTATTTCCCTTACAGTTTTGGCCAAACGAAAGATGTACAGATTGTATTGTTCTCTTAGAAATAAACAGCAAGTGTTCTGCTTGCCAGGCGATCACAATATCGCTGATTAAATCTCTATTGTCATAAGGGAATACATTTTTGTCATAAGATGATTATTTTTTTCCCCGGAGAAATACATTAGGTGCATAGTAAACAAATATTTGGTGAAAATATGTGTATATAATTGTTCTGAATATAAATACATCAAATGTTATACATTTTTGCTTTTTAAAAATCCATTAAAATTCTCATCTGAAAATAATATCATCAATATGTAAGGTGTGAGATAAGAGCATACGTTCAACCATCTTCGTTTTCTTCTCTCCTAGGTACGTCACACTCCAAGTCCACCCCCTGGGACATTTCCATACTCTTACGTCAGGACGGATTCCTACACAAAGGTTGAAGGTGAAGGACAGTTCATACCGGAACCCAATATACCAGTGGACGGGGTAAGTAGCGGTCAGTCCAGATTTTTGCCTTGTGGTCAGTCACTGACAACTGTCTCGGTCTGACTTGATGACCGGAGAGTTGTGGTCGTGATTCTATTGATACTACTGGCAAATGTTTAAAGCTGTCACTAATCTATTGACAACGGAACTCTTATGTCCATCAATAAACATTGACATTTATCGGTATAATGGAAGGATCTTCCTAGGAACCCTCCTGATAGCATCCCAACCATCTCTTGTCCGACATGCGGCCGCACCTTTCGTGCAAGAATAGGGCAAACTAGATACGCCCCCGCGTCGTAGCATACGCCGCAGACTTGCTCATGGATAGTGCAAAGGAAAAAAAAGGGGGGGGGGAGAACGGACACAATCTACAGCAGGAAGAAATCAAAACAACGCGAGTGAATGTCAGTGGGGAGGAAACACCGATGCATTGTTGGTCTCGAGACATTCTCACTAAGGTTATTTTCTTTCCCACCACCCTTCACCACTCTAGCTTGCCAACCATAAACTGTGATTGGTCGACCCTAGCGAGGGTCCGCCATGTTCGCAAAAAGGGGGAAAAGAACGGGCACAAACACACATTTTTAAAAATTAAATAAAAACAACCCGTAAAAAACCAAGTTTTTGACTATAAATCCTTTATGTACGAGAAGTAACTAAAAGAATGTTCATTATAATACGCAGCGCCAGACCATCCAGAAATACAAAATTGCAGTTGAGTCGTAAAACATGTTTAATATAATGCGCACCGATCAGGAATATGTTTATAAAAAGAGCTGTCAATAAAATACGCACCTTGTTGCGCGACAGAAAGGTTGTTCAATATAATACGCACCGCGACGCTCTATCTCAAAAAATAGCATGATACATAGGAATAAATAAAATAATCTAAAAAATCAATAATTTAATTACGGTACATGCGATCGATCTGAAATTTTGATACATTGTTTTTATCATCGGTACGAAACTGCCTGCAAAATTTCAGCTCGCTATCTTGCGAGCAAGTGGGTTAAAAATCGATCAAAAGTTTTGGCGACAAGCAAGCAAGCAAGCAAGGTCCGCCGCAGACACCACGAGTTAATATAAAGGATTTAATAAGAAAAACCCGTAAAAAACCAAGTTTTTGACTATAAATCCTTTATGTACGAGAAGTAACTAAAAGAATGTTCATTATAATACGCAGCGCCAGACCATCCAGAAATACAAAATTGAAGTTGTGTCGTAAAACATGTTTAATATAATACGCACCGATAAGGAATATGTTTATAAAAAGAGCTGTCAATAAAATACGCACCTTATTGCGCGACAGAAAGGTTGTTCAATATAATACGCACCGCGACGCTCTATCTCAAAAAATAGCATGATACATAGGAATAAAAAAAATAATCTAAAAAATCAATAATTTAATTACGGTACATGCGATCGATCTGAAATTTTGATACATTGTTTTTATCATCGGTACGAAACTGCCTGCAAAATTTCAGCTCGCTATCTTGCGAGCAAGTGGGTTAAAAATCGATCAAAAGTTTTGGCGACAAGCAAGCAAGCAAGCAAGCAAGGTCCGCCGCAGACACCACGAGTTAATATAAAGGATTTAAAAAATGTTTTCGCTGGGGCTTGAACCCAGGACCTTCCGCGTGTAAGGCGGGCGTGATAACCACTACACTACGAATCACACGTTATTCTGTGAAGGAACAACACAAGTGAACGTAATAACCATTGTTGCCCCTCTCTCCACCACCTCCGCTTGCCAAGCCAAAAACTGGTTGGTCGACCCCAGCGAGGGTCATTCGTCATGCTCAGGTGCACATACTCGCTTTGGTGAATTATATATATAGATAAGCCACTAGAGCAGTGGTTCTCAACCTGTGGTCCGCGGAGACGTGCCTGGTGGTCCGGGAGCAAAGCATGAAATTTTTATTTTAAAAAAAAATTAAGAACACGAAAAAATATAAATGTTTTCACATTTTGAATGTATTGATTAATTTTAATTACTCGATGGCTATAGCATAGCGCCGAAAACAATCTGTTTTAAATCCATGTTTACTTTTAGGTATACCGGAAATCACATGATTCCAAACTAGATTCTAGAAGACTATTGTAATAGTTGTTATATTAACATTCAAAAATAATTTTTAGAAAAAGATAAGTAAATTAGCATTAAATTAATGTTACAATTATTAAAGTAATAAATTAATTAAATTGATTGACCACGTGGATACATTTCTAATAAAGAAAACAATGGAACATAAGGAAAACAATGATTATTCCTCATACACATCCTCACAACCCGTGTGTGAATAAAATGCAGTTCCGGAGTGGAAGTTATATGCTCGCAAATTCTTGCAAATGAAACTATGAAACTTGCAAAACTCTGAAGACATCTGAAAACTGATCGTAATGTCTGCTTGGAGAAACCATTGGAATACTTGATTGGCTTAAACATTCACTTGATAGTCAGAAGTCCTGCATACGAAAAGCAACCAAAGTCAATGAAAAGGCTTTAAGAGCATCATTTTTTGGTTGCTATACGAGTTGAACACGTCAAAAAGCCTGGTTATCAAGGTGGGAACGTGTTTCATAGACTGTTTGAAATACGTGATGCTGTGTGAGTTTTATATTAAATAAATCAATCGCTGTCAAATTATGAATTTCAAGTGTTGCATGATTTGGGAAATGTGTTTAAATTGATGTTGTTCTTTTTTTACGCGGTGAAGCAGGGCAGTTATTCTTCCGCTTCTGGGAGAGAGAAAAAAAGGCCTATAAGGTCAGGGCATCCAATCGTCTCCCAGCACTCTCTAACCGAACTCACTAAAAGGTTTTTCCCCCAGCTGGCTGAGTTCCACAGTTGACACTTGACAATACCAGCGACCAACGGGACATTACGAGGTGGTGTTTTTTTTAAAAATATTCTCCTCTGAGATGACGCCACATAATTGGGTCATGAAAAAAGTCATTTTTATCCAGCCAACCAATCAAGAGTTGGCGCTCGGATCATTCCATTGTTGTGACCGAAATTACTGCTCTCGACCACATCAGTTACTTGGCGAGACGAAAACATTCAAGAATAGGTGATAAAAAAATGTGTGTGTGTGTGGGGCTGCAAACAGGCACAACGGACATTATTGAATAGGATGGTATTGGTAAGCCACAGCAGACGCAACAAGCCAACAAACGTATCGCCAAGAAGCCTTCCTCAACAAACACAAACAACCAGAAGTGGTTTGTGATCTGCAGGGATGTAAAGTGACTGATTAGAAGGGGCACTGCAAATGGCCATCAGATACTTGGGAAAGAACAAATCAAACAATAATAGGGCCATGAGTCGAGAATTAATGAAGAATAGGTCCATGAGTCGAGAATTAATCAAGAATAGGACTAAGTCCAGAATCAATGAAGAATAGGGCTATGAGTCCATAATCAATCAAGAATAGGGCCATGAGCCCAGAATCAATCAAGAATAGGGCAATGAGCCCATAATCAATCAAGAATAGGGTCACGAGTCCATAATTAATCAAGAATAGGACTATGAGTCCAGAATCAATGAAGAATAGGGCTATGAGTCCATAATCAATCAAGAATAGGGCCATGAGCCCAGAATCAATCAAGAATAGGGTCACGAGTCCATAATCAATCAAGAATAGGGCCATGAGCCCAGAATCAATCAAGAATAGGACAATGAGCCCATAATCAATCAAGAATAGGGTCACGAGTCCATAATCAATCAAGAATAGGGCCATGAGTCCTGAATTAATCAAGAGTAGGGACATGAGTCGATAATTAATCAAGAATAGGACCTGGGGTTCAGAATCAATCAAGATGGGACCTTGTATACAGAATCAATCAAGAATGGGACCATGAGTCCAGAATCAATCAAGAATATGGTCATGAGTCCACCGGCAGTGCCTCATAGGTGATGTGCAGTGTCACATATACAGTGGTTGTGTTTTGAGGTGGTGTTTAGTGTCACTAATCCATCACTATGGTATCAAGACTCATTTATTATTGGACCACTAATCCATCAGTACAGGACCACTAATCCATCAGTATAGGACCACTAATCCATCAGTATAGGACCACTAATCCATCAGTATAGGACCACTAATCCATCAGTATGGAACCACTAATCCGTCAGTATAGGACCACTAATCCATCAGAATGATACCACTAATCTATCAGTATAGGACCACTCATCCATCAGTATATGGCCACTAATCCATCAGTATGAGACCACTAATCCATCAGTATGAGGCCACTAATCCATCAGTATGGGACTACTGATCCATCAGTATAGGACCACTAATCCATCAGTATAGGGCCATTAATCCATCAGTATGAGACCACTAATCCATCAGTATGGGACCACTGATCCATCAGTAAAGGACCAATAATCCATCAGTATAGGGCCACTAATCCATCAGTATGAGACCACTAATCCATCAGTATGGGACCACTGATCCATCAGTAAAGGACCACTAATCCATCAGTATGGGACCACTGATCCATCAGTATAGGACCACTAATCCATCAGTATAGCGCCACTGATCCATCAGTATTTTGGACCACTAATCCATCAGTATGGGACCACTGATCCATTCGTATGGGACCACTGATCCATCAGTATGGCACCAAGAATCGATCAGTATAGGGCCACTAATCCATCAGTATGAGACCACTAATCCATCAGTATGGGACCACTGATCCATCAGTATAGGACCACTAATCCATCAGTATAGGGCCACTGATCCATCAGTATTGGACCCCTCATCCATCAGTATGGGACCACTGATCCATTCGTATGGGACCACTGATCCATCAGTATGGCACCAAGAATCGATCAGTATAGGGCCACTAATCCATCAGTATTGGACCACTAATCCATCAGTATGGGACCACTGATCCATTCGTATGGGACCACTGATCCATCAGTATTGGACCACTAATCCATCAGTATGGGACCACTGATCCATTCGTATGGGACCACTGATCCATCAGTATGGCACCAAGAATCGATCAGTATAGGGCCACTAATCCATCAGTATGGGACCACTAATCCATCAGTATGGGACCACTAATCCATCAGTATGGGACCACTAATCCATCATTATGGGACCACTAATCCATCAGTATGGGACCACTAATCCATCAGTATGAGACCACTAATCCATCAGTATGTGACCACTAATCCATCAGTATGGGACCACTACTCCATCAGTATGGGACCAAGAATCGATCAGTATGGGACCACTAATCCATCAGTATGTGACCACTAATCCATCAGTATGGGACCACTAATCCATCAGTATGGGACCACTAATCCATCAGTATGGGACCACTAATCCATCAGTATGGGACCACTAATCCATCAGTATGGGACCACTAATCCATCAGTATGGGACCACTAATCCATCAGTATGGGACCACTAATCCATCAGTGTCGGACCACTAATCCATCAGTATGGGACCACTAATCCATCAGTATGGGACCACTAATCCATCAGTATGGGACCACTAATCCATCAGTATGGGACCACTGATCCATTCGTATGGGACCACTGATCCATCAGTATGGCACCAAGAATCGATCAGTATAGGGCCACTAATCCATCAGTATGGGACCACTAATCCATCAGTTTGGGACCACTGATCCATGAGCATTGGACCACTAATCCATCAGTATGGGACCACTGATCCATTCGTATGGGACCACTGATCCATCAGTATGGCACCAAGAATCGATCAGTATAGGGCCACTAATCCATCAGTATGGGACCACTAATCCATCAGTATGGGACCACTAATCCATCAGTATGGGACCACTAATCCATCAGTATGGGACCACTAATCCATCAGTATGGGACCACTAATCCATCAGTATGGGACCACTAATCCATCAGTATGGGACCACTAATCCATCAGTATGGGACCACTGATCCATCAGTATGGGACCACTAATCCATCAGTATGGGACCACTAATCCATCAGTATGGGACCACTAATCCATCAGTATGGGACCACTAATCCATCAGTATGGGACCACTGATCCATCAGTATGGGACCACTAATCCATCAGTATGGGACCACTAATCCATCAGTATGGCACCACTGATCCATCAGTATGGGACCACTAATCCATCAGTATGGGACCACTGATCCATCAGTATGGGACCACTAATCCATCAGTATGGGACCACTGATCCATCAGTATGGGACCAAGAATCGATCAGTATGGGACCACTAATCCATCAGTATGTGACCACTAATCCATCAGTATGGGACCACTAATCCATCAGTATGGGACCACTAATCCATCAGTATGGGACCACTGATCCATCAGTATGGGACCACTAATCCAGCAGTATGAGACCACTAATCCATCAGTATTGGACCACTAATCCATCAGTATGGGACCACTAATCCATCAGTATGGGACCACTAATCCATCAGTATGGGACCACTAATCCATCAGTATGGGACCACTAATCCATCAGTATGGGACCACTAATCCATCAGTATGGGACCACTAATCCATCAGTATGGGACCACTAATCCATCAGTATGGGACCAAGAATCGATCAGTATCAGCTCTAATCAATCATTTTGGGACTACTAATAAATGAACATGGGGCACAATGTTTATGAGATCAAGTCAGTCAGCATGGGTCACGAATGAACGAACAATTAGTGAAGTAGAACAAGAACCAACAATTAGTGAAGTAGAACAAGAACCAACAATTAGTGAAGTAGAACAAAGAACCAACAATTAGTGAAGTAGAACAAGAACCAACAATTAGTGAAGTAGAACAAGAACCGACAATTAGTGAAGTAGAACAAGAACCAACAATTAGTGAAGTAGAGCAAGAACCAACAATTAGTGAAGTAGAACAAGAACCGACAATTAGTGAAGTAGAACAATAACCAACAATTAGTGAAGTAGAGCAAGAACCAACAATTAGTGAGTAGAACAAGAACCAACAATTAGTGAAGTAGAACAAGAACCAACAATTAGTGAAGTAGAACAAGAACCAACAATTAGTGAAGTAGAACAAGAACCAGCAATTTGAGTGAACTAGATGGCTTTTTTTTTGGGGGGGGGAGTTCAAATTGAACCAGTCCTTAGAACAGCTGCGTTGTCTTTGCCTTTCATTGTGCAAGTGTTACGTCATCAGTGTGCTATATCTATCGGAATGTCTCTTGAAATCGCTGTTGACACAAAGTGAACTATTTCACGCGTTAACCTCAAACACCCGGATAACCATGTTATAAAAGTATCATAATCATGTGTGGAGGGTGGAGAGGGGTACTGATGTGTAGGAGAGGTACGTAACTGTGTGGGGTGCCGGGGTGGGGGTAGAGGGGTGGCTGAGTGATCTGGAAAGTTAAATTTTAACGGATCCATGACAACTATGGACGGGAGTGCCCCAAGACTAGACGGTGTGGCGGGCACTGAGGGTAGAACAGTCAAACAACGGGGCTACATACGGTAGAACAACAGGCAAACAACGGGGCTACATACGGTAGAACAACAGTCAAACAACGGGGCTACATACGGTAGAACAGGCAAACAACGGGGCTACATACGGTAGAACAGTCAAACAACGGGGCTACATACGGTAGAACCACAGGCAAACAACGGGGCTACATACGCTAGAACAAAAGGCAAACAACGGGGCTACATACGGTAGAACAACAGTCAAACAACGGGGCTACATACGTAGAACAGCAGGCAAACAACGGGGCTACATACGGTAGAACAACAGGCAAACAACGGGGCTACATACGGTAGAACAACAGGCAAACAACGGGGCTACATACGGTAGAACAACAGTCAAACAACGGGCTACATACGGTAGAACAACAGGCAAACAACGGGGCTACATACGGTAGAACATCAGTCAAACAGCGGGGCTACATACGGTAGAACAACAGGCAAACAACGGGGCTACATACGGTAGAACAACAGTCAAACAGCGGGGCTACATACGGTAGAACAACAGGCAAACAACGGGGCTACATACGGTAGAACAACAGGCAAACAACGGGGCTACATACGGTAGAACAGGCAAACAACGGGGCTACATACGGTAGAACAACAGGCAAACAACGGGGCTACATACGGTAGAACAACAGTCAAACAACGGGACTACATACGGTAGAACAACAGGCAAACAACGGGGCTACATACGGTAGAACAACAGGCAAACAACGGGGCTACATACGCTAGAACAACAGGCAAACAACGGGGCTACATACGGTAGAACAGGCAAACAACGGGGCTACATACGGTAGAACAGGCAAACAACGGGGCTACATACGGTAGAACAACAGTCAAACAACGGGGCTACATACGGTAGAACAACAGGCAAACAACGGGGCTACATACGGTAGAACAACAGGCAAACAACGGGGCTACATACGCTAGAACAACAGGCAAACAACGGGGCTACATACGGTAGAACAGGCAAACAACGGGGCTACATACGGCAGAACAGTCAAACAACGGGGCTACATACGGTAGAACACCAGGCAAACAACGGGGCTACATACGGTAGAACAACAGGCAAACAACGGGGCTACATACGGTAGAACAACAGGCAAACAACGGGGCTACATACGCTAGAACAACAGGCAAACAACGGGGCTACATACGGTAGAACAACAGGCAAACAACGGGGCTACATACGGTAGAACAACAGGCAAACAACGAGGCTACATACGGTAGAACAACAGGCAAACAACGGGGCTACATACGGTAGAACAGGCAAACAACGGGGCTACATACGGTAGAACAGTCAAACAACGTGGCTACATACGGTAGAACACCAGGCAAACAACGGGCTACATACGGTAGAACACAAGGCAAACAACGGGGCTACATACGGTAGAACAACAGGCAAACAATGGGGCTACATACGGTATAACACCAGGCAAACAACGGGGCTACATACGGTAGAACAACAGGCAAACAACGGGGCTACATACGGTAGAACACCAGGCAAACAACGGGGCTACATCCGCATTCTGGAATCTTAACATTTTCATGGTCTGTTCACGATTGGTTTTCTTATGACAAGGGGCCGTTACTGTTGGTTAAATGTTGCTTGAAACATCTCCACGGACTGCCACGGAAGCTAAGCTGTCCGGTGGGGCCTGGGGGTATATTGTCCAGTGTGACTAAGTTGTCCAGTGTGGCTACGTTGTCAACTGTGGCTAAGTTGTCCAGTGTGGTTATGTTGTCCAGTGTGGCTATGTTGTCCAGTGTGGCTAAAGCTTGACTGCTGAGAGTCGGTACTATTCTGTCAGGATTGAGATAGACAAAAAGTGATCATCAAATTTAAAACGTCGATCTCGTCAACAGATTAAAAACACACATTACCGTATCTGTATCTACGTGTCAGTGTCAATAGATACAGATAGGGGAGTCGTACAGACGGAGGGGGTGGGGGGAGAGCCTCGCTAAACCAGGTCCTTGCACACATCTGGCCTAGAACGAAGTAGGTCGACACAATGCCCCCCTGACCCGATTTCTGGCTGGATTCTGCCATTCATATTTAACTTTTCACTAACAGTCATTGTTATTTTGTTGTTTTGTTTAAATATGCCATTCATATTTAACTTTTCACTAACAGTCATTGTTATTTTGTTGTTTTGTTTAAATATGCCATTCATATTTAACTTTTCACTAACAGTCATTGTTATTTTGTTGTTTTGTTTAAATATGCCATTCATATTTAACTTTTCACTAACAGTCATTGTTATTTTGTTGTTTTGTTTAAATATGCCATTCATATTTAACTTTTCACTAACAGTCATTGTTATTTTGTTGTTTTGTTTAAATATGCCATTCATATTTAACTTTTCACTAACAGTCATTGTTATTTTGTTGTTTTGTTTAAATATGCCATTCATATTTAACTTTTCACTAACAGTCATTGTTATTTTGTTGTTTTGTTTAAATATGCCATTCATATTTAACTTTTCACTAACAGTCATTGTTATTTTGTTGTTTTGTTTAAATATGCCATTCATATTTAACTTTTCACTAACAGTCATTGTTATTTTGTTGTTTTGTTTAAATATGCCATTCATATTTAACTTTTCACTAACAGTCATTGTTATTTTGTTGTTTTGTTTAAATATGCCATTCATATTTAACTTTTCACTAACAGTCATTGTTATTTTGTTGTTTTGTTTAAATATGCCATTCATATTTAACTTTTCACTAACAGTCATTGTTATTTTGTTGTTTTGTTTAAATATGCCATTCATATTTAACTTTTCACTAACAGTCATTGTTATTTTGTTGTTTTGTTTAAATATGCCATTCATATTTAACTTTTCACTAACAGTCATTGTTATTTTGTTGTTTTGTTTAAATATGCCATTCATATTTAACTTTTCACTAACAGTCATTGTTATTTTGTTGTTTTGTTTAAATATGCCATTCATATTTAACTTTTCACTAACAGTCATTGTTATTTTGTTGTTTTGTTTAAATATGCCATTCATATTTAACTTTTCACTAACAGTCATTGTTATTTTGTTGTTTTGTTTAAATATGCCATTCATATTTAACTTTTCACTAACAGTCATTGTTATTTTGTTGTTTTGTTTAAATATGCCATTCATATTTAACTTTTCACTAACAGTCATTGTTATTTTGTTGTTTTGTTTAAATATGCCATTCATATTTAACTTTTCACTAACAGTCATTGTTATTTTGTTGTTTTGTTTAAATATGCCATTCATATTTAACTTTTCACTAACAGTCATTGTTATTTTGTTGTTTTGTTTAAATATGCCATTCATATTTAACTTTTCACTAACAGTCATTGTTATTTTGTTGTTTTGTTTAAATATGCCATTCATATTTAACTTTTCACTAACAGTCATTGTTATTTTGTTGTTTTGTTTAAATATGCCATTCATATTTAACTTTTCACTAACAGTCATTGTTATTTTGTTGTTTTGTTTAAATATGCCATTCATATTTAACTTTTCACTAACAGTCATTGTTATTTTGTTGTTTTGTTTAAATATGCCATTCATATTTAACTTTTCACTAACAGTCATTGTTATTTTGTTGTTTTGTTTAAATATGCCATTCATATTTAACTTTTCACTAACAGTCATTGTTATTTTGTTGTTTTGTTTAAATATGCCATTCATATTTAACTTTTCACTAACAGTCATTGTTATTTTGTTGTTTTGTTTAAATATGCCATTCATATTTAACTTTTCACTAACAGTCATTGTTATTTTGTTGTTTTGTTTAAATATGCCATTCATATTTAACTTTTCACTAACAGTCATTGTTATTTTGTTGTTTTGTTTAAATATGCCATTCATATTTAACTTTTCACTAACAGTCATTGTTATTTTGTTGTTTTGTTTAAATATGCCATTCATATTTAACTTTTCACTAACAGTCATTGTTATTTTGTTGTTTTGTTTAAATATGCCATTCATATTTAACTTTTCACTAACAGTCATTGTTATTTTGTTGTTTTGTTTAAATATGCCATTCATATTTAACTTTTCACTAACAGTCATTGTTATTTTGTTGTTTTGTTTAAATATGCCATTCATATTTAACTTTTCACTAACAGTCATTGTTATTTTGTTGTTTTGTTTAAATATGCCATTCATATTTAACTTTTCACTAACAGTCATTGTTATTTTGTTGTTTTGTTTAAATATGCCATTCATATTTAACTTTTCACTAACAGTCATTGTTATTTTGTTGTTTTGTTTAAACATGCCATTCATATTTAACTTTTCACTAACAGTCATTGTTATTTTGTTGTTTTGTTTAAATATGCCATTCATATTTAACTTTTCACTAACAGTCATTGTTATTTTGTTGTTTTGTTTAAACATGCCATTCATATTTAACTTTTCACTAACAGTCATTGTTATTTTGTTGTTTTGTTTAAATATGCCATTCATATTTAACTTTTCACTAACAGTCATTGTTATTTTGTTGTTTTGTTTAAATATGCCATTCATATTTAACTTTTCACTAACAGTCATTGTTATTTTGTTGTTTTGTTTAAATATGCCATTCATATTTAAATCAACAGTCTGAATAAGCGTTTTTTTAAAATATTTTATAATCGAACATTTGTCTGAGAGCCAGATGCAGGCATCAATAGAGCCACATCTGGTTCGCGAGCAATGGTTTCCCTACCCCTGCTTTATGTCAAGCGAATGTGGAGATCGGTGTCTGTTGATGTGTCCATACGCCCCCCCCCCTCTTTAAGTCACGGGACTGATGTTGATGATGTCACTTTATGTTTTCATACATTCAACATTCATTTTGACTATAGGCATAGGACCAAACGCCAAACGTGTAGTCGACGACTACCACTTCGGTAAGGGGGGGGGGTAGATTGTTGTAAGACCAACTCCAACATATCTGACAATTGTGTTGTGGGAGAGTTAAGTGGGTTTTTTGTTGTAATTGTGTTTGGAGTGGGGCCGGCTTTGTTTGGTGATTGGTGCCTTGTTCAAATAAGCCAACTGGATACACAAGTTCGTTAACTCTCTCACTCGTGTCGCGGATAAACTGGGTCAGCTCCCTTCTACTGTCACATTTCCCTCCCCTGTTCTCAGAATTCTCTGATATTTACATGTCCAAAAGTTTTACCTTAAGAAAACAAAACATAACTTTAATTATTTCAAATCTTTTTTGTTAATTTGTGTTAACCAAATAAGCCGATATCTCATTTGAATCAAATTTAGTTTTTGATATTGGTATCATTATCATAAGACAAGTTAAAAAACGATTCAAATTATATTCACACAATACAGTGTACTATACTATACTGATATACTATACAAAACGAAAGTTGCGAATTTGAAACCTGTGACATATTTCAGTTTTGTTGTTCACACACATCAGTTTCTTATCGTCTACAGTCTACATTATCGGTGGCTTTTGTTTGGTGGGGAGGGGGGGTTGATCCTTTGTTTATGGTGTCGCTAGGGAACTCTTGTGTTTCACTGAGGTTGTGTAGCGATCTGCGAGTGAGTACCCCTGACTCTGTGAGTCAAGTAAGTGTGTAACACTTGGATCACTCGGATGTGCCGCTACGAGCTCGTCGTGGTGTGTCAATGCCGTAAATACTTGCTATTTAAACAGGTTATGTCAAGGCCTGACAGGACGTCACTGCACAACGAACGTTTCGGCAAAAAGCCTTCCTCAACGAACAAATAGATCGAAACATATAAAATATTTTTAAAAATTAATAAACACATTAAAATGAAAGCTCAGCTGCGGTGATATATTTGGTGTCTATGTTAGTATGACAACAGCCCCCCCCCACCTACTACCACCACATTTCTTACTACAGCTGTGTCACCGTGACCTGATGTGGTCGGCATCACGAGGGTCATGTTGACCACTTTGATGACAGTGAGATGACCCAATACATATCACCAAGTGGTCGTTTGACAGTGAGATGACCCAATACATATCACCAAGTGGTCGTTTGACAGTGAGATGACCCAATACATATCACCAAGTGGTCGTTTGACAGTGAGATGACCCAATACATATCACCAAGTGGTCGTTTGACAGTGAGATGACCCAATACATATCACCAAGTGGCCGTTTGACAGTAAGATGACCCAATACATATCACCAAGTGGCCGTTTGACAGTAAGATGACCCAATACATATCACCAAGTGACCGTTTCCCCTTATGACTAACTTTTTAAAAATTAGAACCCCCCCCCTCCAATTTCAATCAAATAAATATAATTTTTTCGCCTAAATGATTGAATTTATTGGCTGGTGACGTCATACCGTCACCATGACGTTGTCGTGTCCCCACACCCCTACAAACAATCTGTTGACAAATATCTCCCCATGTCTTACCAGATAGGACTAGAACTCCACCCCGACACACACCCTCCTTTTTTTCCCAAGGCTCGTCACGGTTCTACACTTGATACGCTACAGAAGCTAGCAGCTAGACCGTATGTCGTATGTTATTCAAAGCTCAACAGTGGGGGGGGGGCATGTGGGGCTTGTACATTATTTTGTTGACCTCAGTTTGTTGGTTACAGAGATTTCCGACCTCGTTTACCATGACCGGGTGGCCGTGCTTGGTGAGGTTAGAGAATTATTTAAAGTACAACAGTCCATTGACAAGGCACACGTGTTGTACGCAAATTGTATGTGTGTATAATATATGTGTATAGTGTTTATATATGGTACTAAGTTGGTTAAAGTTGGTATATGAACTGTTTTACACACTTCTGAGAAAATAATTTTGCGATTGTATTTCTCGCTCTCTTAAAATTACAAGTAATATAAACACAATTAATTAATTTATAATGCGTACGGTACATTAAAAATTCAGGTACACATACATAGGGACCAACTCCCCAAAATCACTTCACGTAAGACCTAATACATGTTAGTAAAGTTAGTTCTTATAAAATATAACCAACAGCATGTCATGAAGTGGGCTAGTGGGGGAATATGATATGTTTCTATTTTTTTTATCAAATATATTAAAACGTTTTATTTTTGAAATATAGATCTGTTTTAAAAAATCTTGTTGATGAGTGAATGGGGCATGGTTACCTCCGTGCACACCAGTTAATTTCATTCATTTATTCAGATGTAATTGTCTCATTTTATGATATGACGCGGTTTTCTTGAACTTTTAATAGTGCTTAGCAAACACGCCACATCTTTGATGAGTTAGGTCAAATAGACTCCACCAAAGAGCTGTTCTAAATTTAGCCGCCTCGTTTTCAATGAGATGTCTATAAATAACTGTGGTCCCCTTGCCCATTTATTTCTGTATCTAAAAGTCTTTTCAATTTTGCTCAGTAATAAAATGATCACGTTCTTTCATCTCCTTTGAATGACTTAAATCAGAGATATTTAACCAAAAAAATAACGCAGTCGTAGTAGGCCTGAGCGGTAGTTGCTATTTATAATCTATAGCAACATGTCTATTTATAGTACGAGACTTTATTACGTCACGACATAACGTAGGACTTTCTACTTACCTCCAACCCAAAGTCAACGTAGGACTTTCTACTTACCTCCACCCCAAAGTCAACGTAGGACTTTCTACTTACCTCCACCCCAAAGTCAACGTAGGACTTTCTACTTACCTCCACCCCAAAGTCAACGTAGGACTTTCTACTTACCTCCACCCCAAAGTCAACGTAGGACTTTCTACTTACCTCCACCCCAAAGTCTATTATAAAACTGTTTTGGTTTGGAGAGAAAAGGGCGTGTATATTATTGGGGAGGGGGGCAGTTGATTTTCAATATGATCCCGAAAGTTCAGTCTAAAAAATTACAATACTTTGGAGACGAAAAGTATCTAAGGGCAAAAGGTTTGTCTTTATCGAGTCTTGTTTGTATGCATGCAGGAGGGAAGAAGAAAAAAAAAGGGGGGGGGGTCTTTAATAAGGATCAGCATGACTATGAGACACTAGCCTTGGACAACAGAATTTTATTTACAAATAGTGGTCAACGGTTATGGTCATCATTGGTCAACGGCTATGGTCATCGTTGGTCAACGGTTATGGTCATCGTTGGTCAACGGTTATGGTCATCATTGGTCAACGGTTATGGTCATCATTAGTCAACGGTTATGGTCATCATTAGTCAACGGTAATGGTCATCGTTGGTCAACGGTAATGGTCATCGTTGGTCAACGGTTATGGTCATCGTTGGTCAACGGTTATGGTCATCATTGGTCAACGGTAATGGTCATCGTTGGTCAACGGTTATGGTCATCATTAGTCAACGGTTATGGTCATCATTAGTCAACGGTTATGGTCATCATTAGTCAACGGTTATGGTCATCATTAGTCAACGGTTATGGTCATCATTAGTCAATGGTTATGGTCATCATTGGTCTACGGTTTTGGTCAAGGGTTATGGTCATCATTGGTATACTTTTGGTTTTGGGTGGGTACATTTTCTCTTTCTGTTACCTACAATGAAAGACTGACTTCAGGGGGCAAAAAATGAATGTTACCAAAGGAGAAATTGCCCTTTGTTGCTTTTTTTAGGTTAGAAAAAGGACAGTCCATATATTGTGAATTTTACTTTTAAAATTTTAATGATCAATCTTGGAAAATATTCTTTTTTAGATTCTGACATTTACTTTATTTTATCAGTCATCTGGCAAAGGTGGTTGAATGTGGTACTTGACTTGTTGAAAAAGTTCCTCAAATGTCATGCCTGGTCACATAAGTGAAATTAAATCCTCTTTACTTTTTGAAGAAAAAAAATTGTTGTTTATGATTGCAGGAGGTCTACCACCATCACAGAGAAGGTTCTATGTCAGACTCAGTGTCCTCTATTGATAGCAGCTACATCAGTGGACAGTAAGTTTAGACAATTCTTGTGCTTGCTCTTCACCCTTTGCTCAAGACATTTAATTTAATTTAGAAGGTGTCTTTAATCATCACAAGTTATTTTAACTTATATAAGAAAATAATTGTGATTATCACTAAATTTATAAAATAATTTTGTAAAACAAAACAAAAAAATTATAATAACAATATATGATTAGATACAAGCTATAACTTAAAACATATTTAAAAAAACTAATCATTACATTTTAGTTCCTCCGTTAAAGCTCTATTATCATATAAAAACTTAAATACATGCATTCAACAGTGTTATTCTGTTCAACCATACTTTAAATAATGACCTTTTCTTCACTTGAGCAGTTCATTTTCTTTACCACTTGTATGTACTGGGTCGTTTTTCTTTACAGCAGTGATACTTATGGCAGGAGAAGGGACTCTAGGAGAAGTGCACTGTCAGAGAATTCCAAAGATGAAGTTGTTCCAAAAGGTTAGTAAAAAGTCAATCTGGGTCTATTCTAATGCTTCATTGTCAAGCATGACAAATGTGAATATTCGACAACACTTTATTTTTCAAGTTTAGATAATAGAAAAAGTCTTTCCTTTCTGTTATTTGTTGCAGATTAAAATTTATTTTAAAAATGATTAATTTTTAACAAATATATTTTTAGCGAAATGACATGTACATTGTGTATATCCTTTTATCAATCGCTTGCAGTGAAAGAATTTTTTTTATTGAAAAAAATATATTTAAAAAGTGGTTCATAACTTCAAAAATTAAATACAAAATTCACCAAAATCAACATTAATTGTAGAAAACACATAAAACCGTTTCTAAGTTAATTCAGATGAATGTCTACAAAATATCATAATACATGTAACAATAAAAATATAATAATCACAGCTATTCTCTGTAGTGTCTCATCACAGCTATTCTCTGTAGTGTCTCATCACAGCTATTCTCTGTAGTGTCTCATCACAGCTATTCTCTGTAGTGTCTCATCACAGCTATTCTCTGTAGTGTCTCTTATAATGAACAAAAAATACCCATAAATTTACTTTTGTAAAAACACCAACTGTCTTTATATACCTGGGATTCTGCCTCAACTATTTACTCATTTAACTCATTTCCTGGTTATTTTTAAACATTATTTTAAAAATCTACAGATCGCCGCCATTTTGGAACATTTCCAAGAGGCTATGAGGGTAACCAATTGGAATCGACAATAGAAGGGAAAAATAATGGTGAGCTCGAGAATTTTGAAATTACTGTACTTAAAGTACCGTTTATACTCCTTCTAAAGCTGACTTTTTTGAAAAATCTAAGGGAAAAAGGTTGGGTTGGCTTACGAGAGGGTCATAGGTCATTTCTGTTGTTATTTACTGACTTTATAAAATTAAATATAAAAAACAACATTTTATTTTTGTTTTAATACAATAAAAAGCCCTCTAGTGAATGTAATAAAAAAATGACCTCCACCTTCTCAGTTATTCTAACCTCTTTGTTCTTCAACCTAAACAAAAGTAAACAATCATAATGACCCATATAGATTGTAGTTTTTAAAAAAATGTATACCATTTTGTATACACGGTCCTATTATTTTTTGGGGTCGGCTTATGAGCGGGTTACATACTTTTTATACTCACTCTTCCAAAAGAGTGGGGGTCGGCTTATGAATGAACAGGCTAAAGAACGAGTATATACAGTAATTATTTATTTTAAAAATTACATAACTTAATTATTTAGATGCAAGAAAGTTCCAATTTTATGTATCCACAGGGTTTAAATTATGTTTTAGTTAATTAATGTTCTTTTTTTATTGTTTAATTTTTGTATAATATTAATCATCAAACATAAAAAATTGATTATAAACAATCTTGAATCTTAAAATTTAAAATCATGTCCAATATTGCTTTACAAGCCTTACACTATTTGCTTACTGTGGTACATCGCTATATAAATTATTAATTGACTATTATTATAATTATCCTAATGATCTTTGAGGAACTTAACTTTTATCAAATTGTCACAGGTCATCAAACATTTCCTCGTTCCACGTTCCGACGGCTGGACAACGAATCATCCTCCCTCCATTCCCTCATGTCTCACAGTTCAGAAGGGACATTAGATTCTCACAGCTCATCAAGTAGTGGCTTCCCTTGCGACGGGGATTGGGACTCACCCGGTGGCAGATACTCGATAAGTGGACCGTTATTCTCAAAGTGTAAGTCAATTTTTCCAGAACCTAAGATTCAAACTATTCAAAAGCATTAACAAGATGAAATTAAGTTTTCAAAATCAAATGACTCTAGCCATTGTTTAAATGTCTCTTTCAGCTCCATGAAATGACTCTAACCATTATTTAAATGTCTCTTTCAGCTCCACGTGCTCCTACCAACTGGAAACGTGGCAAACTTTTAGGATCTGGAGCCTTTGGGGAGGTTTATCTTTGCTGCGATTCCGATTCCTCCATTGAGTTGGCTGTGAAACAGGTGCAGCTTGGGAACATGAATGCTGAGGTCTCCAAGGTAAGAATTGCTACAACATTGAGGTTAATCATCAACTCCATTTTTTTCTTACATCAGCACTTGGTAGAACACACACACACACACAATTTTTTTCCTTCAACCAATTTAATGAACATTCTGTGTATTCACAATCAATATTGTTCAGGTTTTAATGTTTAATGTCTAGTGACTCTTGAGATCTTGATTTAAGAGGATTAACTGTGGCTCTGACAGGATCACTCAGTAGTACAAAAACATCAATTTAATTTTTAACAAATAGAGCAAAGCTGGAAAAGGTTGACTTTAAAGGATGGAGAGTAAATTTGTCTGTTTATTGATTAAATAAGTGCATTTCAATTTAATAACAATTTTTAACTATATCTGAAAGACACACAATTTAACTGGTGCTCCATTTAACAGGAGGTACGAGCATTAGAAAATGAACTCCAACTACTTAGAAACTTCCAGCATGAGAGAATCGTGCAGTACTACGGATGTCAACAAGAGAACAAAGTCTTGTCTATATTTATGGAATACATGCCGGGGGTATGCACACATTTTCTTCAATAAAGTAAAACTACTTTTATTATTATGAAATGTTAATGGCAAGAATCTTTGATATTCTCTGTATTTAAAAAATATTTGGTCAGTACTAAAGACTATCATGAAATGTCTAATAATGGATATGAATTTTTTAAGCCAACAACAATGGAAAGACAAGGAAGAAAAAGTATTATAATCATCACCATATTTTCTAAACAAAGACAACTACAAAATTTTGTAACAGAACTAATAACTATTATTTATTTAATTACTGATTTAAATTTTATTTAACTGACTAGCCCTTAAAGCCAGTTAATCGGGCTTATGAAAAAGGTAAAAAATAAAAACCAGTTACAAAATTATCAGTCTAAAGCAATTCAATTGCATCAGATAAAAATTTTGTAACATTTTATAGATTTCCTAGTTTAACTTTAAAAAAAAATTGTTAAAATTTTACATTTCTAATTTTATATTTAGGGATCTGTTCTGGATCACATTAAAACCTATGGACCATTGAGTGAAAATGTAACTCGCAAATATACGTGGCAAATGCTTCAAGGATTGGCATTTTTACATAAAAATGTCATTGTTCATAGAGATATCAAAGGTAAGTACAAGCCATAGTGTTATTTGCACATTTATAGAGCAGCTTCATAAAAGAAGTTGTAGTCAGGAAGAAATTATAATAAAATGAAAGGATTATTAATGAAAATTAATTTACTAAATAAAAATATGAAGAAAAATAATTTTAATATTATAAATAATTATTAATAAATTAATTTTGGTTCATGATAAGGTAAATAGCTAGAATTTAAGAATTAATTTGGAACTAAGATTGAGATTTTGTTGCAGTAATATCATCAATATGATTTAAAATTTTCTTATCAACAGCTGCTAATGTGTTAAGAGACACCCAAGGAAATATCAAACTTGGAGATTTCGGTGCATCCAAGCGTCTGCAGACCATCACTAGTGCTACAGGCCTAAAGACAGCTGTTGGAACTCCTCACTGGATGGCACCAGAGGTCATCAATGGGGAAGGTTATGGTCGTAAGGCAGACGTTTGGTGGGTTTATAAGACCTTTATTACTGTAACATAGTCTGGTGAATAGCAGATTTCAGTATCAAGCATTTAATTTTGATTTATTTATTTTTTAAACGCTGCAAGTTGTTTTGTAAATTTATTAAAAAGTATATTCTTTTTCCTGATTTTAATCATGTCTCTTAGAGATTTAGATTCTTTGCAGTTCTTACATCTTACAATTTAATCCTTTCGTGTTTAGCCATCTGGCTAAATATTTCAGCTTTAAAGTTGTAACTTGATGAATATCAAATTTGTCTTCCATCAGGAGTTTGGGTTGCACCATTGTAGAGATGCTGACCATGAAACCACCGTTTGCAGAGTATGAGCCATTCGCAGCAATGTTCCAGATCGCCACATGCAAACAACCCAAGTACGAGCTGCCCGGGGGCTCTTCGATTCCTGTGAGAGAATTCCTTCAGCAGACATTTCAACGAACCGTTTCAGAACGTCCATCGGCCGAAGCTTTACTTGAACATAGATTTGTGAAAGACTTGACTTAATATCAGCTCATTCACCATAGGATTTCAACAATTGTATGTTTTGAAAGGGAGATAAATCCAGTGCCAGAAGTCTGTTAAACTTCTCAAACTATTTATAGCACACCATAAAGGATTGTTCATCTGGAGAACTAACTGAATGATCCATAGCATCGGCTATGGTGAAAATAATGTTTTGTATTTTGTTATGACTTGTGTGCTTCAATGTTTCATGGCGGGAAAAAAAGCAAACAATGGGCCATTGATGGCCTATACAAACAAGACAGGTCATTGATGACCTATACAAACAAGACATGTCATTGATGACCTATACAAACAAGACAGGTCATTGATGACCTATACAAACAAGACAGGTCATTGATGACCTATACAAACAAGACAGGTCATTGATGACCTATACAAACAAGACAGGTCATTGATGACCTATACAAACAAGACAGGTCATTGATGACCTATCCACAGTTGGAGAAAATACTTGATGAATATAAGAAGTGATATTCTCGTCAAGTCTCTTAAACTTAATCTATTTGATACCCGGATAAGTTCATCAAATCGGTTTCAACTGGATCTATTGAATGATAGGAAGAGATGATCAAATCAACACCTGCTTGTAATGATCCAATGGAACTGGATAAACATGATGCAACCAAGAGAGGTGATACTTATACCTCCCTTTACTTGTTTATTCTCCAGTTGGCTCCCTGGTATAGAGACTCTCATTCACCGTGCTGGACTTTTCATGTCTCTATGGATATCATTATCAGTGGGGAAAATCTCAATGTCTGATCCATGCTGGTTAAATTTATTTTCTTGCATGTGAAACATGACATATTTTTCCGCATCCTAAGACATTTTTTACTGCAGGATCAAGAGTGAAGGAAGATATTTCTGTCTGAATTTCTGTGAAATGAACCTTTGGTTTGGATAAAACTCTTTGTGTTCTGTCCTAAGGGATGACCAGTTCCCACCCTGAGAGGAGACATGTTTAAATCATGTTGTTATCTCATTGTGATTTACTTCCATCCTGTTCAAGAAAAGAAAAGCAATACAACACTGTGGTATTCCTGTGCACTTGAAATTTAAAGATTAAGGGCTATAAAAACAAATCCCCATAGAATATAAAATACTTATTATCAATACACTTATTTTTATATGTTTTTTAAATTTTACTTGAGGACAATTATGATTATAAATTACCATAGAGGACACATTTTTTTAAAATCTACATCTACCTGTGAACACAAATTTGAATACTGCCACTGGAAGGGGCTGTCACTCCAGCCTTCTCCTCATATTGTGATGTCATAAAGGCAAACAATGCCCCAATTTGGTATTATATTGGCTTTTCACCCATTTTCTCTCATTTGTACTTCATAATTTTACCAGGAATCTATTAGGAGGGTGACATGCTATTCATTGTGCAATTTTTCTTTTCTGTCCTCAAACAATATTGTATGATATTGAAATGTGTACAGTTTTATAAGTCTAGGTTGTTCTTAGATGTAAGGGATTGAATATACTGTGAACCTCTTCAACACGTCATGTGATGATGGTGTTCACATTATACTTATTTTGGCACACAAAAAAAATCTTTAAGGGCTTAGAACTATGACTGCTTCTTGGGATAGAATGTAAAAACTTACTTCCAATGATTCAATCAAGCCCATGAATATTTATTAAAATATTACTAGGTAATTTTTTTAAAAATTGACAATGTTTTAAAGAAAAAGTTATTTAAAAAAATTATATTCCTACTTTCACTACTGGTGCCTGAATATATCTATTAAACCACAAGAAGAGAGCTTATGCAAAGAAAGAAGCTAAACATAAATAATTTCAACCTAGAATTTATCAATGTCAAAGTCACCCAAAATGAATGTTCTGAATTAATTATTTCATAATGTAATAGACATAAATTTAAAATTGGGTCATTTTAAAATTATGAAACTAAGTTTAAAGCCGTTCTCTGATCAAGTCTAAAAAGAATGCAATTATTTTTGTTTTTTTCCTTCCTTTATTGCCTTAACTAATCTGTTTGATTGATGTGAGAGACTTGTTAAATTAAACTAAGAAAGTAGTTACACAGAAAACTTAGGTTGTCAATATTGCTCTCATTCTGTCTTGACCTGCACATCAACAAGGTTTGTTAAAAGTTGTTTCCATTAAATTCTGCTGAATTTTAATGAATTTATGACTTTTATTTCTAAGGCCGCAATTTATCTAGTTTTGTATTTTATCCTTTTTTCAGCCAGATTTATAAAAAAATAATCATGTATTTTTATCAATCTTCATCTATGCTACTGCTGAAAACTATCTTCCTTTTATTTGGGGGAAAAAATATTATTTTATATTGTTAAAAAAGCTGAATTCTTCCTTTGGCTAAGAGGGAAAATTGTTTTTGTACATAATTAGCATGTTGAAGCATAATCAAAAATGTGATACTTCTCTTTCTATTCATTGCCTGAGTGTTTACATCACAACCTTTGATTTTGTTTGATTAAAAACTAAAGTCATATAATAAAAATAATCATGCATAATGTATGATTTAAGCTGTGGAAAATACAAAATTTATAACCACACTGCTTTTAACAAACTTAAAGGTGTAGATAAAGTAAAATTTTCTATTTTAAACCATTTTTCAACTTTAATGGAAATTATTTTTTGTTATTGGCATTGGTAGATAACAAAAAATTTAAATAGAGTAATGCTAAACATTTTATAAGCTAATTTAAAACTTTTTAAAAAGCAAAAGCAATATTCTTGCTATTTTTTATTTTCAATAATCCAATGTTTGATGTAGATTCAATTTAAATAAGATTTATCTTTTTGGTCCCCTGCTTATTATAATTCTGACATTTTACTTTTAAAATTATAATATAATAATCTTTAAAATAATATTTAGTCTTAAATAATTTTGTTAGTTGTATCTTAAAAGGAACTAAACAATTTTTTTTAAAATCTACATAATTACGACTGCAAATTTGTTAGAAAGAGAAGCCTTTGCCAAACAGAAATAGTTGTGCTGTTAACACCATATTGGTGTAACTTCAAATGTCGCGGATGGAAAAGTTATGGGTCTAACTAAAATAAACAAATGGAGAGTTAAAAACCGATTTTCGTTCTTTCTGTTCAAAACAGTAAATAAATTGAATTCTTATATCTTGTCCTTTACAGATGCTCCTTCTATACTGAAAATTCTTGCGACTATAGAATGTACTTTGAAATATGTTGAAGGATGACTATGTGTCATGAAATATGTACAGTTTAAAACAAAATATGGGAAATTTAAGATTTTCATTTCATATCTTATTTTACTTGAGTTAAAAAAATGTTTTTAAAAAAGTAGATTTGATTTATTTCAAGTGCCATATACATGAAGAGTTGTTCTTACATTTGGACTCTGCTACTGCTATTTCCAAATTTACTCAAATGTTTTTTGAAAGAAGAAAAAGCGTTCTCTTTCTCTCTCCCCCTCTCCCTTTCTCTTTCTCTCTCCCTTTCTCTTTCTCTCTCCCCCTCTCCCTTTCTCTTACTCTCAATCTCTTTCAAAATGTATACATACAACTAAAATCTGGGGCAGGAGTAGGTTATTAAAATTATCAACAAGAGCTCCATATTTAACATTAAAATATGCCTAATTAATTGGGTATGTTTTTTTAAAAAAAATAATGAAGGAAGACTCCTCTCTCTCATGTCATTCAAATTCATGAGCAAAACTTTTTTCAATTAACTAAGCCCTTTTGTAGTTTCAGTAGTTTCATATAATTAACTCATATTAAAAGCATTAGTACTCTCTATGTATGAAGAATGAAAGGGTGAGATGTTTCTAAAAATTTTTTTTATTTTAAATCAATAATTTGAATGATTAATTGTTTTGAGGATTTCTATGATACAGGGTTTGTTTCTGCTTTTATTCCCTCTACCGATTACATAATTCATGTTTGTTTAGCATTTTATGCAAATTGTGTTATTCATTTCATCATTGTATTTTAGTAATAACTATGCAAACTGTGGGAGAATTTCATATTAGCTAGTGTTAGGAAATAAATTCAATTTAATCATAGTAGAACCTGTACAGACATATTTTTTCTTCAAATTTTGTATGAATTATTTAAACTTAATTTGTTACTCGACCTGAATGCTGTACAGTAATTTACAAGAATAATTATCATGGAGTTGTTATTGTTACATTGATTCTCATGTCATTACTTGAAACATACAACATGCACAGTTTTCAACAAAGTAATACTGTACTAGCAGTTGAGGTGACAAATTGTCAGTTTTATAAAATAGGTTATTAGATTTATGGATTAATGTTGTTTGTTATCCTATATAATAAAAGTCAATTTTCTGTCCGGTCATCGATAGCGATTGGTCCCTCTAACTCCTACAGACTCCTACACCAAATCAGATAAATTAAATGTCATTTACAATATTTACATATTGAACAAGTTTACGCGGACATTCAAAATGAGTTATTTTTGGTGCAGTATTTTTTTCCAAGACGGTACGCTTTGGGATTTATAGTCAAAAACTTTGTTTTTACGGGTTATTTATTATAACCATAATGAATAGTATTTTTGACGTGATACACATGTATGACCGATCGAGTCGGTGGTTGGAGTGGAGGTACAACATGCCACTGAAACGACGGCGGAACGTCCTTGGACGGGCTTTGTTGCTCTTTTACAAATAACAGGAACAATATTTTTTCTTCTATTTTCTTAAGGTTTTTTAAGACACATTTTATCTTGAAAAGGTCTAGAAAAAAGAGAAAAAACAAAGCTCCAAACTTAAATTAATTTCACATTTTAGTAACTTTAAAAAAAATGTAATAAGTTAATATTATTTTTTAAATGCTAAGTAATGGCAATGGTGATTTGTTAGATGTTCTGTTATTATTTTAACGGTTAAGCATATGAGACTATTATCAAAAGATTAGCTGTATTTTCTAAGGTGCAAAATTTGATTCAAAATATTTTATATCTCCCTTAAACCCAAATAAATAAAAGCTTTATTGAAATTTTTCATTTACTAAGTGAATATAACAGCAATTAAAAATATTATATGTCATATTCATGATTATCTCTGTATCTTAACATAGTTCTATTCAAGAAAATATGAAAATTAGAATTTATCCCAAAAATTAGACTCGCACCGAAATACCATTTGAAATCTAAGTTCAATCTGACATTACAGAAGATGATTCTGTCATTTTATAGATTTATTTAAAAAGAAACCAAATAAATTAGGAATTTGTCTTTAGATCAAATGATAAATCAAATCAAGAAAAATTTTGTCAAGTTCACAGAGTTTCTTTGAGATTTAACTATTCCCAACAAGTAACACTGTGCTCAAATTTGATCAAGAAATTAATATTGATAACATGAAAACTTTCAAAACAAATCGGTTCAAATATTTACACTTTGAGACAGACTTTTCAGACCAACTGTGCCAAAAAGAGGGAGCCCTACACTTATTTTGCTAAATAATGTATATTAAATAAACTAATTATTTTAGAAGCATAAAACTATGTCTATTATTTTATGGGATTGAATAAACTAGTATGATTTTTATAATTGTGTCTAAAATTTCAACAAATGAGGTACAAACTTTATATATTCTATGTCATGTTAAACATAATACCAACCTGTCTTACTTGCTTGCTGAATTTTGGTGAAATTTCATTTAGTTGAAGTCTAAATAATTCCTAACAATTGTTCGAGTGAAATTCAATGTGCACAACTATAAAAAATATTATAGGTAGGCATATATGGTACTTTCTTTACATTGCAGGATCAACCATTTTTAGGCAATTGCGACTTTCAAAATAATTAAAAATTCTATAAAAAGACAGTGCAGTGTTAACACTCGAAGGAAACCCGCCACTGTAATGGGGAGAAGCAATCTGATTAGCTTGTTTTGACTGGTCAGCCCATCTCAAAGCTTGTATTTTTGGGCCCATAGCTCAGCCTTTTGTCTTTCTCGCCAGTCATGCCCGGGCCGATAAATGGAACACTTGTCTCAAAAGGGTTAAATTGGGAAATGAGGTAAAACTAATATAAGCCAAGAATGTGACCTCGAAGGTTGGGAGCTTCAAGTTATAAATGTATTTTTTACCCTAAACAATCCAGATCATAAATCATGACATCTGATGTTTCTATAAATGATTTAGAAATATTTAGTCAAATTTAGTCTTTAGCTAATATTTGTTCTTAAATGCAACCAAGTGCCTTTCATAAGGTTTAACATTTGTTTTTGAAGCAATAAATGTGAAAGGTGAACATGACTTTAATATTATCTGAACAACTGCATGATCTTTGTTTTTGTGTCTTCTATTCATAAAAATAAATATCTATAACATAATGAATAGCTTTCAATTAGGAATTGTATATAATTATAAATAAATATGATAACATAGGGCTTTATGACTTGAGTTTTTAAATTATATATTTTCTGTGATGAAGAAGAGTTACAACTAATAATTATGTTATAAAATGGCTGAGGAGAGCATGTTTTAAAGTTTAATTTATAATAGTTAAACAGTTACAGGCATATTAAAAAATTAATTTCCTTTTTAGATTATTTAGTACTGGTCCATGTTGCATTTTAAAGAAATATTTCAGGAAAATGTGTAGGGTGTTTGGCTATAGATCTGTTTAACATCTCCTTGTACCAGTGCTGTATCTACATTATGTTGAAAGTCAAAGTAGAGCCATGTTTAAAAAATGGCAAGATGAACAAAATGTTCAGTTGTTTTGTTATTTAGAGATTGCAGTGAGTTGGCTGTGCATTGAGAGTATCAATAGTTATTAAGTAGTTACTGTAGATTACCGAGGTTCTGTTTTTGGAAATGTTTTGTATGGTTACTGTACATAGTGGTAGACGTGAAGCGATTATCTGTGTTATAAATTTTACTGGAGGTTTATTTTTGTCAGCTCACTCACTATTAAAAATAATTAAATGTGTTTTCTTCTTCTGCAGTAGTAAATTATTGCTTATAATGGTGTTATTTTTGGGGTAGGCTTATGAAAAGGTACACACCTATCAAGATTTTCCCCAGCCAAAACTAAGAGTTCTGCTTATAAAGTACATATGTAAGTTGTTTTGTTTGCTATGTCAGAAATGACTAGTAGATTTTTTAAAAGCAAGGCTGTTAGCTTTTACATATGTTTTTTTTTAAAGTGAGTTTTATTTTAATGAGAAAAGTTATTGGAAAATAAATCTCATTTAGCTTATTACCATTTAACTATTCATTTTAAAAAAATAATTCAAATTCACTTTTTTAAAAGCAGGTATGTACAAGAAGTTATTGCTGTAGCTTACAAACCTAATGTAAAGGATGTTCTTTCAGATTAATTTGTTAAAATTTCTAAACTCTTATTTGACTGTGGGACGTCTGCTGAACATTGCATTACCATAAATAATCATTTGCCTTCAACGATCAGCTAGGTCCAAGAATTTATTGACAATATTTGTACATTGTTTTACTATGTCCATTGCACAATATTCAATATTACATTGATTGAAGTTTTATGCACATAGTGTTTATAAATAATGGGTAATGTTTTTTTAGAAATAATTTTGACCTTTTGAGTGAACAATTCCTCCTATGTGTTAATTTTTATGATGTTTCATTTAACAATGATTTATGATAATTGATGTTTTGTTCTTTGGGTACGAATTTTAATTAATTCACTTTTTCTAGAAAATGGTTCAAATTTCAATTTTTTATGTAATGTATCTAAGTTGTAACAATATGAATAGTAGTTGAACAAAGACAATCTTTATAATTAAGAAAAAAAAATTTTAAATTCTCCAGAGTAGTTACTAAATAGTAGTTTTATTAAATTTTTATTAAAAAAAGGCTTTGATAAAAACCCAGTGCACTGAAACGAGTCTATGAGAACCTACACCAAAGGTCATCAAGAAATTTAGAACCAAATATGTGAGAATTAATTTTACATTTGCTTTCAGACCAGATGTTTCCATCATTATTCTCAGGTGTCTGAAAAATATTTTAATAAATTAACAAAGGAAGAAAATTAAGTTGATATTGTAGATGTATGTAAAATAAATATTTTTTGTTTTTTTTAAATGAAATAGTATAGCTTGTGAGATGTCACATTCTGATCGGGAAATGAAATATTCTACTCTACCTGAGTTACTCAAACAACAAAGTGAATGAAAATTCTAGGCTTGTACTTAATTTGTCATCTCTAAAAATATTCTGCTTAATAATCATTATTTCAACACTATATGCCCTCTGTATGAAACACATGTCAAAGACCCAGTGAGTTAATGTTATGTGATTTCAAGGGTGCAAATGTATTGCAAGCTAATTTAGCTATACAGTACATTCTTTAGTATAGCAAGCTATACAGTCACAGTACATTCTTTAGTATAGCAAGCTATACAGTCACAGTACATTCTTTAGTATAGCAAGCTATACAGTCACAGTACATTCTTTAGTATAGTATAAGCAAGCTATCCAGTCACAGTACATTCTTAAGTGGAATGTGCATATTGCTTGGATTTTATATTTTTTAATGTTCCAAAAAATATAGATTGCAGAAATGTGTTTCTTAGAAGATATATACAAATCACTTTAAAATACCTTTGTGACTCAAACATTTTTCTGCAATATAAACACTGGGTGAGGTTTAACCTGAATAATCTAGAAACTTGAGATTTCAACAGATCAACCAGATAAGTGGGAATAACTGAATTTTTTTTTAAATGCAATTTTGCACTTTGTACTATTTCACATGATGTGTTCCTCAAGGTTACATTACATATAATTTAATCTTTAACTTTGAAACAAACAAACAATTATGGTTAAAGACAGATGCCGCTATGCATGATACCAGTGTTTTTAACATGATTTTTTTTTGCCATTTATGCTCTCATCATATTATATATCATAAATAAAACTTTTTTGTATAATAAATACTGAAACAATATTGAAACGAATATGACTTTGTTCTATTTGAGTGTGAAGAGATTTTTGATAACTGCTAAAAAAAGGCTTCATTTACTTCAATTTAAAGGTCAGATTGACAAAATTTTAACCTAATCATTCCTTAGTTTTTATTTGATCCCTGAGCAATTTAGTAGCTATTTATTAGAAAGTAATTTTTTTCATAAACCAACCCCATAGTTTTGGTCAGAAGCCTTTAAAATATTATTGAAATCATATTTTAAAAAGATATTTAAACCTTACTTCAAGTAGAAAATAAATCACTCTTAATGCATAGATTTATTCATGAAAATATTACATTTCACTGTACAAGATGATCTTGCTCTCGAACAGTGTAATTCACAGTTGAAACAGAACAAACATACTTTCTTCTATTAATGTTTACATTTTTTGTTTGGAGTTCTCTTAGCTGTGTTGCACATGTTTATCAATAAGTCCACTGCCATCTCTAAAAGCCTCAAGAACCTTTAGGGGGAAATCCCAAGTAAATTTAAATAACAAAGCTGACCTGCATTATTTACTTGAAGAATGTATGCTATTGTCATACAGTCTGATGTTATTAATCCATACATCGTAATCTTTTAAAAAGATAAGAAACGCTATGTAAATTTTGTCTACAAAATAGACGAACAAGAAGTTAGAAAGCTTATAGGCAATTTCATCTAAAATAGTTAAGTTAATTTATTTGAATAGATGGACAAAGCTATTTTCAAATGTCATAGTTCTCAGTAGCCTATCAGTGTCAAATAACATGCATGAATTAAATGACGGCTATACATTTTTAACAGCCAATGAGTTTTAAGAAAATGTCTTATTTTGCAAAAATTATTTCTTTTCCTTACCAAGATTTTTTGCCATAGCCAACTCCAGCTTTATTCTGTCTAAACTCTAATATCAGAGGCTTTTAGTATTGTCACACTTATGCTATTCACATTTAGATTTTATTCCAGTATTCCAATTTTATTCTTTATAAAGACAATGCATTTCAATGGGCACAATGTTAATTTGTGCTCACAGGCAAACAAATATTCTTTTTAAAAAATGCTTTGCTATATAGATGTAATTTAATATTTGAACAAACTAGCATTTGATGTCTGGTTAAAAGAGTTTAGCTGAAGCATGGCGTCTTTGGTGTATCCAATCCAAAATCCCCATCCTTGACATCCTCTGATGTGGTGGTTCCTGCTTTTGACAAATTTTCAGAGCCACTTGGTGGCACTGTTTTGTTGACAACTACATTGGATTTTCCTGTCTCCAGCCAAAACAATTCCTCTGTAACAATAAATATTATATTAATGAAGTAAAGAATGAAAATCAAACACTGTTAACATTGACAAAAATACAACACAACATCAATTAGAGTGCATTTGTTTTGTTAATTTTAACATTCGGGGAATATAACACCAACATTCAATTTAAAAGATTTAATTGGGCACTTCCAATGAGTTGCCTATGTAATCAATCAATTGCTGTATCCAATGAGTTGCCTATACAAACAATCAATTGCTGTATCCAATGAGTTGCCTGTACAATCAATCAATTGCTGTATCCAATGAGTTGCCTATACAATCAATCAATTGCTGTATCCAATGAGTTGCCTATACAATCAATCAATTGCTGTATCCAATGAGTTGCCTATACAATCAATCAATTGCTGTATCCAATGAGTTGCCTATACAATCAATCAATTGCTGTATCCAATGAGTTGCCTATGCAATCAATCAATTGCTGTATCATGGTTAAAACTAAATTAAACTATAAGCTGACAGACAGTTAAGACCATTTATTTCACAATATTTGAAGTCCGAATATAAAACTGTTAAGTGTCCTAAACATATCTGGGGTAAAAAAAATCTGGAGCAAACAAACCAAAACTGTCAAATATTAACCAGTCCTAAGATCAGGACCGATCCTGTTTAATCTGGATCGATCCTGTTTAATCTGGACCTGTTTGTTAACTGTAACTTCAATTCATCCGTATAAGCTTATTACCCAGAGTTTATTTTTTGGTGTGTTGCCTTTTAAGCTGCTATACCGTAAAGTTGTTAATGGTTAAAATACAGGGAAATGTACGAGAGCCAACACTGTCACATGAGCCACGGTGACATCAAAGCGCCTTCTTAATAATCCAGTAAAGAAACATATTAAAAAAATCATGTCATCACTGTTACTGTTACTCCAGTTAATGATTTTTTAATTTTAAAAAATTTCTCCGAAAGTTGCTTAGGCACAGTACGAGTGTTAACACAACATGTGCGGCGGTGACATCAGTTACACCCTTGATGTAAACAACAGACAATGCCACAGGTGTTACTATTACTATTTCATGAGTTGTTTGCTAGAAGTAGAAAAATTCCTTGCAACCCAAAAAGGGCGGTCAACAGGTCCTCAAATTCAAGCGGTCTTATAAGCATAAGTGTCAGTTTTCCTGCAACATATCTGCATGTCAAAAGCATTTGAATTAAAATAACCATATTGATATCAAATCTGATGGCTTTTTAGTCCAAAGCCTATAACATGAAAAGTAAGGGGATGTCTAATATGCTGGAAAATAGAGTAATTCCAGAGACTTGATGACTGAAAAAATATGGCATTTAAAAAAAAATTCCCACACTATCATCACTGTTTACTCCTTAAGCTCACTTTTTAATTCGCTGAGTTGATGGGCATTGTGAAAAATAGGAAAACAGGATGTCACCTAAATGAAAAATCAATGGATGAGGTGGGGCTAGAGTTGCACATTTTTTTACTCTCTTGTGGGTTTTAAACACTGAGGAAAAATACCTTGCTAGCGCTAGTGGACAGTTAACCTGCATTTTTTGAACGGTTAACCGGACCTCAAAAACGATCGATCTTAACAACCTTAATAACAAACCTGGTGAAAGGTTATATGGGGTTTGATTCTCTTCCTGGCATTTAGGGTCATGTTTAGGACCTAATGTCCACAAAGATTCAATGTCATAGTACTGCCTTACAGCCCCATGAAAAACATGAAGGACAATGTTACCTGTGGGTGGAAGATAGAGAACTAATTGGTATGAGTCTTATAATTAATAATAAGTTAGATTTTACTCTGGTTATTCTTATGATTTCATATACAGGTAAAATATAATACATGTATCAATATAGAAATAGGCATCAGGAAATATGATGAAATATTTCGATTATATTTTCAAGACTTAAAACCTTATTAAGGAAAGCAGACTTTCATCAATGTGAATGAAAAAAACTGACAGAAATTTTAAAACAACAAAATCAATAAAATTCAAGCTCCTTTTATTAAAGCATTTTTAAGCTAATTTGTCTCTTTATAAAAATCAGTTACTCAAACTGGATATTTTTAAAATATTCATGTTTTATTTGTATTCAAAATCTTGGCAATCATGTTAACATTTTTTACACACATCCTCAGCACTAGTCAATTGGATAAAATAAAAACTTGAATACTGATAACATGTACTGAGAAAAGTGTCTTCACACATCAGAGTGATGAAGTATGTAATAAATAAATTTAAAGTTTGGAAAGCAAAAGATTCCAAATACTACAGAAGCAAAGTTACTGACAATAGGATTAACACCTGATATAAGACTTAACATTTTGTTTTTAATTCAGCAACTTTAAAATAAAATGAATTTTTTTTGGGGGGAAAGGAGCATATTAATGATTAATGAGATATATATTTCAGTAAAAGATAATAATTTTTCCAAGGAATTTTCAAGTTAACATTAAACTTTTATTATGTTTATATTCACTAACCCATGTCCATAGCAGACCAGTCACTTTTGCCTAAGCCTTCTATGTTCAGATGTGGATCACTAGGTGCCTTCTTTCTTTTGTGCTAGATAATGTCATAAAGAAAATGGAAAATCAATTTTATCTAGAAATAAAGTACCTTATTTTTCATTAAAAATTCAATTTATCTTATTATTATTATTAAATGGAAACTTACACAGGGAGTAGAGCTTTAATGATGATGATTTTAAGGTGTTTTTTTTTAAAGATTCTTGTTAAAAGATGCGTTAAAGTAATAATGAGACTGATAATACATCAGAAAGACATTGAGATTTTTTGGGCACATCCTTATATTTTTCTAAAGTGTTTTGTATTTAAATGCTGTTTTAAAGAAGCACTTAATTTTTTAAAAATTTTTTAAATTCAGTTTAATAGCCAACAAATTCAATTCTTAGCCTATACATGTATTATCTTATCTGTTACAGATGCTCCTTCGATACAAATGATTATTGTGTCATATGCTTATCCATGGTTTGTGTCTAGTCTTGCATTTTTATTAGTTTTAGATGTTGATAAAGTGTTGGTTTCCCTGGATTCCTCAGTCAACCCATTCCATGTCCCAATTCCGGAAGGGAAGAACGAGAATTTGTATGTGTTTGTTCTTGCATACGTAATAAGAAAAGTGTTTTTATCCATATGTCTGAGGGTTATATTAATATTAGATTAACTTTGTGTTTTATTTCTATCTTTGTGTTAGAATTAATTGCCTAATGCCTAATGTATTATAAATTCTTACTACTTTGCTCTTTGTTATTCTATTCTCTAGTGCAGGGGTTACCAACCTTTTTGTACTCTAGAGCACATTCTAAAATATGGGTAGGGTGTTGGGCACCACCTATTTTTAATCGACAAACTCCTTCCATAACTTCTCATTTTCCCATAATTATTTTCTTATATTCATAATTTAGTACTAAATAATAAACACAAATGTTTCAAAATAATGCAATTATTATTCAAAATTGCATACACAAATAGAAATATACATGTATTTACAAAATGTAAACAAAGTAAACTAAAAACACAAATACAAAGAAAACATTTTATATAAAAATATAATGACAATATGTCAATGTGATCTTTGGCATTGCAAATCATTAGCTAGTGCCTCATAATTAGGAGAGTATGACATTACAAGGCCTGATGTGCAAATATCACTCCCCCAGACCTGAATGTAAGCCTTAAGCAGATTGTCTGAACTTTATTTTGTCATGGACATGACACACCGCGCGTAGCGCGGTCAAGCGCCGGAGGCGCTAAATACTAGTGGGGGTCCGGGGGCATGCCCCCCCGGAAATTTTTTTGGAATTAACAGATTAAAACACCCAATTTAATGCTATCCTGAAAAGAAAATGCAGATTAATTTATATCAATAAATGATATCATGCTTCAATATTATGTAGATTGTTAACATCAAACAAAGAGAAATAATAATAAAGTAATAAAGGGAAAACATGAAAATGACTGATCTAAGTCATATGGCTATATTCTGAAAAATAATAATGTATATTTAGTTGAACCATGGAATGACACCATGCTGCATCATTCTTTAAAAGATGCACACACAAAAAAAGTTAATGTGAAGTAGTAAAAAGAAAACTTCCTTATCCCATACGGCCACAGACTTGCGTGTCTTTTTTATGAAGGATTTGCCTTTCTACTTTCTTGCTATAATTAAGTCTACAATCACAGTAAACACAAACAACTACACCGGGTTTATTTAATTTTCGCACATATTTTGATAGATAATCTCCATTACTGTCTTTTTCTTCGAGCCAGTCCCATCGAAACTTATTCCTTAATCCATTTTCGATCGCTTATCTATTTACTTACGATCGATAACCGTAAAGGCATCCATCTTGAAACGAATATGTGCCAGTTCGTCACTTTTCGTATTCGCATTATTTTATTAATGCCGACAATCATTGTCGGCAAGCCGACGTCGGCAGCTATCGAAGTCTAGGGCCAAGATAAATTTCCGACACTGATTGTCGGCAGACGAGTCGCGCTAGAAAGGTCACATTAAATCATCACGGAGATTATTCTGGCGCTATTATGGGTTGTTAAGTAGGTTATTGATGAAAAAAAAAGTATTACATTTGTTAATATATTTTTCGCAGATTATTTATATTAAAAAAAAATCCCGTCCTTGTCGCTATTGTCGGCATTCCGACTATTGTCGGCAGAAATGCAGGTCTGCTCCCCGTTCCAGGCTAGTGTGAAGTTTGCAGTCTGGCTAGCAGCTAGACAAGTTGCGACAAGTACTGTCAGCAAAGGAACCACTCATACATACAATATCGCAAACATACGAACGTATTTAATAAACCTAGTCACTCAAAACAATTAAAACTCTAACAAATAAATAAAAATAATTCACATTTTTAATTAATGCTTATGAAAAAATTATGTCTCTGTCGAATAGTGGTGGGGACATTCGAACCGTTCCGCGGGCGCCATGGTGCCCGCGGTTGGGAACTCCTGCTCTAGTGTTTCAGGGTTTAATGATTTAACTAATGGTGTTATACTTGTCAGTTTTGAATATTCTCAAGTAATGAATCTAGCAGCTCTTTTTTTGAATTTGTTCTAGTTAATCAATGTTTTCTTTGACTGACAGATCCCATACAGAAGATGCATATTCTAGTACAGGTCTCACCAAAGTGAGGTAGTATTTTAGTTTCATATTTTTATTACATCTGTGAAAGTTTCTTTTCATAAAGCATAAGGTTTTGTTTGATTTTAAAAAATTATTTCAATATATTAAGAACTTATTCATGAAATAAACAGTTTTCTCTGCCAAGTTTGTATGCTTGCTCCCCTCTCAGCATGTAAATATCAAGTTCAAATTATAAGAGCCAAAAATCCATCTCTAAAATTTATCTAAAGAATGCCGATTTCTTGTAACTTGATAGTTCAGAAAATATCAATTCCATGTTTTCACAGTTATCTTATCTTATCTATACAGACGCTCCTTCTATGCAGAAGATAATTGCGTCCACAGACCATAACAGATGACCTGTTGGCAAGTGATGCAGCGTTCACAGGCCACGGCTTTGTGGGTTCCATGCATTACCCAGCCGCCTAACTGGTGTTAGGTATCAATTCGGAGCTGGGTGACTCAGGGACGCCCTAGGCCCCGGGAACAAATCCTTGCCTTCTCATGGATTCGAACCCGTGACCATCGCTGCCACTCGACCACCGCGTCCCCTTTACATTTACAAGATCACCACAAATCTGTTTTTGCATATTTTACAGTAAATTGTAAGCTTAATTCCTGATGCGCAGACATTTTTAATACCTAAACCAAATCATTGTTGAGATAACTAGAGGCTGGTAAACAAAGTTTTTAAAAATGTTGGCTAAAAATATTGAAAAAAAACAAAACAACAAAAATAACAAACATTAAGTAATATGTCTTTTTAAATAATGTGTTTTTATAAAAGTGAAATTCACAATTTTGATTGTTAACTTACCACCCATAGCATTTGATCATTTATAGCAGTGAGGTGTCGCTTAGATTTTGCAGAGGCAATAACCATGTGGTCACAAAAGCGAGCTTCTGGAGGCACAGGTATAGACACAACATTTTCTGCTCCTAAATCCTCCAAAAGAACTAACAGCTCTTCAATATCAAAAACACCACTGTTTCCACCTGTTAGGAGCAATATTTGATTACAGTTACGGTAAATAAATGAATTAAATTAATAAACTTAACTGTCTACTGCTAAAGATTTTGTAAACTGTAGAATTTAACAGTACAAACAGATTCATCTAATTTTTTTATTAAAAAATTATTTTTTTAAGCTAAATATGTAATATTTAAACATATTTGAAATACTAACTATCCATAACATTTGTTCTCATTGCGATAGAAACTGCTTTGTAATTTTTATCTATGGCAGTGCATTCCAAACTATGTGTCACAACAAAGTTGTGAGTTACCTACATAGTGTTGACTGTAATGACCTAATTAAAGCTTATACTTATACTGTTGACTGTAATGACCTAATTAAAGCTTATAGTGTTGACTGTAATGACCTAATTAAAGCTTATAGTGTTGACTGTAATGACCAAATTAAAGCTTATAGTGTTGACTGTAATGACCTAATTAAAGCTTATAGTGTTGACTGTAATGACCTAATTAAAGCTTATAGTGTTGACTGTAATGACCTAATTAAAGCTTATAGTGTTGACTGTGATATGATTAAAGCTTATAGTGTTGACTGTAATGACATGATTAAAGCTTATAGTGTTGACTGTAATGACATGATTAAAGTTTATAGTGTTGACTGTAATGACATGATTAAAGCTTATAGTGTTGACTGTAATGACATGATTAAAGCTTATAGTGTTGACTGTAATGACATGATTAAAGCTTATAGTGTTGACTGCAATGACATGATTAAAGCTTATAGTGTTGACTGTAATGACATGATTAAAGCTTATAGTGTTGACAGTAATGACATGATAAAGCTTATAGTGTTGACTGTAATGACATGATTAAAGCTTATAGTGTTGACTGTAATGACCTAATTAAAGCTTATAGTGTTGACTGCAATGACCTAATTAAAGCTTATAGTGTTGAGTGTAATGACCTAATTAAAGCTTATAGTGTTTACTGTAATGACCTAATTAAAGCTTATAGTGTTGACTGTAATGACATAATTAAAGCGTTCAAGGAACTTGAAGAAGCCTCTGTCAAAGCTGGTCTTGTTATAAATGAACCGAAGACAAAATATATGATAATGTCAAGAAACAACCACGCTGATGATAACATCAATACAAACAACCACGAATTTGAGAGAGTTGCTACATTCAAATATTTAGGGGCAACTATAAATGAGCACAATGAAATAATATCGGTGAAAGAAAGGATAACAGCAGGCAACGGTTCCTACTTCAGCTTACAAAAACTTCTAGTGAGACTTGGACCCTGACAAGAAAAGCAGAGAACCAGGTCAACACTTGCGAGAGGAAAATCCTCCAGAAAATATATAGCCCGGTGATAGAAAATGATATCTGGAGAATTTGTACAAACCAAGAACTTTACAATTTGTACAAAGACCCACCCATAGATTTAAAAAAGAAGATGCGCTGGGCAGGACATGTTGAAAGGATGCCAGAATGTAGAGCAGCAAAAGTTATTTACAGGCAAAAGCGTAGGAGCAGACAACGCACTGGTAGCCCAAGGCTGAGGTGGATCGATGATGTGGAAACGGACCTACAACAGCTGGGGGTTCGGGCGTGGAGGAGGAAAGCCATCGATCGATCCAAATGGAAGGATGTGGTGGAGCAGCCCAGGGCCCTACATGGGCTGTAGAGCCATAGATGATGATGATGTGGTGGAGCAGGCCAGGGCCCTACATGGGCTGTAGTGCCATAGATGATAATGATACAGTGTTATGTAAAGTCCCCTTGTCAGACCATGCTGGCCTATGGGGCAAGTGAAGCAGCGTTCAACCTGCCTTCACCAAAACTCGAAACCGTTACTCTTGGTACGACAGCCGAGCGCAGTGCCACTCGACAACCACGCCCTTTACAGAGTGTTGTGTGATGGGAAAAAATTAAAAATAAGCTAAAACAATGGTTATACATTGTTTGGAGTCACAGATATGTTTAGACAGAAAGTTCATGTAATGTTATTCTGTATACCAATTTTTGTTTTTATAGAAACACCAGTAAAGCATTTTTAAGAATGGAATTCAGTTCTATGAATCATTACTGTGCCTTAGATTTAAATGGTTTTCTCTTTGTGGAGTCTATATTTGTATCTTCAAAGTTAATTTAAATACCTAAAATCACTTTATCTGGCTTCATTAGAAGGACAACACAGAATAACTATCTGGTGCAAACGTTTATATATTTTAAAAACAATATGAATATTGAAGAAGTAAAAAGTCTTAAGAAGTGATATACATAAAAAATAAAAATAATATGTTGTCATGAGATATGTTGTCATGAGATATGTTGTGTTATTAGACATCTCATTTAAAGTCTTTGTTTGTATGATCTTAACTTCCAGTTTTATGGCTTCCGACTCTTGCTCCTCTTCCCCTATCTCCTGGCTCTTCATAGCTGTGAGGGTGGCTTCCACAACTTGAATGCCTTCATGCACTTTTGACCGCCAGAGGTTGCGCTCCACAGCAATGCCCTCCCACGTTTCATGGTCGATGCGTGCCAGAGACATGTCTTTCTTGCAGACGTCCTTGTAGCACAGGCAGGGGTGACCTCTTTTCCTCAGACAAGTTGCCAGCTCACCGTAAAGCAGGGCTCTTGGAATTAGCTCCAAGCCCATCCTATGGATGAACATGGCCCAACCTCCGCAGGAGCCTCTAACTCAGGATTGAGTGCATACTCAACATATGGCTTCTCCTGAGTACCTCAACATTTGTGATTTTATCCTGCCACTTGATGTGTAGGATCTTACGCAAGCATCACAAGTGGAAACTGTTAAGCTGCTTTATTTGCTTGGCGTAGGTAGTCCAGCACTTGCTGAGCATGCAGGCCTGGTACACAATGATTTTTGTCCTATCAGTGAGCTGCGCATTGTTCTACACTCTTTGATTTAGCCTTGCCATTAACGATCCGGTCTTTCCTATTCTGGTTTCTGTTTCCTTTTCCAGGGAGAGTCTGCTTGGGATGTTACTGCCAAGGTAGGTGAAATCCCCTACAACATCCAAGGTGTTTCCCCTCAACTCAATGGAGATTGCTGGGAGGCAGTCTGTGCCTTGTCTCATAATGTTGGTCTTTTTTAGGCTTATTGTTAAACCAAATTCCTTGCATGACTCTGAGAATTTATTGACCAACTTTTGGAGTCCTATCTCTGTATGTGAGAGCTGTGTCATCTGCGTAGAGCAACTCTCTGATTAATACAGTTTCCACTTTGCTCTTCGCACGGAGCCGGCTGATGTTATATAGGCTTCCATCTGCCCTGGTATGAAAGTTCACAACCTCGGAACAGTCCTCGAAAGCATGTTGCAGTAGCACCGAGAAGAATATACCAACTGGTCCAACTTCCAGTGCAAAACTGTGGTGTTATAGATCATGTAGTTAATAACTTCAATACCTCTCTCTAACCTGGCATGTAAGGTTATAATGTATTACGCTGGTAGTACTGATACACAGTACTATGATATTGACATTCTATGTCCCCCCCCCACCTCCATTTTCCACATTCACATAGGCTTCATCAAGTAACTCATTTTTACTAGAAAGCTTGGGTCTGAAGTAGTCTTTTTAATCAACTCAAACTGTCACCTCTTCCACAAACTAATTAATATTCAGAATAAGGGATCACTTAATTAGAACATCAACGAAACAAAATAGTGGCAGTAAGAGCACTCTGCATTGCAACATATTTACAACAATCACAATGTATGAGTAAATATTTTATGTGTGGATATTATGATTTAATCCTTCCTTTCCTAATTAATTAACTTAATATATGATTATGAATTTAATTTCAATACTGAATTTTAGGGTTGGACGATCTGTTTCTTCATAATTGGTCTATTTGGACTAAGGAATATAAAATTACTTCCTATTTTTACTATGTAGACTATTTAATTGTGATTGTGTCGATTTTAGATTAGGCCCAATAATAGTTTTTTTTTATTGATTACAATAATTTGGTGATTTTAGTTACTGATTCTTCAGATATACTATGTCTTTAAACATGTTAAATTAAATTAATCTTTCAGTAGTATGTAAAAAAAAATGTCTTATGGTGTCGCAAAGTGATGATGGTTTAGAAAGTGTCACCATTAATGAAAAGTGTGGAATGTAAAAAAATTGTGACTGATCATAACTACAATAATAATAAGATTAAGAGGCCTACTGATATGTTTTATTTTAATGCCTTTACTTCAGTATAATTTTAAACCAATTGGCCAATTGATTCCATCCAGTGAGTCAACTTACGATTCAAACTGATAGTATAAACTTTTTCTGGACGAATTTGCTGTTGGGCTATTTCCTTTTCATCCTTGTAATCATATTCTTCAATATCTTGGGCAACGCTGTAATCATACTGAAATCCTTTATCTTGAGAAATCTCAACAGAGTCAGTTTCAGAAAAATTTGTTCTGAGTGAATCTAATGAATAATTTTGTGTTGCTGATTTTAAACTAACTTCTTCAGATTTTATAGTATTTTGTTGTAAATTTAAAGGATGCTCCTGTTTGGTATTTTCAGAATTTCCTTTCTCAGCTCTATGCTTTAAAGACTCTGGCACTGTCTTTTTCAATTCTTTGGTAGATGGACCCCCATCAAAGTCATTTCTAAGATCATCCAAAAGTGACTTTAAATCAGGATCATTTCTTATTAAATCTTGTTCCTCGATATTTTGTCTTGAATCTGTTGCATCACTTTTTTTGCCTTGCCCTTTATCACTCGAAAATTTCAAATGTGAAAAACTACTTGTGTGAAAACAAGCAATATGTTGAATTACGTTGGTTCTATCAAACGAACGAAAACATGCTTCATCACATTTTTTTAGTGTGAACGTATTTGTAGCTACTGTTGAGTTTGAAAAACGAGGATCAATTTTCACTGGTGCAAGGGCATAACGAAACCAAACTCCAAAGGGGTGACATTTGCAGAAGGCTCGAACGGGAATTTTGTTCATGATTGAAGTAGAACGCTTAAGATTTATACTAGTTATATTATATATAAACGCGACATGACATTTGAATTTAGAAAGTCAGCACGATCATCACCAGTACTTTCAGTACTTCCATTTTTATTTTCATAACTTTGATAAAAAAAATGTTGGTTGCCAGCCCTTGCTTGACCCGAATTGTGACGGTATGGTATAAAATGAGGATTGGATTAAAATGAAAAGTTTTAAATATAAATAAACTACAATTTAATTTTTTAAAAGTTTTTATTTAGAAATATTATGAATTAATTAACCCGAGTTTGAAGATTCAAATAAATGACTTAGCTGACTTAGCAACTAACATATTTAGAAAATGAAATATTAACTAGCCAGTGTTATGTTAGGTACTTCAATACTCGTTCGCGCATCCTTCTGCGCATGTTGTAAATTCACGAAAAAACTGTCATGGCGTTTTTTTATTATTGTTATGCGGCGATAGCATTATTTTTGCGTACTATGTCATATTTTTAAAAATAGAGAGCTCTTCTTATTCAGTGACGTTTACTGCAGAATTTCCTAGTATTTCGATACCGTTTTTGCCGCGAGTTCGATCTCCGGACCGGCACACTTTAATTCTATTGAAAAGGGTTTGAAATAAAATTTAAAATAAACTTTATCTGAACGGGTGCCATCAAATGGTTAAATATTCCCTTTGCGTATTTAATTTTACAACCTAAATAACTTTATTTAATTAAAATTGGTTTTGGCCCTAAAAAGTTATGCCTTCCCCCGTTTTAGGACTTGAAGGTGGAAATAAAAACGATACTCCGAGTCATCCCCCTTTCCAAATAAAAACGGGGTTGTCGGAAATGTCTTTTTTAAAATCAGTTTATCCTAAATACGATGTAATGCATAAATATAATTATATATTGAACTGATAAGAAATGATTACAGTTATTAATTTGTTTAGTAACTTTAATAATATCTAATAGAATAGTAACACCAAAGATTATACTTTAACTTGATTTTTCTGAGTAATGAGTTATTTCAATAATAATTTAATATGATAATTATTTCTATTCTTCATTGTCATTGTTTATTTTACTATACTATAATAATAGTTACTAGGCTATTACAATTGATTCTTATTAATATTAATGTGAGTTTACAAATAAATACAGGTCCAATAAATATTAGAACCTAATACTATTAGTTTTCTAGTATAAAATCTTATAGTATCAGTTGATAGTATTTTAGTTATATTTGGGTTACTTTAATTAATTATTTATATTATTATGTGGAATACTATTATTAACTATTAAAATTAAATAATTTTAAGAGCATAATTATAAGTTTTGTCTAATGCTAAGTCCAAACTGATACTTACCTTAGAATTAATAATAATAATGGTGATGTAATCCTTTTATTTAATATTTATTGTTTGTTGTTAAACATTTTTTGTTAAATCTCACTCACCATCTTCTTTTCACAAAGATGAGGACAAACACATTTGGCAAACAAAGTAATCAAAAGAAATAATTCTCAATAATTAAAATTAAATAATATTACTAAGTAAAATAGGCATAGGAATAGTTACAAGAGATAAAAATAATATTCCATTGCAGATCTCGGAATATCTTCAATTGCCAAATATTTGATGAAGACAATGACTCAATGACAAAGGTTATGAATGACAAATTGAGAAATTTGCATACAATAATACAAGTACAAGTTATTTACTCAGAAATACACATGCAAAATGTCCTTATTATCATTGAATGATTTAATGAGATACTTAAATCTTCAAATACTTATTTTATTTTATTTTAATTTGAAATTTCAGTAATCAGGCTTCGAGGGTGTGGGGTATTTCCAAAAATAATTAATTGTAACTTGCATTCAGTTTTAATTTTAAAAGTCAAATACTTACCATTCAAACATTTAAATATAGTTATTGATTTATATTTACCATATAAATTAATTAAAATACATTAGGCATGCAACAGTTTGTACTGATTTATATATATATATAAAATAATGATTTTCGCTATGATTTTTTTCAACGTAGCCTTTAAATATATTTTTTCAAAATTCAAAATCTTGATATACTTTAAACATATATTGTTCATTGTTTTGTAAATTGGATTGTGAATGTATCCTAAAAATTTGATACCTTTATCTCTAAAATTAAAAAAGTTGTGAGGGAAAGAGTACAGAATTTTGAAATTGGGGTCACAAGTTTTTAAATAAATTATATAGGTTATATTAGGGGCAAAAAAAATCGACAAAAAAAATCATAACTCCACTTCTATAAAAGATAGAAAGACAAAACAAGTGTTTTTGAAAAGGTCTTAGCAAGCCCTTTAAAATGATATATTATTTAAGCATATTGGACTACATTTAAATTTTCTGTCAAAGTACCTAGTTATGTACATTAAATAGCGCCTTTGACTTTGAAGTAAAATTAAATTGCCGTCTTATCTTATCTGTTTACAGACGCTCCTTCTATACAGAAGATTATTGCGTCCTACGCTTATCTATGGTTTGTGTTTAGTCCTGCATTTTTATTAGAGATTTAAATGTTGATAAAGTGTTGGTTTTCCTGGATTCTTCAGGCAACCCATTCCACGCCCGAATTCCGGACGGGAAGAAGGAAAACTTGTATGTGTTTGTTCTTGCATACGGAATAAGAAAGGTGTTTTTATCCTTATGTCTATCTGAGGGTTGTATTAAGTTATCTTTGTGTTGTATTTCTATCCCCAGGGCCGACTCTAGGCCTAGAGTATGCGGAGCCCAAGACAGCATAAGATAAGCAGGGGCCCGGGCCCAAGGGGGCCGTCCATAAATGAAGTCACGCAATTTTGAACGACTGGTCAACCCCCTCCCCCCTTCGTCTTAGTCATCACAAAAAGCTAGACCCCCCCTCCAATATGACGTCACAAAGCTTTGTTCCCCCCCCATAAAAAGCCATATTTCCTATTTGAAAATGAGAATGTTTCAAATAACTTTTTTGTATTTAAGTATGTATTTAGTGTAATGCTGCACTCTAATATTATAACGCGCGTGAAGCCATGTAAAACGTCATTAAATAAATTGTAGTCAATCAAATATTTAAGTGGAACATTTATTTAAAGTTGCGCGTTTTGATGTGACGTCACAGTTCTTAACCACCCCCCTCCCCGTCACACATCGTCACAAATGTGTGCCCTCACTCCCTCCCTCCGCTAGGTGCGTGACGTCATTTATGGAAGGCCCATGGGCAGTAGACATCTAAGGAAAATTTTGTCAGGTCCAATAGTAAGACATCAAGCAGGTGTTTTCCAATAATTTCTTCTTCTTTTAGAAAACGTATGAAGGGCTAATTAATTACTTCATCAGGCACAGAGAGGATCATCACTCTAAGACTCAAAACTGCTGCGGGCCCAGCAATCATTCTTAGTGTGTACGCCCCAACCCTCTGTTCAACCCCGGAAGAGGAGAACCAGTTCTATGGAGCTTTAGACCAGGCAATAGCCAGCATCCACAAGGATGAGGCAATCTATCTCCTAGGAGATTTCAAGGCTAGAGTGGGGCGCGACAACGAAGCCTGGCCCACATGCCTTGGACTCTTTGGAAGAGGAAATATAAATGAGAACGGACAGAGGCTTCTGGAACTGTGCTGCTCACAAGGCTTGTGTGTGACCAACACTTTCTTCAAATGCAAGGATATACACCAAGAATCGTGGAGACACCCTCGATCGCGCCAATGGCACCAGCTGGACCTCATCATCACCAGGCGTTCACAACTGGCTAGCGTCCTACTCACCCGCAGCTATCACAGCGCCGACTGCGACACGGATCACTCCCTTGTGGCCAGCAAGGTACGAATTAAGAGGAAAAACTGGTACCACACCAAGAAAAAGGGATGCCCATGCACGCATCAACACCTTCTGCATGAAAGACCCTGTGAAAACGCAGCTGTTCACTGACAACGTGAAGGAAGGTCTCTCAAAGACGGGGGGGGGGTTCAATGGATGGTAGAAGGGTGTTCTTAACCGCGAAACCTACACCATGCTGTCTTGGTTCCTCTGTAGGTCTGTCTTGCCAGAAGAAGGTGTAATTTGCCTCTTTTAGTGATCCGTTGTCTGGGAGCCTGGTCTCCTGAAGGCAATGTCAATACTGTATTTAGCCTCTTGAGCTCTCTATCGATTATACCTGTTTATCAAGGGACATTATATTTAAGAACTGACCCAAACTAAAGATGCAAAATACTTAGGAGTCTTAATAAATGAGAAACTATCATGGAATCCCCATGTCAATGAAGTTATTAAAAAATCAAACAAAACCTTAGGCTTTATAAAAAGGAACTTTAACAAATGTAATAAAGATATAAAACTAAAATGCTACCTTACTTTGGTGAGACCTGCACTAGAATATGCATCTTCTGTATGGGACCCATCCACCAAAGAAAACATTGATAAACTAGAACAAATTCAAAAAAGAGCTGCCAGATTCATTACTGGAGAATATTCGAAACTGACAAGAGTAACACCATTAGTTAAATCATTAAACCTTGAAACACTAGAGGATAGAAGAACCAAGAGCAAAGTAGTAATCATACATAAAGCAATTAATTCTAATTTAGAAATACAACACAAAGATAACTTAATACAACCCTCAGATAGACATAAGGATAAAAACACCTTTCTTATTCCGTATGCAAGAACAAACACATACAAGTTTTCCTTCTTCCCGTCCGGAATTCGGGCGTGGAATGGGTTGCCTGAAGAATCCAGGAAAACCAACACTTTATCAACATTTAAATCTCTAATAAAAATGCAGGACTAAACACAAACCATAGATAAGCGTAGGACGCAATAATCTTCTGTATAGAAGGAGCGTCTGTAAACAGATAAGATAAGATAAGATAAGCCTTGATGAATTAGTCTGACAAAAATCGGGGGAAAATGTTTTTAAAATGTTCCATTAAAATAGGTTAAAAGATAGAGCACATCTTGCAAAAAATAAAAATTTTCTAGAGCATTTTGAGAATGGCCCCATAGATTACCTGAAAAGGTTTCAAAGTGGCATAGCTAAGGATAGTGATGCACTTGCCACAGCTAGGGTTGGTATAGTCATGTGTGGGAGTTGGAAGGAATTTAAAATTATAAAAAAAAACTATTAACAAAAAACAACCGTGCTGTTGCCTTATAAATTATAGGGAATTATTGCACAATTTGATATTATTATTATTTTGGTGTTTAACTTTAAGTTTTAACCACTAGGAATGGTAGTATGAAGGTGCTACTTTCATTCGAGGGATAAAAAGTCACATTAATAATACATAATTTCCACTAGATTGAGTTTTGCAACTATGCAGCTTCATCACACAAGCAATCAAAATGGTAAAAGTCAATTCTTTTTGTATTCATATTTACATAAACCGAACATAAACAGATTAAAACTTGGAGCTTAAAAATAAAAATATTTTAGCCAATTTTACATTACGTTTTAAATATTTTACTACATAATTCACAGATTCTATCTTGAATATAAAGTGTATGAGACTATTATTTTAAGGTGTATGAGACCATTATTTTAAGGTGTATGAGAATATTATTTTAAGGTGTATGAGGTTATTATTTTAAGGTGTATGAGACCATTATTTTAAGGTGTATGAGACTATTATTTTAAGGTGTATGAGACTATTATTTTAAGGTGCATGAGACCATTATTTTAAGGTGTATGAGACTATTATTTTAAGGTGTATGAGACTATTATTTTAAGCTGTATGAGACCATTATTTTAAGGTGTATGAGATTATTATTTTAAGGTGTATGAGATTATTATTTTAAGGTGTATGAGACTATTATTTTAAGGTGTAGGAGACTATTATTTTAAGGTGTATGAGACCATTATTTTAAGGTGTATGAGATTATTATTTTAAGGTGTATGAGAATATTATTTTAAGAGATTAGGTAAAATTTAACTCTGACATAATGGGACAGTGATAGAGCAGGAACATCTTGTAAGTAACCTAAAATATAGTACCTCATTTTTAAAATTAACAAATATGTTTGCTTAAGGTATAAATAATCTGTATTTCAAAAAATAGCCTTTCAAATACAAAGCTAGCACAATATGCACATTTAAAAAACCACAGGGTTAATCAATCAGGTTTCACATAAGTTTAAAAAAATTATTTTAAACTATGTCATATAACGCACATACAGATATAGAATGACATTACAAGTTTATGTGTGACATTATCATAGCAAAATCTAGTCTCTAGTTGTAACTCATCCATTGAGATTTATTGCTTAAACTTAAAATGATTGGTATTAGCATCTGGTCTCAAAAAGTTAATTTATGTAAATAATTTGTATAATAAACAAACAAAAATACTGTGATAAAAAATGTTTGAAAGCAGTTTTAATTTTTTTATAAAGTATTGTCTTTTTATTTACAAAAATTTGCATGAAATTTTAAATTAAATACATTGTAATCACAAATGAATTAGAACAACAAATAAAACTAGATTTAAAAACAAATTACATTCTTACAAAGTATTTTGCATTTTACTTCCCTAAAAATCAATATGTACCTAATATATTTATTTAAAAAAATAGATTCCCTGCAATGTTTCTTTCTTCCTTTTTGCCTTGTGGTAAAGTTTTTGATAATTGGGAAGAGAAGTTTTCATGTATATTCTGTAGCTAAATTCGCTTTATAGGAATAACTTATTGAATAAACAAGGAGATTGATAAGGCCGTCAGTTGCCAAATGAAAAGGCTTTAATATCAGTGATTATCTTATTTACCACCAGTTTATAACAATCATTTTAAAGTTGGCAAGACATTATTTATAACTATGCATATTTACTCTAGTGATTTGAAAAAAAAATCCAATATTTAAAAAATGCAACAAAAAAAAAGTAAAAATTTTAAATATATTTTAGAAAATAAACTGCTTTTAAAGAAATGACTATCAAATACAGCAAATTTGGTGTACAACCTATCAGGAAAGCAACATGATACATTCAGAGACAATTTCAAAAATATTTTAAAGTTCTTTTAAGGATAAAAAACCCCAACTATTGATGGAATTTTTGTTCTTCTATTTAGCAGTACATGGCATTAAAAAAAATATATATATATTAAGGGATAATCAGACACATACATTTGTTTTACCATCAATTACTTCACATATTGAGAGATTCTGGAACTGAATAAGGGATACAATTCTACAGTGTATGTAATCAAAATATTTTGGCTAGTTTTAAAAAATTTGGATTGAACACAATGTAGCAATTAACAAATTTGAAAAACACTAGCAATGGGAAAGGATGGCAGTCAATAAAATGGACTATGATGGAGATTTAGCAACCTTTGATGCTGTGGGTTGTGATAAAACATATATTTATCCTGATGAAAAAAGAAAAAAAAACACACAAAAAATTGCTTTTTCTTTGTCTTACAACCTCACTGCTTCTACTTGCTCCACTAACAAGTATATTTCCTTGAATTCATCTTTTTTCCCCAGTGAACTTAAAGACATTTATTGGGACTCATAAAGACAAAAACAACACAAGGAATTTATGTAATGGAACTAGTGACCATTCTAGTAGAACCACACTTTTAAATGTATCTTGTACAAGGAGTACTAACTGAAAGAAGTTGGCAGAAATGAATGACCACTTATAAGTTCACACAGCTCAATCCATTTGTTACACTACTAATTAGTTTCATAATTGTCATAATAGTAGATTATTTTTTAATACTATTTTACATTATGGTCAACAATAGCATTTTGCTTGATACTTGTTGTGTACTCCTTGTTATTCAGTAAATGTTCCACCTCCTCTGCCATGTCATCATCTTCATCATCACTAAACATTGATGTATCATGGGCAGGCTTTTCAAGCACTTCAGAAAAAATGGCTTGAAATTCTTTTCCTGATCAGAAAATAAAAAAAGATTGAAAAGCTCTTTATAATTCAAAAAATTTAAAAGAATTTGGCTAGACCTAGGAATAAGGAAAGGTAACTTTTGCTTCAAGAAACAGATGGTAAACAATTATCAAATTTGAGCTGCCTTACAAGTATAAGTGACAGTTTTCCTGTTAATGAAGTACCTACTTTGGAAGAGAGGTAGTCTTATACAGCAATCGTTAACCGGCCCCAAATAACTAACAGTCTTATTAACCTTTCTTGTGAGGGTTTAACTCACATCATTTGTATTACCTCAGTATTACTTCAGTAACATACTCATTCCATTTATTTATCATCAGTTGCAGACAAATTTCAACAAACTACATTTTGGCCAAGTACAGATAGGTTTAACATTGTGGCTCTTATATATTCACAAAATGAAAAACATAATTATCACTCTGACTACTCTTTATCACCCTAAACATATCTCAACTCACTAAATGATCGTTAGGACTTCAGTTAATTATGAAATACGCTCACTCACTTACCTGTGCTTGGGTCCTTGTGATATTCTAAATGAACATTCTCAAAGCCATAATTCTCAAGACATGCCAAATATTTTACTGGATCAGGATTTCCATGTTTCAAAAAACCTTTCCTCTGCAATTATAATGGTAAAATGATTCAATCAATTAAATGTGTAAATACTGTATATACTCGTTCTATAGCCCGTTCGTTCATAAGCCGACCCCCCACCCCCCCCCACTTTTGGAAGGGAAAAGTATTAAAAGTGTATAACCCGATCGCAAGCCGACCCCCCAAAAATAAGAGGACAGCTTAAAAAAAATGCTACATATTTTTTTTAAACTACAAGCTAAATCAGTCATTATGATTGTTTACTTTGTACTGCCTATCTTTGTCTTTCTGCTCTTTGTTAAGCAAGAGTTACTGGTATTTAAAAACAAAAATTATTTGGTAAACAGTGACATAAGCGCGAACATTAAAATCTGTGGTGGTTGAAAACAAAATTTGTAAAACAATTTATTAAAACGTTCTCAAAAATAAATAAAATGATTAAATAAGGTAAGTGCTGAATTTTATTAATAATTATAGCTTCTGATACAGCAGTCGAATCTTGTAGAATGTTGAAAAGAACATTGATAATCTACAATAACAACACCGATATTCAATATCCATGCAGAAATCACCTAAGACCCACTCATAAGCCGACCCCCCCACTTTTCCCCCTAGAATTTGTCCAAAAAAGGTCTGCTTGCAAACGAGTATTACGGTAGTTAAGAAAAATTATGTAATTTCATAGAGGAAATTAAAAAAACAAAACAATTTGTTAGGTCTGTGAAAATGTTTTTAAAATGTAATACCATTTAATAGTTATTTTATGTCCAATCAAATACAGTAGAACCCACTTAACTCGAGCCCTGGTTAACTCGTCAGCTCTATTAAGTCGATGTGTTTTTTTTGGAACCGCCAAATTCTCTCTTAGTCTTTGCATTTTCTCATCGGTTAATTCGATTATTTTAAGTCGCCGAACCCTAATACTGTACCTCGAGCACAAAAGAGGACCATATTTGCAACTTAGCGTTGGTTATCTCGATCCCCATGACCAATCGTCAGCTTTTGAAAATGTTAGATGTGATTTTTTATAACCAAGTGAAGGCATAACATTTCGGCCTTGCGAGGTCTGCTGGTGACGTCACAGCCCGCTTGCGTTCAGCTCTCAGCGCTGTGTTACTAACTTAAATCGCCAGCTTTTGAAAATGTTACTTATCGATATGGTTGAATCGATCCGTTCGGCTACGGCCGATTTTCGTGTACTCGTAGATACTCGGGAATCGGCCACGTAAGTGATGCCGATGCCGAGTATTACATAATTGCTCCAACAGCAAAGATGCACGCAGAATCGCATGTCTAAAACATTTAGTTTCGTATGGAATAACAAAATGTACAGTGTGCAGACTTGTTGTCATTGGCAACCATTCATCCTTCAACCTCATTTTGACTCTATTACTACTGCTTTGTTCTCATTGTTTCATTCATAAGAAGTGGCCGTGTGCAAAAGCCATTTAACTATTGGTTAGAATTAATTAAAAGGTGTCAAAGTTGAAGGTTCAAAAGTTCAAAAGGAGTTCCTAATTTATTTTTGTACATTTTTATAGAGAAGAGTTCGCTTTGTCATAAGTCATATAGTCATGATAGACAAACAAATAACGGCAACGCCTTTGTGTAAAAAAAACCTCCAAAAACACGTGCATGTACATTCTCATTTATTAACGCTAGTGATGGGACGATACCAAAATCATAGGGTGCTTACTGTAAACAAGGCTCCCCAGATTTTAAAATATATAATATAACAGACTACAGACAGTTTACCTACCCCCACTATCAATCTCCCACACCATTGTTGTTGGTTAGTCCGATTAGCATCAAGTTACGGAAGGAATTCTGAGTCCATTGTAAGCTGAGGGGACGGACCCAAGGAAGATGGTTTGGAAGAGAATGGTTTGGAAGAGAATGGTTCGGAGACAATGAGGGGATGTGTAGATTACTTATTTGTGTAGCTTGTAAGGAAAGTCACCCAAGTGCCTTCTAAGACACAGTATCGCTCAATCTGGGAATCACCGCAAGACGGCGCGCGTGCGGCGTGGCGGGCAGGAGTAGATGAATTCGTTATAGTTATGTACTAAGGGAAAAAAACTGCGCTAACGCAACAAAGGGTTATATTTAAACGGTCCTTAAAAACGAACGGTCTTAACAACGTTAGGAAAGAGTGAAGAAATAGTGTCTCGATGATCGGTTATCTCGGCGCAATTTTTCATACCCCAACGCCGTCGACTTAACCGGGTTCCACTGTAACATAAGTTTCAAAAAATAAAAATTACCAAAATAAAATTGAATAAAGAAACTTCCAAAGTAGTCTACAAAAATTAAACCTAACCTTCTATTGAGGGCACAAACCAAAGTAGTCTCTACAAAAATTAAACCTAACCTACTATTGAGGGAACAAACTTCCATAGTAGTCTCTACAAAAATTAAACCTAACCTACTATTGAGGGCACAAACTTCCAAAGTAGTCTCTACAAAAATTAAACCTAACCTACTATTGAGGGCACAAACTTCCAAAGTAGTCTCTACAAAAATTAATCCTAACCTACTATTGAGGGCACATTTCAAGAATGATTGATTAGTTAACAAACCTGTGATTCTTTTAAGTTGTCCATACTAAGTGTTGTGACCATGATTCCACCAGGCTTCATAACTCTGTAGATCTCCCTCAGAACTGACCTCATGGTTGGCCAGAAGTAATAACAATTGCAATGAAAGACTCGATGCACAGAGTCAGTGTTAAGAGGTATATTTGTTGCACTGCCATGAAAAAGCAAGACTTTTTTATCTTCTATAGCTTTATTCAGCTTTTTACTGGCAATGTTCACCATGTAAAATGAAGGATCAATGCCATACACTTTTCCTTTACCATCTAAAAAGTTTGTTTGAAAGAAAGGAATTAATTAAGATTAATATTGTGTGGCATGGATCATCAAATAAACATTAATCAAGGATGAGGTACAATGTAATGAAATGTTTATCCTGATTTTTCTTTAAAATTATTGTTTCAAAAATACTTGTTAAACATTTCACTGTGTGAACCAAATGGTAGGAAATAAGGTTGTTAAGACCGCTCGTTTTTGAGGACCGGTTAACCTTTCAAAAAAAGACCGGTTAACCGCTCCGTATTTATACAATTTATACCATGTTTAGTGCACCAACAAGAGAATGGATCAAATTTTCCCATCGCGTCGTTTGATTTGACATCAAAGAGCCCATGATGTACCGACTCTAGTGTTGCTGTCAAAACAGCGAATTAAAAAAAAATTTTTAAAATCCCCAACAAAGAATTAAACTGTAATGATATTCAATTCGTATGTAATAATAGTATAAAAACGGCATATTATAAATTGTTGTCAAGTCAGTTTGTTTTTGAGGACCGGTTAATCATTTTTAAAAAAGCCCGTTTTACTGAAAAGAATATTATTATTATTAAGAAAACGCTTTGATTTTGACTTCAAGGTCGCTCGCGTGTTGGCTCTGGTATTCTGCCGTAACACAACAAAAAATTAACTCCGAGTAATAAGCTTATATACCACGTAATAAGCTTATATACCACGTAATAAGCTAATATACCGACTAAATGGAGTTACGGTTAACCAGTCCTGATAAAATGGAGTAAACAGTGATACTAAGATGGGATTTATTTAAATTAAATACCATATTATGTTTCACGCGTCAACTTGCCACTAGGGCTGTCAATATTGTTGAAAAATGCTGCCCGGGTACCCGTCCAAATTTCGAACGGGTACCCGGGTTACCCGATCGAAACATCGCATAATTTTCCCCGTCATGACCACTATACAATGCTACCTAGCCACCTTCCATGCACCTCATTTCACACAGTAGCTATACGACCGACGTCTTAGGGGCGTACAAAAATGACATCAAGTGATTTTGGTCGATTTTTTACCCCCCTCCCCCGTCACAGGTTGTCACAAAAACTTAGAGCCCCCTCCAGTATGACGTCACAAAGCTTTGCGGGTGCCCCCCGCCCCATTAAAAGCCGTACTTCCTTTTTGAAAATGAGCATGTGTCAAATAACTTTATTGTCATTTAATTTTGTATTTAATGTGAAGTTGAACTCTAAAAATCGCTATTCGCTTAAATCCACGTAAAGCGTGATTAAGTAAATTGTAAGCAATCAAATATTTCAGTGGAACTTTTATTTAAAGTTGCGCGTTTTGATGTGACGTCACATTTATTCTTAAACACATCCCTCCCTCTTGTCACAAATGTGTGACCCCCTCCTCCCCTAGGTGCGTAACGTCATTTGTGGACGGGCCCTTATCCATATTACACTGTTAGTAACTAATTTATTGACTTTTAAAACTGACAAATTTTGGTGTATTATTATAATCAGTTTTTGGGCAAGGCACACGATGTAATGAGCACACGAAACACAATCGAATGGAGGGAGGAGGAGGGGGGTAGATAAACAACATCGATAATCGTAAACCCAATGTTTGGTTAATATAGACACGGAAGCCGCATTTTCACGGGTACCCGGGCGGAATTCTACTACCCGGGTAATCTCACGCCAACGGGTACCCGGGTCCCGGGTAACCGTTGACAGGCCTACTTGCCACAATTATTGAATTTCGCCGCGCACACGACGACTCCCCCCACCCAATAGGGTGGGGTTTAGGTGGGGTTGAGCTACACTCGTCATTTTCCAAGGCATGCTCTGACTCAATTTAAAAAGAAAAATGTTCCTTCCCCCAACCCTCTGTAGATGTATAACAGTGGGGGAGGGGAGGTGTCTCTTCTCGCGGTCTTGTATTGGTATGTCAAAGCAAGAGGCTTCCTTTTATATAAACATCAAAGACCTTTCAAGCCTTCTAGCCTTCCCCCCCCCACCACCCTCATTATCCCTAACTAGAAAACTCCGTAACTTGTCCCCCCCCCCTTTGAGTTGACCGTGGTTCTCATGAAGCTCTCATACAGTGCCTCGACAACTAAGCAAATTAAAATTTAAAAAAAAAGCACTCCTTAGCCGTAGGCGAAGTAGACTAATAGTGATGATGTGTATATTATTTAGATACTGGAATAGGGAGAAAGCGATTTGAAGTCAACTCAACACAACAAAAACAACTCCTGGGTAAAAAGCTCTTACGGGCTTATTGAAGTTGAGGGGGGCTTATTAAATTTGCGGTTAACCGATCCTGATTAAATAGGACCGATCCTGATCTGAGGACCAGTTATCTGGTTAACCGTTAACAACCTTAGTAGGAAATGTTGGATCTTTCAAAATAATAAAGTTTCAGAAGTGCCGATTAAATTTATCTATAAATTAAATTATGATGACAAAATTAATTTTTGTTAAATCGTTCAACATTTGCATTAGATTTTATAAATAAAATTTAATGATACATTAAGTTCATTTCCATCTTTATAGTAAAGAAATTAATCATAACAAGTTAAAGGAGAGAGCAGCACATTACTTATCAGGATTGTAAAATGATTTCTAACAATAGCACTATTACAGCACTAAAGCTTCCAAAAGTTTTGTCAAAAAACAAAAACGTTAAGCTTAAAGTTAACTTACTTTTAGTGATTTTATGGGCTGCTTGGAGCCCAAGACCAGGTCCAAATCCTATTTCTAACACATGATGGTCCGGCTTGATTTTACTCAGACGGACAGCATTTTCTTCCAAAAATCTGTTACGCCTTATCAGGAATTGCTGTAAATTGTAAACAACAATTAATAAAGTGGAGATTAAAAATACACAGATAAATGTTTCTGAAATCCTAGGGCACAACCCAACTCCTCATGTAAATTGTGAGAAAAAAATAAAAGTGAAACCCTAACATAATGTTACATTTATTTCTTTACAAAGTATTTATTTAACACACTTAAAATGTAGTTTTTTAAAAATGAAATAATTACGGTTGTAATCCATCCAAAAATTCCTTTCTGTGGAAGTCTTAAGTTCTTTGCTACCTGATTTGTATACCACAGCTTCAGTCTACCTGCCATTGTCTTCTTCTCTATTCAAAGCCTGAAAATTAAATAAAATAAAAATAGTTATTTCACTAGCCTTTCCATAAGAGTAAATTTGAGTTAATGTAATTCTTCAACTTAAATATGAAGCTCGTGGGACAAGCCAGAAAAAAATTTATGAAAAGAATCTGCCAACTCGACTTTAAAAATCTATATAGATAAAATCTATTTATAATCTATCAAATACGATGAATTTATAATTTAATATATTTTGGATTTGAAGGAATCCTTAATAAAGGAATAAAAATTTAAACGCTGAACCATTTAGCGATTTACACTAAATTTAACATCAGGAAAAAAAAATTGTCAATGACTCAACTTAAATTTTTATTTAAAAAATGTATATATACAAAAAATTATAATATGATTTTGCTTTACTCATTTGACCAACAGTTAGACATTTTTATTAGAAATTATTATGTTCAATTCAGCACACAAGATTTCATGCAGGTAGAGGAGTTTAATCAATCAAATATTGTGTCTGATCAACGATAGTGTCATAGTTATATTTAGCCACTGTCATAGTCTCAAAGACTAGCTTAGTTATCAGTAATCATGGAGTATAGTGTCCCCAAATATATTTTTTTTTATTACGAAAATTTTGTTATTTGATAATACTATATGTTGAAATGTTGAGAATTCTAATCTTTTAAGGATTAGATTATTGATACGATTTACAAAGTCAAGATTTGTTCCACCCCCACCCGTACCAACTCTTGACATTTGATCTTATTTTATTTTTGTGTCATGCATCGGTTACCCTGATTTCATTGACAGACATGATAGATAATATTAGCCAGCTTCTGGCCCCAACCTCTACTTAGTATAAATACTATTAATGTTAGAATACCCGATTGAGAGATAGTAGCGCTGTTTAGCTGCAGTTTGATTGACGTGACCAAAACTTGTTAAATCTATATTCCTAAAAAAATCTGTGAAAATTAGTAGGAATATTTGCTTTAAAAAATACTTAATATTAACACAATCCACCACTAAACTAAATAAAAATAATACATTACGCACAGCACACATATTGTTCCAAGAAATGAGATTTAGACGCATTTAGTGGTTATAAATCATAATGCTTTCTTACGTTATTGATCTTGCAGGCTTATCTATGGATGCCTTGGCCATGGTTTAAATTTTAAATCTAGACCTAGTCATAGGAAATTCCAACTCATATCATTTGACGTACCCAAAAGGAACATATCTATATATATAATTCACCAAAGCGAGTATGTGCAAACAAGCATGATGAATGACCCTCGTTGGGGTCGACCAATTCCTCGAGACCAATGGTTCTTGCGTTGTTCCTTCACAGAATAACATGAGATTTGTAGTGTAGTGGTTATCACGTCCGCCTTACATGCGGAAGGTCCTGGGTTCAAGCTCCAGCGAAAACATTATTTTAAAAATTTTTGTAAAAGAAAGGGGGAAGGATTAAGGGTCCCCCCTCCCCTTTACAATTTTAGGAATATCGCGGAACTATACGCTATACGCACTTAAAACATGAGTGATGCAAAATAGTCTGGGAAATTAGCCCCCCAAGCGCGTCCTTTGTCGCACTGCATCTGGTGTGAAAACATTGTATTAGAAGTTTGTGTTAATTTTGGGTAAGACTTTTTGGCCTTGGAGGCTGATAACCTAGTACAGACAAAGCATGAGCAAGGAACCAATGGACTAAGTAGTTTATTTTGAACCTTTATTCAGAAATACCTGGAGCGCGATCAAAAGGTCACTGCCCACGAGACCCTGTTCATTGTTCTGGGGAGAAGCAGTTTGATTCATTTTTACTTTATGTTTATCCTCCCCATTTTTGTGATTCGGATGCATGAAATTTGAGCAGAAATTTTATGTTCACTTTTTGTACATTTTCGTTATTTTCACAAATCGACAGGTTGCTGAAATATTTTAGTATAAAAATTAAGAAACTCCACCTCACACCACCAATAATTCCCACAATTTGCTCCATTTTAATTTTTCCAGCCGCCACCTTTGTCATGTGGCATAGCAACAAAGATGGTGGCTGGATAATGCTAAGTACGTCTGGTGTTAAATTATGGGATAGTTCATTCAAGGTTTAATGACAATTAATGAGTATAGTATAATTTATAGTAAAATAGTTATGAATGTTAACTATTAAGTTTTAATATTAATAGTAAAAGTAGGCTGGTTACAGTACTTAGGTTCTTGTTTGTTCAGCAACCGATAATAAAATAAACTAGATGCGACCCGCATATGGCGGTAGCATACACCGCAGACTTACGTTTTTAATTTATTAAATGCATTATTATATGTTGTATTTCAGCTATTAGAGCGCTAATTTGTGAGTCTTTTTATTTTCTAAGGCATTTTATCCGCTCTATATAATACATAATCTGGTCACGATACGTCTATTTGTTTACCTAGTAAACTGCTTGCCAGATGTTTTTTACCTGGCTCGATCCATGCTAAAATTAAAATAAATTTACTGACTGAATTTCTTTTAAAAAGGTATTTGTCATCTATTTTAATGTTCTCAGAAGATAAATAAATATTTTAAAGTCAATTTCATTTTTTTATTTCGTTACTAGATGTTTGATTCTTATTTTGTTTGTTTGTAAGTGAGAAATTTCCATTTGGCATCTCATTGGGACAATCCGACAAGTAGAGTAATAGTAATAGATCAACAAAATGGTTGCATCACGATCAGACTATTTACTGATGAGAGCCGAAAAAATGCCTTAGAAATTAGATAGACTTACAAATTAGCGCTGTAATAGCTGAAATACAACATATAATAAGGTGCCGTTAACTTGCACGGTATGATACCGTGTAAGTTAGTAAAAAAATAACTTGCGCGGTACGGTAATGTTTTAATGTAAAGAATATACAACTAAACCTAACCCTGACCCTAAAACTAATAATTACAATATAATTGTAATTTTAAGAATGTTAAATTGATTTAATTAGTTTTAGTCCCTGTCTGTATTACTGTATTTGTTTTTCTATTTTAATGTAAAAAATAGACAAATAACCCTAGCCCTAACCTTGACCCTAAAACTAAAAGATCTAATTTAATAGTAATTATAATAAGAATTTTAAATTGATTTCCATATATTTGTTTTTCTATTTTAGTGTAAAAAATAGACAACTAATTCTAACCCTGACCCTAAAAGTAAAAGATCTAATTTAATGATAATTATAAGAATTTAAGAATTGTAAAAAAAAAGAAAAAATATTAGTCTCAACCGAAAATCGAACCCATGCCTGTTCTTCTACATTCCGTTCTCCAGTCTAACTCTCAATCACGAGACCACGGAAGTTCGGTACATTCGTAAATTTTAAAAAGTTATAAATAAGTGACTACAAAACCGTCTCTGCGCATGTGCAAATACCGTGTAACTTAGGAGAAAAATAACTTATCTTATCTTATCTGTTTACAGAAGATTATTGCGTCCTACGCTTATCTATGGTTTGTGTTTAGTCCTGCATTTTTATTAGAGATTTAAATGTTGATAAAGTGTTGGTTTTCCTGGATTCTTCAGGCAACCCATTCCACGCCCGAATTCCGGACGGGAAGAAGGAAAACTTGTATGTGTTTGTTCTTGCATACGGAATAAGAAAGGTGTTTTTATCCTTATGTCTATCTGAGGGTTGTATTAAGTTATCTTTGTGTTGTATTTCTAAATTATAATTAATTGCTTTATGTATGATTACTACTTTGCTCTTGGTTCTTCTTTCCTCTAGTGTTTCAAGGTTTAATGATTTAACTAATGGTGTTACTCTTGTCAGTTTCGAATATTCTCCAGTAATGAATCTGGCAGCTCTTTTTTGAATTTGTTCTAGTTTATCAATGTTTTCTTTGGTGGATGGGTCCCATACAGAAGATGCATATTCTAGTGCAGGTCTCACCAAAGTGAGGTAGCATTTTAGTTTTATATCTCTATTACATTTGTTAAAGTTCCTTTTTATAAAGCCTAAGGTTTTGTTTGATTTTTTAATAACTTCATTGACATGGGGATTCCATGATAGTTTCTCATTTATTAAGACTCCTAAGTATTTTGCATCTTTAGTTTGGGTCAGTTCTTTTCCATGAATGTAATATTTTGAATTTATTTGTTTCTTTTTCTTTGTTACTCTTAATAGTTGACACTTTTCTGGATGGAAAGACATACTCCAGTTAGATTCCCATTTTATCAATTCATCTAAGTCTTTTTGTAAAATTTTGAGGCTATCTTGTTCTGATTTAATTGTTCTATAGATTATACAATCATCGGTATGATACCGTGCAAGTTCGAAAAAAAATAACTTACACGGTATAATACCGTGCAAGTTAACACTACGATATAATAATGCATTTAATAAATTAAAAACGTAAGTTCTCAAGAGAAAATTAAATTTCACTGGTAGAATCTGCAGGATTACCCAAAATTAATGCACTTATACTTATTGTATTCCCTTTTCAAGTGTAAAAAAACAACATTTCATTCCCAGAAGTACGCTTCACTCTGCCACAATAACAATGTAAATAGTGGAGCGCACCGTTCTCTTTGCTTTAGCCAAAATTACTAATATTAGTAATACTAATAACTTGTAATTAATAACTGATGAAAATGCATTTTGAATCATTTTCAATGAAATTTTTCATTAGTCATTATATTTTTTTAAAAGTAAATCCATTGAAAATATTTGTCGATATGATGGCTAAAGCAAAGAGAGCGGTGCTATCATTGTTGTTATAGCAGAGCGAGGCGTACTTCCGGGAATGAAATGTTGTATTTTTACACTTGAAAAGGGAATAAGTGCAATTATTTTATCCATAAAAGTAATTGAGGCTGTAGTTTTAGTTTTTTTAGGGTCTGGGTTAGGTTTAGTTGTCTATTTTTTAAAATTCAAATAGAAAAAAAAATAGCAGCCAAAAATACCATATATGGAGCGCACCGCTCTCTTTGCTTTTACCGATATGATAATTTACGCACATTGAATCAATGACGTAAAATAATTATATTTTATTAAATTATAACAAAATATCTAGTTAATAAGTTAACTAGGTACCACATCCACGTTGTTTACAAACAGCTCTCCCAAGGCTGCCATTTCCAATTGACCTTGACCTATATTGTGAAGAAAAATAAATTTAATAAATGGTATATTTTTTTTTATTTTTAAGCAACTGATTCATTTATTAATAGAAAAAAATTACTTTTATAAAGTATTTATAAAAAATGTGTAAAAGCTTTTTGAAAATGTTATGCGAAAGATCCTGCATCCCCGGATGTAATATGGCGTCAAACCAGACGAACGCAGACACATAAAGTTGAATGAAATTTAAAAGTACCCCATCCAAATAGGTTCCTTTGCATTGCATTTTGCTATTGTTCTATAGCATTAATGGTAATGCATGCAAGGAAACAGCCCAGACTCAATGATGGGTAAAAAAACCATTGCATTTGCTAAATTAATGCCGCTAATAGAAGTACTGGCGGCCATATTTGTTGTGTTTTGGATTGATCTAAAAACTAAATATTTGTCTTTTGTTTCAGACACCGCCCTTCTTTCTTCAATTATATGTTATTTGATTGTCGATAAAATGAAAATATCACATAATTCATTCAACATTTCTCTATGGAGGATAATACTTTTTCAGTTGCTATCACTTGTTCATTGTTTGTAAATTCTAAGTAGACAAACATTTCATAGTAAAATATGTCTGATCCAAATCTTTTTTTATTTTTTATAATAATATATCACTAGGCCACACTGAACACTGATAACGATTTTTTAGGATTTTATAAGACTTTAAATTGGTACCTAGGCCTAATGATTATTTAATCATATGTATTGACTTAATTAAACTTATTATTAAGCGTCAGCTTGTTATTTTTTTGTAAGACTGACTTGTCAGACACTTTAATAAGAGTAAGAGTTAAGTAGGAGCGATGGATAGATCTTATTCTTACTCTAGAAAAGAGTGTTCTAAAATTTTTGTCTCCATTTAAAAAAAATTAGACATAATATAAACACACAGAACAAGAAAGGTAGAGAACTGGGCCTTTAACTTAAATTCAAAAGATAAAACTCTTTACTCTTTACAAATTGTCATAACCAGGGTAAGCCTCATTTATAACTGGTACGTCATTGTGATATTAATATTTCTGCATTTAAAGCACATGCCGAAAACCCCCTAAAAATGCTTGGCTAGAGAAAAGATGCTGGGCCCTAAATTATCCCTGTTTTGTCTTTCTCTGGTTGTAACTTTTAATACACTTGAATTATTTTTCTCCGACTTCAATTGTATAGATTTAAGGGTCTACTTGCCATCTTATATTTATCATTTTATAACTTTTAACATCATATCAGTGAATAATAAAGGATATATTAATTTTATTAGCCAAGTATATATCAGCTTATACAAATTTCAAACAATTTATGTTTAAAGTTATTAAGACTGCTCGTTTTTAAGGACCAGTTAGTTAGTTGTTTTAAAAAAGACTGCTGTAGTGAGGTATTTTTCCTCAATTTTGAAAACCCACAAGAGAATGGAGTTATAATGACGCGACTCTCTCAATCGGCATCTGTTGGTGAATCAAAAGGCGCTTTGATGTCACTGTAGCTAGTGTTTAGCTTCCTTGCACGGTGCCCATCAACTCGGCAAATTTAAAAAAAAGTCATGAGTCAAACTGAGGAGCTAACAGTAATGATAAGTGATTGATATATAGATTATAGTGTATTAATAAAATAATCCAATAGTGAATTACGTTGCTCTCTCCAAACCATATTAAGCCAGGAATATTATTTCAGTACTATTAAGGAAAATCCTGAACCGTTGTTTTAGTAGTTAACGCTCCACGTAAAATATGCTTTGAAAAGGTTTAAATTATATAGCGTCCTATTCATTTTAAAAAATAAGCTTCAATATTTTTAAGTGTTAATATGAACACATTTTTTACCATTACTTGTTTATCCATTAATTGCTGTGTTTTCATTTAGTCTAGTGAATAACTATTGATTTCTTACTATTTAAGGTATGCTGACAGAAAAGACGCCCATCTGCATCAGGTAGTCTATACTTTTTATGCATACAGTAGGTGTATAACTAATTTTTGTAAAAGATAGATTTTGTTAAAAACAGTTAAATCTCTACATAGTGAAGTAAAAATATTTTTATAGTCACCAGCATTATGCTCAGATAAGCATATTTATACAACATATTGATTAATTATTGGTTGTAAAATCATTTTCAGGACATGCAGTATCATAATTTATTTGCCGATGACAGTGATGACGACGGACCACTTAACAGCCGTGCTAATTCCCGCAATCAGAACAAGTCCACTTATATTGAGAGAAATAAAGAAAAAAGAGGTAAACAAAATAATTTTTAATCCGTATATTAACCCTTACACTATTCATTAAAGATTACCCTCCTCCCCCCTTTCTTTGGTGTCACAGTTCAAAAATTGGCTCCTAGTACAGTTTCCATTATTGAATAAACTTACTAAGGGAAATCACTATGAAATAATAAAAGTATGTTCTTATTTTTGCCCCTGCATGCAAACAGCCCTTTATCATGGTCGGTTGTGTAATTAATGGGGTGTTAATTTTATATTTTAAAAAATTAAACAGCTGGAGAAACTATTAGTTTGAATTGCAAAATAAACAGAATTTCGTTATAATATTGATTCAATGCTAGATGCTGACATGAGATTTAAGTATTGACAAGTTTTAGCCCTAAACTTACTTATTGCAAACTATCGCTTCAGGGTAATGGTGGATATCCAATAAAAATAACAAATATTGGACCTTAAGGACCTACCCTAGAGAGTTTCAGAGGCACTTACATTTGAACATGTCCTAGACTATTACATATTGTCAATTGCATAACTATTGAAAACTAAATTTTTACATTCATGTTTTACCCTGTGTACTTTTTAAGACAGAAGCTTATACATTATACATAGTGAATGAAAGAAATTCAACAAAATCGCATTCATAAAAAAACCAACAACATAAACTTATATAACCATACGTTTAGAAGATTTCTTGGAATTATTCAATGTTTGATCAATTTTGGGGGCTATTTCAGTTGTTTAAAAATGGGTTAAAGGTAGGTGGTAAATTTCACTCCACCTGCTAAGTTCCAGGTCAATATCAACAGTCATTATATTAAACCAGTTCTTTTTAATTATTAAGATACATTGTCCAATACATTTAGTTTAGAGTGTGTCTAGGATTTGTCATTTTTTTATAGGCTCTAAATAATTGTTAACTAAGAAAAGGATTAAGACAATTTTGCAATTTCTGTGATCTTTAAAAAAATGTTTGATGGCAAAACCGTTAATGAAATTAAACTTTGATTTTTTTAGGGTATTGGGATTTAGTCAGGATTCCTTTCACTACCAAACTATTAAATTTTCATTTTTCAGGCTCCCTTAGTCTTGCAGAAAAGAAGGTCAGTCACTATTTGGCCACTGGAAGCTTGGGACGACCCATTCCCATGGAAACCAGTTTTGCCTTTAGTGGAGAGCCCAGCAGTGGTAGTACTGGTTCTGACTCACTTAAGCCAGCAACAGCATCAGTTGGTCAACGCAAGGAACGTTCTGGGAGTCAAGGAGAAAGAGGGATTAAAGAATACAATAGCTACCCAGGCTCAAAATCAGAATATAAAAGCACCACACCATCATCATCATCACAACATACAGAACATAGAATATCTTCACTATCAAATGCAGTGGATTATAACAGTCATTCTGATAAAGATAATAAAACACCATCATCAGCATCTAACAATGGAAAGCAGCCAATGTCATCAAACAAAGAGCATGGAAAGGATAAAGAGGTATTATACATTTATTAAAGGTGCTTCTGTGAGTCAGATATTTATTTGGTCTGTTTAAAGTTGTTTCCTGTCATTGTTGAATTGGTGCATAAGGATGGGTGCTACAAGTTTTAACATGGCTGAGTTACTATGGTCTAGTCCAGTGCTGTCCAACCCGCGGGCCACATGGTCTTAAATGGCCCACCATATCTTGGTAAACTCTTCCTTTCTTTCATATTAAATTAAAATTTAAAAAAAAATGGGATTCAGTATTTTTGATAATTTATTAGAGACTACGTGAGAAATGTGGCATTTTTAATAAGACGTGTGGGGTGCTGCAAGAGGTTTTTGGTTTGATAGATTTATGTTTAGGGCGTTTCACGTGAACAATGGGGCAACTTGGGATTACCTGAAATTCGATACGGCTATCCAGAATTATTTCTGTTGCTTTGGTCAGGGCGGGGTCAGTGATGGCTCATTACAATGATCGGCTACAACGGCAAGTTAATGTTGGTTCTGGAAGGAATGATAATAATAGAACAAGGATAATGAAAATGACACAAAGGGCGTCCTATGGTTATATGATATTCCCAGGTCACTGCAGAGGAATGTGAACAAGTTGAAATAAACCTGCCTGGTTTCGGAAGAATAAATGTCCATCCAGTATTTTTAAAAGAAAAAGACCAGTAACTGGTATTTATTTCGAGAGTGTGAACCATTCTGGGAGTAGAGACCAGAATAAAAAGCTGTGTTTGTGGTATCAGTGCAATTCACTTATGAAGAAATTCTGAGAGATAACAGGGACGATTTTTGAGACATTTGTTTCTAAAAAGAGAAAGCCAATATGGCGAGTAGGAAACGAAAAGTTACAGAAGAGAATCATACTTTTAACTCTGCGTGGGAACTCAAATTTTTGTTTTCTCTGTTTAATGAAAAGCCAGTGTGTTTGAATTGTCAGGCTACTATATCTGTTATCAAAATGTCAAATCTGCAGAGACACCACAAGTCAGTGCATGCTGATTTTGATAACGATTATCCGAAAGGAACAAAGCTAAGAGAAGACAAAGTTAGTTCTTTAAAGAAGAATTTAAATGGCAAAATGTTTTCCGCCGGATTTTGAGTTCAAGTGATCGTGCTACTGAAGCGTCTTTTAAAATTAGCTGGTTGTTAGCGAAGATGGTGAAACGGTTAAACTTTGTTTTCAAGAATGTGCTGATTCATTATTTTCTGAGTTTAAAAACAAGGAAGAAATAGAGAAACAAATATCTTATCTTCAGCTTTCCCACCAGACTGTTGCAAAACGTGTTGAAAGTATGTCCGGGAATATATTGGAGCAGTTGCTTACGGATTTAAAAAAACGCTTCTGGTTTCAGTCTGGCATTGGATGAATCATGTGATATCACTGACACGGTCCAACTTATAGTTTGGGTTAGATTTGACAAGGGGCAGACATTTAAAGAAGAATTACTTACACTAATTCCATTAAAAAATACAACCCGTGGTGAGGATGTATATAAAGCACTGAAGGAATTTCTATTAAACAACATCGATTTGAGGAAGCTGATTTCTGTTACAATGGATGGTGCTCCAGCAATGATAGGAAAGAAAGTTGGACTCATTGGTTTGCTGAAGGCTGACAATGATTTTCCAGACATTCAATCTTATCATTGTATAATTCACCAACAATCTCTTTCCTCAAAGTTGAAGAATGAAAAATTGGAAAATGTCATGGATGTTGTGGTGAAAAGTGTTTTATTCGAGCTAATCCATTTAATCACAGGCAGTTTAAGACTTTGTTAGAAGAGTATGATAACAATTTTGGGGATTTTATTCTTCATACTGATGTTCGTTGGCTGAGCAAAGGAAAGGTTCTGTCACGATTTTGGAACCTAATTGACAAAGTGAAACTGTTTCTCATGTCTTAAAAGAAGGAAGATTTGTTAAATTATATGGAACTACCTGATTTTTTGGTAAAATTAGCATTTCTAACCGACATCACGGATCACCTGAATAAATTAAATTTAAAATTGCAAGGACGTTTTCAAATCTTACCAACGCTAATGAGAGAAATCAGTATTTTTTAATCCAAGCTAGATTTTTTTCATCACACTGTGGCGAGAAAGATGTGTATCTAGGTTTGGAAAGTTTGTCTAGGGGTGTAATGTTTAAATTAACACCTTCCCGCTCACACGCATAAACTTTAGTGATCTCTTGCACTCGATAATCAACAGACCAAGGGGGCGTAAAAATGTAACGATAAATTTATTTACACAATTTATACAGTAGTGGAAACTGGTTCCAAATGATAATAGTGATACAACAAATTAACTGTTCCTTCTTTGGCCTAGCTGTATCATCATTAGGGCTAAGCCTTGTAACCTTATGTTTATGGTGTTGGTACTTAAATGCAATGGGGTCGTCGCGCCCCGCTCCGTGTGGCGGTTGGTTCTGCACGCTCCCCTGGTCAGTGTGTGCGATGAAGCGTTCAGCTTGGTATTTCTGCCCTACAGTGCTGACGTGTGTAGTTGGTTCTGCAGGCTCCCTCTAGCTGAATCGTGCGATAGTAGGCTGCTTCACCTATGGTTCCAGGTGACTTCGGTGATCACGGAAGTGTGAATGGCCGGCTTCTGTACATGTAGTGCGTGCACCCGTGCAGGCTTCGACATACGCAGTGTGCGTTTTTCGGCGCCAGTTTACGTTAGACGTAATACTGGTAACTGCTGAGTTGTCCTCCTCAGGGTCCTGTCGCTAGGTGCAGGGATGAGGTAGGGTGTCAGTCCAAGTCGCTTGGGACAGCGGTGGGTCCAGCTCTTGGTTGGTCCTGAGTATTAACTACACTTCTGACCCGGTAATGGCGGGTGCCCAGAAGCCAGAATGGATTCTGGTTAGCAAGAATGTCTGCCCTTCCACTACAAGGATGGCTGCAGATATAAGTGTATGAAATATGGTCACACTGGTACTTCAATCTGCGGACGTCTTGGGCAGAAAAGAGAGTGATTTCTGGGTTGCCTTGGCCTTTATACCCGATAGGTAATATATTCACCCCTTTTCTGATTGGCTTTTACTTGTTGTAGCACTGTCACGCAACCGTGACCTGTCACATGATCCCGGTGCATACCTAATCAGGTCGGATTGTCGCATTGTTGACGGTTTCTGGTCAGACAATAGTGAGTTCCCCTTTGTTCTACCCAGTTCCCGTGCGCAGATGACTTTATCTCCATACTTCAAATCTTACCAACGCTAATGAGAGAAATCAGTATTTTTGAATCCAAGCTCGATTTTTTTCATCACCCAACTAAATCAGTCAAATTTTACTCACTTCCCAGCTCTTGCCAAGGCTGCTCAAGAACTTCCAGAGCTTGTCACAAATGAGCGATTCTATCTTTTATTAGAAAAGTTAAAGCTGGATTTCACAGACCGATTTAAAGATATTGGAAATCTTACACCTGTTTTACTTTTTGTAGAAAATCCTTTCACTAGTGATGTCTCTAATATAGCCTCAAAAATGACCATATTAGGAGCAGAAGAAGGTGCACTGCAGCTTGAAATCATCGAGATTGAGCATAACACGCCACTTCGTAATAAACATATGAATTCGTCGCCAACTGAATTCTGGATGACATATGTTTCTGCAGACGAATTTCCGCAACTATCGAAAAGTTGTAGCTTCTGTGAAGCTGGATTCTCCATCATGAATAATATAAAATCTAAAAAACGAAACGCTTTGACTGATGAGCATTTGGAAAACTTAATAAGAGCAGCAGTTACAGAATACGATACCCAAATTAAGAAAATTGCAAGTACAATTCAAAGCAAAATATCACATTAGAGATGTGTTACAGTTTTTTTTCAAGTAATTTTTCGTATTGATGAGGAGACAAAGTTACATAAGGTAGGAAGTATTTATCCATTTAATAATTTTCTTAAGACGTTAATTGCTTGCGGCCCCTGGCCTCATAGGGAAAAAAAAATTGGCCCGCGAGGTCAAAAACGTTGGACAGCACTGGTCTAGTCCAACGGTGGGTTAACTGCTGCTCGCAAAGCAACATGCAGTTCTTTTGTGTTCGTGTTGCGGTTCGCGAACAAATTATGAAATTAAACATGTTATTTGAAACATTTAATATATACAAAAATATATTTGTTTAAAAACTTATTTTAGGGGTGTACCGGGTTTTGGCTCTGGCAAATCCGGAATCAGGCAGGATTTCACTTCATAAATCCGGCCAAATCCAGCTCCGGGCGGATTTCAAACATTTGAATCCGGTACACCCCTACTTTTTTAAAATATTGACCGAACAGTGGGTTGAAATTAATTCGGGTTTGATCTGAATTAAGAAAAAGCAAGCTGCTGGAATGTGTCAGCATCACCCACAACTTTCTGCTTTCAGCAAAGGTGTCATTCGAACTGAGGAAAGTTATGCCATAGCTTGGAATTTTTCTCATGCTGAATGATCTTATTCTGACAGAATTTCACACAACTATCTACCAACCAGATTTAAGGAAACTTGCTAGTACAAAGGCTTCTCAACAGAAGCATAACAATTAATGTTCACAATAGCTATTAATCTATAAGGAGTGTGTTTCTATTCATAAATTTTACATATTTTAATATTTGTTGTGTAACTGTAATGCATATATTTCTTCAATAAGGGATAAGTGTTAAAACAATTAAAAAGTTTAAATAATTAAATTCAAATAAAATATAATTTACAAAATTATTTCACAAAAGGAGTTATTCCATTGCGAGTGGGTTCAGTGGGTTCGTGAAACATAGTGCTTCAATGCCGACTCTCAACATTTTTTACTTTTGAAATGGCTCTTAATTACTACAGGTCTGGCCACCCCTGGTCTAATCACTGCCTTATAAAGGTGTATGATGGTTAGTAAATTAATTCAAAATTTATGGAATTTTCACATTTTCTTGTAAGGTTGTTAAGACTGCTCGTTTTTGAGGACCGGTTAACCTCTCAAAAAAAGATCGGTTAACCGGTTAGCCGCTCCGTATTTATACAATTTATACCATGTTTAGTGCACCAACAAGAGAATGGATCAAATTTTCCCATCGCGTCGTCCTTTAATTTGACATCAAAGGGCCCGTGATGTACCGACTCTAGTGTTGCTGTCAAAATAGCGAATTCAAAAAAAAATCCCCAACAAAGAATTAAACTGTAATTGAATATCATTTTTATGTAATAATAGTATTAAAATGGCATATTATAAATTGTTGTCAAGTCAGTTTGTTTTTGAGGACCGGTTAATCATTTTTTAAAAAGCCCGTTTTACTGAAAAGAATATTATTATTATTAACTTAATAATTAAGAAAACGCTTTGATTTTGGCGTCACGGTCGCTCGCGTGTTGGCTCTGGTATTCTGCCGTAACAGAACAAAAAATTAACTCCCAGGTAATAAGCTAATATACCACGTAATAAGCTAATATACCGACTAAATGAAGTTACGGTTAACCAGTCCTGATAAAAGGGAGTAAACAGTGATAATAAGATGGAATTTATTTAAATTAAATACCATATTATGTTTCACTCGTCCACCCAATAGGGTGGGGTTTAGGTGGGGTTGAGCTACACTCACCATTTTCCAAGGCATGCTCTGACTCAATTTAAAAAGAAAAATGTTCCTTCCCCCAACCCACTGTAGATGTATAACAGTGGGGGAGGGGAGGGAAGGTGTCTCTTGGCGCGGTCTTGTATTGGTATGACAAAGCAAGGGGCTTCCTTTTACATAAACATCAAAGACCTTTCAAGCCTTCTAGCCTCCCCCCCCACCACCCTCATTATCCTTAACTAGAAAACTCCGTAACTTGTCCGTCTTTGAGTTGATCGTGGTTCTCATGAAGCTCTCATACAGTGCCTCGACAACTAAGCAAATTAAAATTAAATTTTTAAAAAAGCATTCCTTAGCCATAGGCATAGGCGAAGTAGACTAATAGTGATGACGTGTATATTATTTAGATACCAGAATAGGGAGAAAGCGATTTGAAGTCAACTCAGCACAACAAAAACATAACTCCTGGGTAAAAAGCTATTACACGGGCTTATTGAAGTTGCGGGGGGGGGCTTATTGAATTTGCGGTTAACCTATCCTGATTAAATAGGACCGGTCCTGATCTGAGGACCAGTTAACCGTTAACAACCTTATTTTCTTGTTACAATTTATTTTTTATTCTTAGTGCAAATGATTTTGCTTCAAAAAGAACAAGAACTAGATTGAAATTTAAAATAGTAATGTTTTCTGGGGGAAATACAAGAAACATCTATATATATTTCACCAAAGCGAGTATGTGCAAATGAGCATGACGAATGACCCTCGCTTTCTTTGCACTATCTATGAGTATGTCTGCTGTGTATGCTATGCCGCAGGTCATGTCTCGTTTATAATAAATGACAAAACTGATAATTTAATGTTAAATAATTGAAGTTTAAAAATTTTATTTAAATAAAAAATGGAGTTTCTGTTCCCCATTCCTATAAAATGTGTATTCAATAAAGTACTTTTCAAAGTCTGATGTTCCCATTTTAAAATTATTCTTAAAATATATACATATTTTAGAAAGCGACTGAAACTAGTCTACATACCGTGACATAAATTAAAAGCAGCCATGTTAGATTTATCTCTGAATTGTATCCTGGTCAGCCTGGTTTTTGTATAATTGTTATTTCATCAAGGTGGCTAAACTTTGTTGAAAGGTTGGCCAGTAACGCATGAAGCAGTGACTAGACCGAATTGCATTGGTTGCACATATATACTACATTCAATTAGTCTGTATGTGCCTGTAGAAGCAAATTAGAAAACTATACAGTCCATTTTATTTTGAGAATTTTAAGATCAGATGCAACAGCAGCATGTGAAATACGTACAAAGATTAAACCAGTAAGTCTTTGAAGAGAGACAGCAATTGCTGCTAGTTTCAAAGATAGACTTTTGTGGTCATGAGTCAACATGATTTAAGCGATTTCTCATTGAAGTTGGTCTACTGTGTGATTTGGTCAGTTCTATCCACATATTCCCCACCCAAAATTGTGCATGTATATAGAGATCTGATCACTTCTACGCTTTTGCTACTGAAACTACTTTTTTAAGCCTAAAATTAAGACAAGCCTCCGGATACGAACTTAATTTTTTTCAGAACTCGGTAACTAGAAAGATTGAAATCAGTGAAATGAAGATGAACATGCTTTCTTCAAAATTAGGCTACTAGGCTAGAGCTAAGTAAATTTAGCACAGCATGGCCTTCGTTTGTACTATACATGATCGTTTATCTCTAATTTTAAAATTTGCTCATTCTCTTTCTCTCTCTCCCTTGCTTTTGTTTGGAACCGAAGACACTGTTTGTTACCGGAGACAAAAAAAAATTGAATGTGTAGTTCATATTATATCCTGAATGTTTGTAACTATAGGTGTTCGTAACCCAAGTTACACTGTTTTAGTGAGCCTTCAATGAAAAGCCAAACATACCTAGATCATTTGACACTGCAAAACAGGTATTTTGAGCTGGCAAAAATTTAGAATTGTTAAATGGTCTCAATAGAAAGACTTGTTTTCCTACACATGTTCAGACCCTAATGAACCAATAAGCTACCTTTTTGACATAAACAAGTCTTAAACTTTGTCATATGCACAAGACACAAACAACTCATTTTCCACCTCAACTGCATAAAACCAGATAAAACAAAAATGTGTCACTTCAGTTAACTTAAAAATAAGTAACCACATAACCTCTTCAATTATCCAGAACTTTAAGCGAATGCACTAATAAAACCAGATCATTCCAACACCCTCCATATTTATACAAGAATATCAGAAGAGAATGTTTAAAGCTTTCATTATGGCAATGTTTTTCCCATTCAGATTTTAAACACTAATGATTTCCCTGGGAAAACTAAAATTAAACCTGTATTAATATTTGAATAAGGCTTGAATATAAACTTAATTATGAATACTCTTATTATCTATATAATTACTGCCAAGTTTTTCAATACAAAACTCCTACCAATAATATCATTAAATTTACAGCAGGTTCAAAAGTCTGCTATCCGTGTGTGTGGTGATTGGTCAGAGCACATCAGCAGTTCAGGGAAACGATATTACTACAACTGCAAAACGGAGGTATCACAATGGGAGAAACCTAAAGATTGGAACAGTGAAATGTAAGTTTACTTGACAAATTTTCCCATAAAGTTCTTAAAAGTTGTAGGTTATTCCCTTCTTTTAAAAGGTGCTCACATAAGCTTACACTTTTTCAAGGTGTCGGACACCAGATCACAGATCCAAAGATGGACGGCCAAGGATGCTTTCTCAATCTCACACAAATAAACGTAAGTTTTTAGCTAATTTTGTTGTTTGTTGAAGGTTTACTTTAATTTAAATGTACTACTGCTTCATGTGTGAAAAAATTTCTTTATACAAATTTGCTTTCATTTTACAGTGGGGCCCATTTAACTCGAGCCCGGTTAACTCGTCAGCTCTATTAAGTCGACGTCTTTTATTGGAACTGCCAAATTCTCTCTTTGTCTTTGCAATTTTTTCATTGGTTAATTCGATTTTTTTAAGTCGGTGAGCCAAAAAGAGTGCCAAATTTGCAACTTAGTGTCGGTTAGCTCGATCCCCGTCTGTTCGCCTAGCAATGCACTTTGGCATTTTCAGTTCAAAACAGTGTTGGCATCTCGCTTTCTTCGAGACTTCCGGCTATTTTGTGATTCTACGAGATTTCAATAAAAATTACAGGATGTTTTTACCTTCAATTTGATTCCGTGTGTGAATTAGTTTGAGTATGTATTCACCAGAGGTACTCGAAAATCGCGTTAGCGGTCATTATTTCGCAGTGCATGTTATATTATTATTAAACTTAATTCATTTTCTGATGCATTAATCATTTTAATTTTTAAGATAAACGATTATCTTTAGAACAGAAAATAAAGGTTTTTATATAATTAAATAAAAAATTATTATTCTTTTAAAAGTTTGTTTTTGCTATGTTACCAGTAAGATACGTGACTGTGACTAACACGCGCGTGACAGTGAAATCAAATCATTTTCTTAATATTCCAGTATATATATAATATACACGTCATCACTGTTGTAGGTTAAATTCTGATAAGGAATGATTTTTTAAAAATTCGCTTAGGTCTAACACACAGTGCGCCTTTGATCTGATCAACGGTCAAGGCAGCATTTGTTACTATTTATATTACAAGTTACACGTATCATTTGATTGACGGAGGAAATTCGAGTGCAGTCTCATAGTGACAGATATCATGCACGTCAAAAGCATTAAACTTAAAATTACCATATTGATATGTTTAATTTTTTTTTAATTCGCCGATTTGACGGGCATTGCAAATGCGAGCGGCGGTGACATGCCACGCCACATGGGACGAGGCAAGGCGAAAAATTTAACCTTAGTTTTAACGCATGCGCAGACAATTATAAACTGGTAACTTTTCTTTTTATTAAATGTAATCGAAACATGACCACAGAGACGTAATCAAAGTCATTTACTTCGGCAAAAAATATATATATATATAAAAATTCCTGACTAAAATTCATAACCTTTCCCGACTTTCAAGACCGGGAAAATTATTTTATGAATTCCGGACTATTTCCCAACTGAGTGGGAACCCTGGGTTATATTTAAACGATCCTTAAAAACGAACGGTCTTAACCTTAGGAAAGAGTGAAGAAATATTAGGGTCCCGATATTCCGATACGATTCCGATTAATCGTCCCATCACTAATTAACTCACATCATGTATATAAAGAAATTTCAACCGCATGTTAATATTTTGCCGCCATATTGGTTTTCGTTTAACTCGATGATTGGTTACCTCTGCGCCATTTTTCATACCCCAACGCCGTCGACTTAACAGGGTCCCACTGTACTATCAAAATAAACTGCTATAACATTTCTTATGTTACAGTTACTGCAGATGGCCGAGCTGCTCGACATTCCAGTTCAGGTGAGCACCCACCTCTTGAACATGCTCGTGGACATCGTAACAACAGTGGAGATAATACATCTGAGTCCCAACAAGAGAGGGACGCACCATCTAACTCACACTCACATTTCAGAGACAATAGGGAGCTAAGAGATAGTCAATACTTGCCCAGGGATAACCATCGAGATAGTAGTGGGCGAGATAATCGGGAAATGCACAAAAGTGTGGATAGGACTCGATCTGGAGATTCCACATCCAGCAATTCTTACCTTCAACACCATCACCAAACAATATCTCAAAGATCGGGTTCCACACCCAGTGGAAACAATGGTTTGTCAGACTTGCAACATACGGACTACAAGCGCTCTCATAATGAAGGACATTTTTCATTATCTCATGGGGATTACAAAAGAAGTAATGAATCAACACGGAGGAGGAGGACAGATAGTCAAGGTTCTCAAAGATATCATGGTAAGTAAATGACAATAATCATTGAAAGAAATGTTTTTAAATGAATACATGACATAATGAAATTTTATTATATCTGAATCATAAAATATATATATATTAATTTTCTACATCATAGTATTTATTAATATAATTCTAAAAAAATTAGTTAAATACTATGTAAACTGTATAAAAACCCATTTTCAATAATTGGTTTAAATTTGCCTCTAGTGTGCAATATGTAATAAATGACCACATCAGTTTGACTCCTAAATTTCCCAATAATTAAGCTATAACTTATCATTGCTGTTAAATGGGAAAGTGAACCCTTTCTCTGGAAATAAAGCTACCAATTTTGGACTTTGGCTTTAGGAGAGGTGTAAGCGGGAAATCAGCAATCAAAATAAATTTTGAGTATTTCTGTAATTGGATTTGTTTTATTTTTAAAGCCATTTTTTAAAAATTTGCGCACATATTTTGTCTCGCCCAACCACCCAATATTTGGTCTAATTTATGTAAATGTAGTTTAGATTAAGGTTGTTAACTGTTAACCGGTCCTCAGATCAGGACCAGTCCCGTTTAATCTGGACCTGTTAACCGCAACTTCAATAAGCCCGTATAATACGGCGTATTAGTTTATTACCCGGAGTTCGTTTTTGCTGTGTTACGCTTCAAATAGCTTTCTCCATATTCCGGTATATAAATAATATACATGTCGTCACTATTAGTTTACTTCGCCTACGGCTAAGGAATGATTTTTTAAAATTTTAATTTGCTTAGTTGTCGAGGCACTGTATGTGAACTAGCACACAGTGCGTGTTTGATGTCAATGTCGCCGTCTGTTACTATTTCTATTACGGGACAATCAGTTAATTTGACCAAACTTTTAGTAGGTAAAAGAAAATAATTATAAACTTACATATTCTCAAAACAAAGAATTAATTAAAAAATAAAATGATCAATGCACCAGAAAATGAATTAAGTTTAATAATAATATAACATGCACTGCGAAAAAATGCCAATTTACGGGCACCTCGGGTGAATACATCTAATTCACACTTGACACAAAAACTTAGTCGAAACCTCTAAAATGAATATATAAACAATGTAATTACCAAAGATAACAATAAAAACTTATGGTCCTTTATCAAATCTAAAAAAATGTAACCTTCAGGAATAGCCACACTAAAAGGCTCAAATAATAAAACCTATAATGATAATGAAACTAAAGCTAATATCCTTAACACATATTTTGCATCATCTTTTTCTGCCTCAGGCGACAAGGAAGTTTTAATAAATTTAAATAAAATGGAGGAAATAGGTAGCATAACTGTAGATGAGATAGGTATACATTCACTCCTAAAAAAACTTAAAAATAAACAAAGCTACTGGCCCAGATGATTTGCCTGGTTATTAAAAGAACTAAGCAATGAACTGTCCCCAATCCTTGTAGTTCTCTTTCAAGCCTCTTTAAACCAGGGTAAAGTGCCCCAGGATTGGAAATTAGCTAACGTAACCCCACTCTTTAAGAAAGGGGATAAATCAGACCCTGGTAACTACAGGCCTGTATCACTTACTAGTATCACCTGTAAATTACTAGAACACATAATATATAGTAGAATAGTTAACAACCTTGACAAATATAATGCCCTATGCCCACATCAACACGGCTTTAGAAAAAACAGATCATGTGAAACACAATTAATAGGTTTAATAGATGAACTATCAAAAGGCTTAGACAAAAATGATCAAATAGATACAATATTACTAGACTTCTCAAAAGCATTTGACAAAGTTCACCACCTTAGTTTACTTAAAAAACTTAACTACTTTGGAATCTCAGGTTCCTTACATCACTGGATCCAAGACTTCCTTTTGGGCAGGGAGCAAACTGTAATAATTAATGGATCTAAATCTGCACCAATAAAGGTTAACTCAGGAGTTCCACAAGGAACTGTGCTAGGTCCCTTACTCTTTTTAATTTATATAAATGATTTACCCATCAACATCTCAAATGGTAGAAAAGTTAGGTTATTTGCTGATGATTGTATAGTCTATAGAACAATTAAATCAGAACAAGACAGCAAAATTTTACAAAAAGACTTAGATGAATTGATAAAATGGGAAGCTAACTGGAGTATGTCTTTCCACCCAGAAAAGTGTCAACTGTTAAGAGTAACAAAGAAAAAGAAACAAATAAATTCAAAATATTACATTCATGGAAAATAACTGACCCAAACTAAAGATGCAAAATACTTAGGAGTCTTAATAAATGAGAAACTATCATGGAATCCCCATGTCAATGAAGTTATTAAAAAATCAAACAAAACCTTAGGCTTTATAAAAAGAAACTTTAACAAATGTAATAGAGATATAAAACTAAAATGCTACCTCACTTTGGTGAGACCTGTACTAGAATATGCATCTTCTGTATGGGACCCATCCACCAAAGAAAACATTGATAAACTAGAACAAATTCAAAAAAGAGCTGCCAGATTCATTACTGGAGAATATTCGAAACTGACAAGAATAACACCATTAGTTAAATCATTAAACCTTGAAACACTAGATGATAGAAGAACCAAGAGCAAAGTAGTAATCATACATAAAGCAATTAATTCTAATTTAGAAATACAACACAAATATAACTTAATACAACCCTCAGATAGACATAAGGATAAAAACACCTTTCTTATTCCGTATGCAAGAACAAACACATACAAGTTTTCCTTCTTCCCGTCCGGAATTCGGGCGTGGAATGGGTTGCCTGAAGAATCCAGGAAAACCAACACATTATCAACATTTAAATCTCTAATAAAAATGCAGGACAAAACACAAACCATAGATAAGCGTAGGACGCAATAATCTTCTGTATAGAAGGAGCGTCTGTAAACAGATAAGATAAGAAAGAAGATAATACATACGGTAATTTTTATTGAAATCTCGTAGAATCACACAATAGCCGGAAGTCTTGAAGATGATGCGAGATGTCAACACTATTTTGAACTAAAAATGCATTGCTAGGCGAACTGACGAGGATCGAGCTAACCAAGTTAAGTTGCAAATTTGGCCCTCTTTTGTGCTCGAGGTATTAGGTTTCGGCGACTTAGAAAAATCGATGAAAAAATGCAAAGACAAAGAGAGAATTTAGCGGTTCCAATAAAAAACGTCGAGTTAGTGGGGTGGTCGAGCTAACCGAGCTCGAGGCAAGTGGGTTCCACTGTATTATTATTTTTTAATTCATGAATTGACCGGCATAACACACAAAAGAAGTAAATTCCACGTCCCGACGGAGAAGGGGAGGCGTGGGTTTTTTAAACTAAGGAAAAATACCTAGCGAACTTTTAACGAATGGTTTTTTTAACGGTCCTCGTATTTAGAAAAGTTTTGGAATATATTGTAATACAAAAAAATTAAATGGATTTATTTGTATATTTTTAATTAATATGTTGAAATTATATAGTGGGTTGGCTGTGGGGGTGGGTTTATTAGCTGTATTGAAGGATTAGCAATAAAGAGAGGTAATATAGAGGGGTAGAGGGATAGGTGAATAATAGTAAGTGGAGTTTATGGTGTGAGAGGGGTGAGTATATTTATATTGGTTGTATATAGGGGATATTAGGTTAATGGTATGTGTTTGTTAATGTTGTTATGGTAAAATATTTTGTAGGAGGTAGTTTATAAATAGTTTGTTGTTGTATGGTAGAATGTGTAGTATAGTTTGAAGTTGGGAGTTTGTATAAGAAAGTTTATAAGGTAATTTAATTTTTGTGGAAATTTTTTTTAATTGTAGGTATTAAAATAATTGTATAGTGTGTGTAGGTTTATCTGTTAGATTGGATTTAGATGATTTAAGTTGAGGTGATTTTGGTATTGGTGTATTGTGTTATTGGGATTGTATTTTGTGTTAGTGTTTTTAGTTTTTGGTAGTGTGTGGTATTAGTTTTTTTGTTATGTATGTTGTGATATTAGTTTGAAATTTTTTGTTTTAGGTGTTGGTGATGGTATACCAAGCTAACATCCTTAACACATATTTTGCATCATCATATTCGGCCTGAGGTGACAAGGAAGTTTTAATAAATTTAAATAAAATGGAAGAAAGAGGTATACATACACTACTAAAAAGCTTAAAAATAAACAAAGCTAATTGTAGAAGTAATTGAGTCAAGAAACAAGACATCAACAGCTAGTGGTCTGTGTAACAACCACCTTTAATCAACTCCTCATTACATTTATAGCCAGCCATTCTCCCCGAGTCCACGACCACACACAATTTCACTTCACAGCACAAACCACGAGTTTCATACTCAGTCTTAATCAGCTTGCATGCTCATACAGAGTCAACACAACAACACGTCTCCTACATCTCCCTTCTAAACAAAGACAAATCAAGGACCCAGATTATCAATAAGAGAACAATACAAGTAAAACATTAAACAATTCAGTATATAAATCTAACACTGAATGTCTCTTCAAATGTCTCATAAAATCACTGTATAGATCTATGTCTCTTTATCTAGGTATCGAGCTGGGGGCTTCGCCTGCCTCCCGTATCTTTATCGCTTTATCCCGTATGGCTTTATGAGTTGCGACGCTTGGTAATGACCTATTTTTACCGACGCTGGGAGCGTGTACTTCTTGCTCTGTTTCTGGTGTGTCCAACTCAAAAATATCTAACACCTCTCCTTCCACTAAATGACAGTCTCAACATTTGTTGTTTCGTCGGTATGTCATACCATCGTTAAGTCTTAACGATTTATGACCTTGGCGTAGTTGCTGCTGACACAACGACTGCTGGCTGCCATGAGCCTTTAGGTTTTTTCTGAATCGGTGCGTTGCTTACACGCTGAGAGTGTGTACGTCCGTTTATTTTGGCTGATTTGTTGTAATTCTTTTGCTTGGACCTCTGATATTTATTGCATATTACGCCCACTATTTTAATGATTCAATTGCTGACAAGCTTGCAGACCAAGGATTGGCTTTGAGTGTGTCTTCACTATTTGAAATTGCAGCATCTCTGTCTTATCTTTCATTGAGCATTTGATTAATGCTTTGCCTACAACAGGCAATGTTTCACCACTGTATGTCGTTAGTCTTGCTGTTGATTTCTGAATGCTTTCCATTTTAAGTGGACAAAACAATCTGTATGGCAGAATGTTTACTTGTGCACCTGTGTCCAGAGTGAACACTATTTGTCTCTGCTCAAGCGTGACCACTGCTTTCCATTCATTGCTCGTTCCATGTTGCGAGGACACACTACCTAAGCAGAATGTTTCATGACTATAGTTAACTTTATCTTCTAGTTGATGATTGACAACTTTTACACGATTTGATCTGCATACTGTAGAAAAATGATTCAGTTTTCCACAGTTGTGACATAATTTTGCATAAGCAGGACATTTTCTTGGTTCATGTTTTTTGCCACAATATTTACACTTGCCTGCTTTCACTTGACCTCACTGCTTGCAAATTCTTTGGACTTGTTATGCGTGCAATTGAATTCATTGCTTGCACATTCTTTTCTTCATTTATATTTTTGAGTTGCCATTCCGATGTCTCAGCCACTCTGCATATTCTTTCAGCTTTGTTTAAATTCAGGTCATACTCTCGGAGTAATCTAGCCCTGAGGTATTCATTTTTCACGCCAGCCACAATTCTGTCCTTTATCTCTGACAAATTTTCAAATTCACAAGACTTAGCTTTTAGTTTTAGGTTTGTAATGAAACTATAAAAAATTTCTCCCTCGCCTTGATTTCTGGAGAAAAACATATGTCTCTCGACTGTAACATTTTTTCTCGGTAGACAATAACTCTCGAATTTCTTCAACAAACACTTCACTGAATGAAAATCCGTGTCACAATCGTCACATTCCTGTCCTGTCCATTGGAATGTATTATACACTTCCACTGCTTCATGGCCTATTACGTGCAGCAGTGAGTAATAAATAGTAATAATAATTGAGAAACTATCATGGAATCCCCATGTCAATGAAGTTATTTAAAAATCAAAGAAAACCTTAGGCTTTATAAAAAGAAACTTTTACAGATGTAATAAGATTATAAAACTAAAATTTTACCTCACTTTGGTGAGACCTGTACTAGAATGTGCATCTTCTCTACCGGACCCATCAACCAAAAAACATTGATTAACTAGAACAAATTCAAAAAAGTGCTTCCAGATTCATTACTGGAGAATATTTAAAACTTACGAGAATAACACCATTAGTTAAATCATTAAACCTTGAAACACTAGAGGATAGAAGAACTAAGAGTTAAATAGTAATAATAAAATAAAGGAATTAATTCTAATTTAGAAATACCACACAAGATTTTTAATACAACCCTCAGATAGACATAGGGATAAAACCACATTTCGTATTCCGTATGCAAGAACAAACACATACAAATTCTCGTTCTTCCCGTCCGGAATTCGGGTGTAGAATGGGTTGCTTGCAGAAACCAGGAGAACCAACACTTAATCAACATTTAAAACTCTAATAAGAATTCAGGACTAGACATAAATTATAGATAAGCGTAGGACGCAATAATCTTCTGTATAGGAGCATCTGTAACAGATAAGATAGATAACAGTCAATGAAACTAATGCTACAATAAATAAACCAGATAAAATTCTAGTTATCTTGGCTAAAAGAAAATTTTTTTTAAAATATCACATGTGCATTTATTGTTGAGCAGGTTATTTCTAGTTGCAAAAGTTCAGTGGGTTGTCTATTGAATAAATATTGGAATAACCAAATTTTTTAAAGAAAATACAACATAAACTTTCACCTCTACTGCCACTTCGATATTAAAAAAGAGACAGTTATTGCAATCAATATTTTTTTAACTACAGTCGAACCCACTTAACTAGAGCTCGGTTAGCTCGACCACCCTACTAACTCGACGTTTTTTATTGGAACCGCCAAATTCTCTTTGTCTTGGCATTTTCTCATCAGCTAATTCGATTTTTCTAAGTCGCCGAAACCTAATACCTCGAGCACAAAGAGGGTCCAATTTGCAACTTAACGTTGGTTAGCTCGATCCTCGTCGGTACGCCTAGCAATGCACTCTGGCATTTTTAGTTCAAAAGAGTGTTGACATCTCGCTTTCTTCGAGACTTCCGGCTATTGTGTGATTCTACGAGATTTCAATAAAAATTACCGGATGTTTTGCGTGTGTGAATTATTAGTTCAACGTGTATCCATGGAGTATGTATTCACCCGATGTACTGGAAAATCGCGTTAGAGGTCATTAATCGTCATTATTTCGCAGTGCATGTTATATTATTATTAAACTTAATTCATTTTCTGATGCATTAATCATTTTATTTTTTAAGATAAACGAATATCTTTAGAAATGAAAATAAAGGTTTGTATCGAGAATCGACGGTGGTTTTTATTTAATTAAATATAAAAATTATTATTCTTTTAAAAGTTTGTTGTTGCTTTGTTACCAGTAAGATACGTGACTGTGACTAACACGCGCGTGACGATGAAATCAAATCATTTTCTTAATATTCCGTACATGTATATATATATAATAAACACGTCATCACTTTTGTAGGTCGAATTCTGATAAGGAATGATTTTAAAAAAAATTCGCTTAGACTTAGTTGCCGGCCGAGGTCTAACACACAGCCCACAGCGTGCTGTGATCAACGGTCAAGGCCGCAATATTTTTTTTTATATTACAAGTTTGATTGACTGAGGAAATTCGAGAGCGTTCTGATATTAACAGATATCCTGCACATCAAAAGCATTAAACTTAAAATTACCATATTGATTTGTTTTTTTTTAAATTTGCTGATTCGACGGCAAACGCGAGCGGCTGTGACATGCCATGCCACATGGGACGAGGCGAGGCGAAAAATTTGAGCTTTTAACGCATGCGCAGACAATTATAAACTGGTAACTTTTTTTAAAAAATTAAATGCAATAGAAACATGACCACACACTGAGATGTAATCAAAGTCCTTCACTTCGGCATAAATTTTTAAATATATATACATGTATATATATATATAAATTCCCGATTAGTCATAACTTTTCCCGACTTTCAAGGCCGCGAAATTTTGTTAAAGAATTCCCAACTTTTCTTGTTTTCCTGAGTGGGAACCATGGTTATATTTAAATTTTAAATGGTCCTTAAAAACGAACGGTCATTACAACCTTAGGAAAGGGTGAAGAAATATTAGGGTTCCGATACGATTCCGATTAATCGTTCCATCACTAATTAACGCTAACTAATTAATCACGTACATAAAGAAATTTCAAGCACATGTTAATATTTTGCCGCCATATTGGTTTTCGTTTTAACTCTATCATCGGTTATCTCGACGCCATTTTTCATACCCCAACGCCGTCGACTTAACCGGTTTCGACTGTGGTAACCTCTGAAGAATAGTCTTGTTTATTTAAAGTTTTATTGCAATTTTCAATAGACCTGTTTTAGATTTGATGGTCACAACTTCCAATTTACAAAAAAATTCTAATTACATGTACTCTAATGGATTTTGAAATTCATTGAATAACAAAATTGCAATTTAAATTTCAACTTCATTGCCCTTCCATGTTTTAAAAAAATACATTAAAAAAATTAATGCTGAGATCAGGCACAATAAATTGCTTTTTTCATTTAGTTGTTCAAATTTTATAGCTATATATCAATTTAATTCAAATTTTAGTTATTTTAATGTTGTTTAATATTTTTTTAATACACAATTCATATTTATTTTAACAAAAATTGAGGACTATTCTAACTAAGTTTTTTGAGGACCGGTTAATCGTTCAAAAAAAAAGAAGACTGGTTAACAGGTCTGTATTTTCCTCATGTTTTGAGAACCAAATAGAGAATGTATCAAATTTTAGCCTCGCATCATCTGATGGTGACATCAATGCGTTCAGCTCTTTTGCGCAATGCCGTCAAACTAAGGGAATGGGAGATTTTAAAAAAGAAAAGAATTAGTACACCATGATGATTAATAGTCAACTAGACGCCCAGCGGCGGCGTAGAATACGCTGCAGACTTGCTCATGGAGAGTGAAAAGAAAGTGGAGAAAGAACGGACACAAACTACAGCATGAAGAAATCAAAACAACGCAAGTGAACGTCGGTTGGGGGGGGGGCGGGGGACTGCCAACTCATTGTTGGTTTTGAGACATTTGCAGGCGAAATTCAGTACACCCCTAAATTCTATGAAGTCAGCTATAAAACGATTATCGGTTTAAAATCGGACTTACATAATCGATAATCGGTTTTCCAAAAAAAACACACAAAAATGCAATTAACAACCCTAAATATGACTAACCCTCACTAGGGTCAGCCAATCACAGTTTATGTTTAAGGGATGGTAGTAATAAATGGGAAGCGGGTAACAACAACCTCAATGTGCATGTCTTCACGTTTACTCGCTATTTTTTATTTACTTAGTGCTGCTTTTTGTGTCTCTACTCTCACACCCCCCCCCCTCCCCAACCATTCTTTGCACTGTCTATGATGAGCAAGCAAGTCTGCTGCGTATATTAAGCCGCGGGTCTCTCCAGAGTTCCTTCTTTTCATTCACTCACAGTCGTTTGCCCAAACCAACCCCATTTTGACAACTGTGTCTTTCAGGAAGTCTTCACCCATCAATAAATCATTAGCGGCGTATGCAAAGCCGCGGGTCAGCTAGTGTTGGCAATAAAGGGGTAAAAGAACGGGCACAAAAAAACCAAAAAAAACGATGTTTTCGCTGGGGCTTGAACCCAGGACCTTCCCTGTATAAGGCGGACGTGATAACCAGTATACTACGAATCTCCCGTTATTCTGTGAAGGAACAATGCAAGTGAAACGCAAGGACCATTATTGGTCTCGATACATTGGTCGACCCCAGCGAGGGTCATTCAAATGCTCGGTTGCACATACTTGTGTGGTGTCTCGCATGGTCCCACAAGGAGAATTATATACAGTTGAACCCACTTAACTCGAGCTCGGTTAACTCGCCCACCCTATTATGTCAACGTTTTTTATTGGAACCGCCAAATTCTCTCTTTGTCTTAGCATTTTTTCGTCGTTTAATTCGATTTTTTTAAGTCGCCGAAACCTCATAACACGAGCACAAAAGGGTCAAATTTGCCACTTAATGTTGGTTATCTCGATCCCCATGACCAATCGCCAGCTTTTGAAAATGTTAGATGTGATTTTTTATAACCAAGTGAAAGCATAAAATTTCTGCCTCGCTGGTGACGTCACAGCCCGCTTGCTCACAGCGCTGTGTTACTAACTTAAATCGTCAGCTTTTGAAAATGTTTTTATCGATAGGGCTGAACCGATCGGTTCGGCTACTCGGCATCGGCAGATTTTTGTATACTCTGAGATACTCGGCAATCGGCCGCGTAAGTGATGCCGAGTATTACGTAATTGCTCCAATAGCAAATATGCGCGCAGAATCGCATGTCTAAAACATTTCGTTGCGTATGGAATAACAAAATGTACCGTGTGCAGACTTGTTGTCATTGGCAACCATTCATCCTTCAACCTCATTTTGACTCTATTATTATTACTACTGCTTTGTTCTAATTGTTTCATTCATAAGAAGTGGCCGTGTGCAAAAGCCATTTAACTATTGGTTAGAATTAATTAAAATGTATCAAAGTTGAAGGTTCAAAAGGAGTTCCTAATTTATTTTTGTACACATTTATAGAGAAGAGTTCGCTTTGTTATGAGTCATATATAGGTCATGATAAACAAATAACGGCAACGCCTTTGTGTAAAAAAAAACTCGAAAATCATGTGCATGTACATTCTCATTTATTAACGATAGTGATGGGACGAAAAATCATAGGGTGCTTACTGTAAACAAGGCTCCCGAGATTTTAAAATATATAATATAACAGACTACAGACAGTTTACCCACCCCACTCTCAATCTCCCACACCATTGTTGTTGGTTAGTCCGATTAGCGCTCAAGTTACCGAAGGAATTCCGAGTCCATTATAAGCTGAGGGGACGGACAGGGTGGGTTTGTATTTGTATAGCTTGCGGGCGCACGAGGTGTGTCGGGCAGGACTAGATGAATTCCTTATACATGTAGTTATGTACTAGTGGGAAAAAAAACTGCGCTAACGCAATAAAGGGGTATATTTAAACTTAGGGTATTATCGTTATTTTTACAGTGGTAAAATGGAAGCATTACCAGACATTTTACATTTAAATATTGTTAAGGTTAAGACCGTTCGCGTTTGCAATGCCAGTCGAATCGGCGAATTAAAAAAATAATAAACATATCAATATGGTAATTTTAAGTTTAATGCTTTCGACGTGCAGGATATCTGTCACTATGAGACCGCACTCGAATATCCTCCGTCAATCAAATGATACGTGTAACTTGTAATATAAATAGTAACAAATGCTGCCTTGACCGTTGATCACATCAAAGGCGCACTGTGTGTTAGACCTAAGCGAATTTTTAAAAAATCATTCCTTATCAGAATTTGACCAACAACAGTGATGACGTGTATATTATATATATACTGGAATATTAAGAAAATGATTTGATTTCACCGTCATGCGCGTGTTAGTCACAGTCACGTATCTTACTGGTAACATAGCAACAACAAACTTTTAAAAGAATAATAATTTTTTATTTAATTATATAAAAACCACCGTCGATTCTCGATACAAACCTTTATTTTCTTTTCTAAAGATAATCGTTTATCTTAAAAATTAAAATGATTAATGCATCAGAAAATGAATTAAGTTTAATAATAATAATATAACATGCACTGCGAAATAATGACAGATTAAAGACCGCTAACGCGATTTTCGAGTACCTCTGGTGAATACATACTCAAACTAATTCACACACGGAATCAAATTGAAGGTAAAAACATCCGGTAATTTTTATTGAAATCTCGTAGAATCACACAATAGGATATCTGTCACTATGAGACCGCACTCGAATTTCCTCCGTCAATCAAATGATACATGTAACTTGTAATATAAATAGTAACAAATGCAGCCTTGACCTTAACAGAATTCGACCTACAACAGTGATGACGTGTATATTATATATCTACTAGAATATAACGAAAATGATTTGATTTCAACGTCATGCGCGTGTTAGTCACAATCACGTATCTTACTGGTAACAAAGCAACAACAAACTTTTAAAAGAATAATAATAATTTTTTATTTAATTATATAAAAACCACAGTCGATTCTCGATACAAACCTTTGTTTTCTTTTCTAAAGATATTCGTTTATCTTAAAAATATAATGATTAATGCATCAGAAAATAAATTAAGTTTAATAATAATATAACATGCACAGCGAAATAATGACGGATCAAAGACCACTAACGCAATTTTCGAGTACCTCTGGTGAATACATACTCAAATTAATTCAAACACACGAATCAAATTCAAATTGAAAGGCAAAACATCCTGTAATTTTTATTGAAATCTTGTAGAATCACACAATAGCCGGAAGTCTCGAAGAAAGCGAGATGTCAACACTGTTTTGAATAAAAATGCCAAAGTGCATTGCTAGGCGAACAGACGGGGATTGAGCTAACCGACGTTAAGTTTCAAATTTGGCACTCTTTTGTGCTCGAAATATTAGGGCTTGGCGAATTAAAAAAATCAAATTAACCGCTGAAAAAATGCAAAGACAAAGAGAGAATTTGGCGGTTTTAAAAAAACCGTCGACTTAATAGAGCTGACGAGTTAACCGGGCTCGGGTTAAGTGGGCCCCACTGTAATCATTACTTAGGCAAGGTCAAATTCTCTATGATTAACGCATTATTGGGCATAGAAATGTGAAAACAAAGTTTCCATTTTCCACATCTTAGATGTTTGTCAAGTGTGTTTTTTTATATAAAGAAGATGTGACTATTTATAAATATCATGCGTTAAGAGCTTTTACAAACCAGAGAAATGTGCCCAATGAAATATCTATACAAGGGAAATAAGGGAAATAAAGATATTCGTTTATCTTAAAAAATAAAATGATTAATGCATCTTTTAATAATAAATATAATATAACATGCCCTGCGAAATAATGATGATTAAAGACCGATAACGTGATTTTCGAGCACCTCGGGTGAATACATACTCGATAGTGACTCGTCAAACTAATCCTCACACGGATCAAAGTGAAACAAGATAAAAACATCCTGTGTTTTTTATTGAAATCTCGTAGAATCACACAATAGCCGAAGTCTCGAGAAAGCGAGATTTCGATGCTAAAAATGCAAGAGTGCGTCGCTAGGCGAAGAGACGGGGATCAAGATAACCAACATTAAGTTGCAAATTCGGCCCTCTTTTGTGCTCGAGGTATTAGGGTTCGGCGAAAGATTCTACATAACCTACGAGAAAATGCTATGACAAGGAGAGAATTTAGCAGTTCCAATAAAAAACATCGACTTAATAGGGTTAGCGAGTTAACCGTGGTCGAGTTAAGTGGGTTCTACTGTATAAAATAAAAGAAATAAAACACAATTAAAACCTTTAGTTTTTAAATACAATGTAGTAGTTTCATATACTATGCTTTAGTAATCTTTCTTCTTTAAGACTGGAATTCATGATCATGTATAAGTATGGATGTCAATTATTTATTTTTTTACTCAATTCAGATACTGGGCAAGGGCCAATAGACGACATGGAAATCTCACCATCTCCTTCACCATCTCCATCCTCATCTTTTCGTTCATCTGCTGCTGGCACACCACAGCTTCCGCCCACAAGTACACCTGTTGCCACATCAACTACTCCAGCATACAATCCAATAAGTACACCTGGAAATGCCCACAGATCTTCTTCACCCCAGGGCAATCCTATCCCAACATTGGTAAACAGGCAGACAGTAAATGAGGGAGGAAGCTATGATAAAAGTAAGTCTTAAAATATTAATGGCTAAAAACAGTTCTTTTGGCTCATCACAACACCCAGGCCTTTTTTTCATTATTATAAAATAATTAAACTTATTAGAACATATAGTTTTTTTTAATTTATCTGGACAAGAATGCTAAAGAAAGTTACATTTTAAATTTTTATATTTTGTGAATTATTTATAATTAAATATTTTTCTAATGCTATTTGTCACTATTAAGACATGGTTTTTTACTAAATTTAATGCATCATTAATCATTAATTCAATTTATATTCTCATTAGCAATTCAAACATTGCAAGAACTTCAGAAGGCCTTGAGTATACATATACACAGAGCTCAGCAGAACACAAGTACAAGTAAGTTTATTTTATTCTCTGAAAAATGAGCTTAAATGAACACACAAAAATTGATTAACCTAAGTGTCTTAATTCTTTTTATAATATGGCACTCAATGCTTTTTTGAGATTGGAACGGCTGTTTTGTAATTATTCCAAATATTCATAAATCTATTTGATGTTGTAGATGTGGTCCAGACCTTATCAAATAGCAAGGAATATAGAAAAAAATTACCAGAGCTCTCCAAATTAAATATTATTGCTGGAATAAAGTCCCTTTACCTATCTGATTTTTCTATTCAGGGAATTTATATTATGTTTAACAATTTCTACTTAAAAACTGAACTCTCTTTAAAAAGATGTCTGATTTTAATGGTGTGTAGGGACACTGAGATTCATGCAACATCTAAGTCCTGATCTATGGTAATAGTAAAAGGTATTTGATAAACCTGTACTATTTGTTTGTGCAGGGCCAACTATGTTGCAGCCTCAAACACGACTTACCACCTGTGTTCCTATGTCTTCTCATCAAGTAACCCCTCATCTCATCTACCCTGCAGGCCAGGGCATCCCTTTGGTATCTGGGCCCCCAGTGGGGGTCCACTCCCATCATCAGTCCTATACAGGGCTGCCAGCCCATGTCCCATCTTCAGGTAATTCATTTGTTCCTGAGCACACATTTAAATGTTTTGAAAAATTTGTCAAAAAATGTTGTGAACTTAATTTTGTTCTTTTTTCTATTAATTTTCAAAATATTGAGCAAGATTTGTATTGCTTGTGTTCTAAAAAAGAAATAAGCATGAAAAAGATATCAATTCTGATAAGAGATGGACATGGGCATTCCTTTCTTATTACCCCTTTTAATTCTTTTTAAAACTTAATTTAGATTAACTTTTGGAGCATAGAAGTGTTTAGCCAACTTGTAACGTTATTTGGATATAAAAATAATGCTGCAAAAGGCTTTTACAATATAATCAACTGATAATAATATACTACATATCTGGATATAAATTAATATGCACCTCAGTTTCTCATCCAACCCCTTTGATTGTTTTTATAATGGACAAAATAAACTTAGTTCATGGAGTAAATGCTTGTCAGTTGGATGGTATTTGAATATGGTAAACAAAGTTGAATGGTAAGTTAATAATATTTGCCTTACAAGCACATTCATGAACTTAGAAAACATGGTTAATCTTCAAAAACAAATACTTTAAAAAAAACTAATTCTGTAACCCCCAAAAATATATTTTCTTGTAGCAAGTGTGTTAAAATAATTTTAATAAAGCTTAAAAATACACATTTCCAATAAAAATGCTTTTGTAAAAATATTGATGTTAAATAGAATAAATTATTTTATTCTTCAGGATCATTACATAACCCACAGGCAGATGATATGCTAGGGAGAACCAGTCCTGTGTCTGCAACTAGCTCACGCAGCTCTTGGTATGTGTTTAATGTGTAAATCTTTAAACTAGGGTCGCGGAAATTAATTATTAATTTCTCAATTAATCATTACAAAATTCTAACGATTAAATTATTTTTAGCGATTAATCGACCCATCACTTACAAATTATTGGAAGTCAAAAAGTAAAAAAAATAATCATAAAAACTAGCAGCAGATAAATAATAAATTTCCTGAAGATTACATTAACATTTTGGTTTTAAACTATTGACTAACGGGAATGTTCAAAATGTTGATAAAGTTTGCCTAAGATGGTTCTAACACTTCGCCTCCTTATCAAATCAAATGAAAAGTGTATTGAGCTAATGGCAGTAGTGGAGTCTGACTCAAAGACAAAAAATTACGACAGCTCATCTGATGAATTCTGAGTTACAAAATGGAGATGAAAGTTTCTGAATCCATTAACCCTTTTCAATGGTGGAAACTTAATGAACACCGATATCCGATGTCATTCCTTGCCAAGACCGTTTTGTGCTGATCACTTGAACCAAATAATGTCAACACACTTGCCTTTTTGCAGTTTTTTATATTTAGAAATTCAACAAGAACATTTAATAAGTGTTACCTATGACATCATGCATTTTAATTTTTGGCTTTAATTGGAATTAACGATTAATTAATCGTTCATTTTTCAAAAGTTATCGATTAAATTTAAATTAATCGTTAACAGCCCTACTTTTAGAACTTGAGGCATTGTATAGTTCTTAATTAGCAGCTGTATGTTACTAAATTAAAATATAAATCTGGAAATTTTTAATTAGTAAGCTATGTCATCGCCCTTCGTCCCATCTGGGGCATAGGCCGCGAACAAAGTCTCTCCAGGCATCCCGGTCCTGCGCCAGTCTCTCAATCTGCCCCCAGCTGTGCCCGCTCATTTTTGTGTCTCCCTCCAGTTCTCTTCTCCAGGTCATTTTGGGACGACCTCTTTTCCTTTTGCCTTGGGGGTTCCATGTGAGGGCTTGTCTCACAATGTTGGATGTAGGCTTTCTGAGAGTGTGGCCAATCCATCTCCATCTGCGCTGGCGTATTAGCTCTTCCACTGGCTCTTGTTGTGTGCGTTGCCAGAGGTCCTCATTGGTGATGACATTTGGCCAGCGGATTCGGAGAATTGCTCGGAGACATGTATTTATAAAGGCTTGAAGCTTTTTAGAAATGGCTGCTGTTATTCGCCATGTTTCTGCTCCATACAGTAGGACAGGCTTTACTGTGGTGTTGAATATCCTGACCTTGGTATGAAGAGTCAAGTTGTTGCAGTTCCAAACTTTTTTTCAGCTGTTTAAATGATGATCTTGCTTTGCCAATTCTCACTCTTACATCGGCGTCTGTCCCTCCTTGTGTGTCGATGATGCTTCCAAGGTATGTGAAGCTATCCACCTCTTCCAGATTTGTTCCTTCCAGTGTTATTGGAGTGTTGCTTGATGTGTTTATTTTAAGGACTTTGCTTTTTCCCTTATGGATGTTCAGGCCAAGGCAAGCAGAGAATTGTGCTACATCGTTGGTTTTCTCCTGCATCTGTTGCTGTGAGTGCGATAATAAGGCCAGGTCGTCCGCAAAGTCCAGGTCATCAAGTTGTTTCCATAGTGTCCACTGGATACCATTTCTCTTCTGCTCTGTAGACATTTTCATTATCCAGTCGATGGTTAGCAGAAATAAGAATGGTGAAAGCAGACACCCTTGTCTGACTCCGGTCTGTACCTCAAAAGCCGCTGTTGCTTGTTGGCCATGGACAATTCTACATGTAAGTCCTTCGTAGGAAGCCTTAATTATGTCAGTCAGTTTTTGTGGTATCCCGTAGTGTCTTAGTAACTTCCACAGGGTTGGCCTGTCAACACTATCGAAAGCCTTCTCATAGTCAATAAAGTTGATGTATAGTGGTGAGTTCCACTCCAGGGATTGTTCCAATATAATTCTCAGAGTGGCAATCTGGTCAGTGCATGATCTATCTTTTCTAAAACCTGCTTGTTGGTCTCTAAGATGGGTGTCTATTGCGTCCCTCATTCTGTTTAGCAGCACTCTGTTGAATACTTTGCTTGGTATGGATAGCAGAGTTATTCCTCTATAGTTGGAGCAAGAGCTAAGATCTCCTTTCTTTGGGAGCTTAATGAGATGTCCTTCTTTCCACTCCGTCGGAATCTGTTCTTCCTCCCATATTTTCTTGAAAAGAATGTGTAGCATTTCAGAGCTAGTCGTAATATCTGCTGTCAAGGCTTCTGCTGGTATTCTGTCTGGACCAGCTGCTTTGCCTTTCTTTAGTTGTTTAATTGCTCTGTTTATCTCTTGTTTTGTGGGTATGCTGCAGTCTATTTCTAGGTCTTGTTCCGCTGGCTCTATGTTGAGTTTGTATTGTGGGGCTGGTCGTTTGAGGAGTTCTTCAAAATGTTCTATCCATCTTTTTTTCTGACCCTCTTCATCAGGTATAGATTTCCCATCTTTAGTTTTAACAGGTCTCTCTGGATTTTTGAACTTTCCGGATAGCTTTTTTATTGTACTGAATAGTTCTCTTGTGTTTCCATGGTAAGCTGCCTCTTCTGCTTCAGTTGCTAGTCCTTCTATGTAGTTCTTTTTATCTGACCTTATACTACGTTTAACGTCTTTATTGGCTTCTGCGTATTCTGCTGATGCTCTAGCTTTTTCAGTTCTGGTGCGGCTGTTGTTGAGATTTGCCTTCTTCTTTTTCCTCTGTTGGATTTTCTCCATGGTTTCATTAGAGATCCATTCTTTATGCGTTTGTTGCCTTGGACCCAACACTTCTTCACAGGTGGTCGTGAGTATTTCTTTGAAGCTTTTCCAGTTTTGGTCAACTGTTTCTTCGTTGCCAAGTTCTTGTAAGATCTGGAATTTGTTTGTTAGCGTAAGTTTGAACTCATTAAGTTTTGGTCCCCCTTTCAAAAGAGTAGTGTTAAAACGTTGGCGCTTGCTTCCCTCACTTGTCCAATTCTTTTTCAATTTGAGCCTTAGTTGGGCAATCAGTAGATGATGGTCTGAGGCTACATCTGCCCCTCTTTTTACCCTTACATCTTGGAGAGATCTTCTAAACTTTTTGCAGATACAGATATGGTCGATTTGGTTAGCCGTTGACATATCTGGTGATATCCATGTTGCCTTGTGGATATTTCTATGCATGAAGAGACTTCCACCAATGACCAGTCCATCTGCAGCACATAGATCTGCTAGCCTTTCACCATTATCGTTCATCTCTCCGAGGCCATTTGTTCCCATGCATTCTTCATATCCATTATTGTTGCTGCCTATTTTTGCATTTAGGTCGCCCATTAGAATAATCACATTGCTCCTAGGACACTTTTGGATAAGGGTTCTCAGTCTGTTGTAGAAGTCCTCTTTGTCCTCTTCTTTACTGTCGTTAGTAGGAGCGTATACCTGAAGAAGATCCATATTGACTTCTTGCTTTTTGGTCTTAAATCTTGCGGTGATTATTCGGGGACCATGGGCTTCCCACCCTAAAAGGGCGTTCTGGGCAGTTTTGGAAAGCATGATTGCTACTCCTTGGGTGTGGGCTGCGTTTTCTTCATCATGGCCTGAATATAGTAGCAGTTCTCCTGTGTTGAGCTTCATCTGGCCTGAGCCAGTCCATCGGGATTCACTTATCCCTAGGATGGCTAGCTTGTACCGTTGCATTTCGGCAGCAACTTGGGCAGTTTTTCCAGCTTCGAACATGGTCCTTACGTTCCATGTTCCTAAGTTGGTGGTGGTCCTAGTGGAGAGGATGGTTGTCTGCCGGGTGGTTTCCAGTTGGCTTTGGCCACCCAGCTTCATAAGTTCTCTGTTACGAGACCCATCAACTCCAAGGTCCGAGTTTCCTATTTTTTTCTTTGTTCACGTTTTTGTAGCAAGGCTTTTTTTACGGGAAGGGATGCTAGCCCTTCGCACAACCCTCCTCCTCTCTCACCCGGGCTTGGGACCGGCTACGGCGGAGTTCGGTAAGCTATGGGCTAAATGCATTTTTTTTTAAATGTAGGTTTTACAAAGATGATCATATATTGAATGTGTTTTATTTTTTATTTCTGCAGCGGCAGCCCAACCCCAAGTGATTCCAGTTCACAAAATGCAGCAATCACCTCCCAGGCTTTAACAGCTGCTGCAATGAAGCGTGAAGAAACTGCCAAATTAACAGCATCTCTTAGCAATTATTATAATGAAAAACTCATTGGGCATGTTTTAGGTTGGCAGGCTGATTTGGTGGAGAAACAGGTATGTAATGAGATTTTGCCTTTTCTATATATAACAGCCAATATACCCTGTATTTCATTTTAATATATTAACCATTAAGTAACCATTCAAACTACTCATTTTCTCTTATAGCAATCCATATTAATAACCATAGCATATTGTTGAATTTGGGGCTGGTCATTGTCCATTAATATTCAACTTGGGAACTTAAACAGACTAAATTTTTATTTTTTATATTTTTTAAATGGCATTAAAAATCTAATACCGATGATAAAGCAGTCTAAATTTGATGGGCACTGCTATTCATGTATGTATATATAATATATATATTTATAATACATATATGTGTATATCCAATAAACTTTGTCAAATTTTTCCATTTAATTAAAAATTATTTTTGTTGAATTTTTACCAATGGAGCTCTAAATGCCAAAATAACTTCATCCAAAGTGTCCATTGTTTTGTAAAGAGGGCCATAATCCATAAAGTAAAAGTATGTGTGGGCTGGATTAAGATTTTTTTAAAAAGTGACTCATGTCAAGACTAAGTTACAAGCTTTCAATCTATATCATTGTCTTGTGTTTGTAACTTTTAAGAGTGATTATTTTATTTGTTGGTTTTTTTGTGTGTGGAAAAAAGAGATCATGATCAATACTAAACTGTTACTTATGTAGGTTGAAAAACATCAAAGATATAGACGTTAATTTAGAAATCATTTTTTATAATACCTATAACGTTTTCTTTAAAATTAATTGAAGACCCTTTAGGATTGGTATCTAAAGTAATGTTTTAATTAGCACCCAGGTGCCCTGTGCATTTCTTCAATTGAAAACTATATTACATTAAGATGTCATAAAAATCAATTGAGAAAATGCAAGAAATATGAGCATATGTAATACAAATCAAATGCCTAAACTAAATTTTTGAAGTAAATTTCAATCAAGATACAAACACTTAATTTAAATTTGATTTATGTAGTTTTATAAGAAAAATGTTGTCTGCCAATCTTTGAAGGGATATTTTAAATCAGCCTGATAAACTTTTTCCTTTTTGATAAGGCAGTGCTATAACTATGTATCTCAAGTAAGATAAGATACATTAATGCATGAAGTAACATATAATACCAGCATATGTGTTCTCATGTTTATTGTAAATATTAGTGCACCATAAAGAATTAGGGATGTAAATTTTAAATATTAAAATAAAATAAAACCATTTAAAACTTTCTTACATACGAGAATAAAGGCTTATGAAATTAGCGTTAACCAACAAAACTTGAATACGCTCCAAAGCTGACATTTTTTGTAATTTTTTTTGTTATCCTCTTCATTTTTAATCAGAGCATTTAGTCAGGAGATGGCTAATTAAAATTTAGATGTAAGTCATTATTTGGTAATAATGTAAGCCCATTCAAAAACATATTTATGCTGAGTTTTTTCTACTGCTGATCAATGTTCCCGCTAAGGTTCTTTGGTCCGTGTGCAAAGTTAAAAAACTCATGTGCAAAATGCACAGCATCCATTTTGTGTGTAATATTTTACAAAATTTGCTGCGTGGTAATTCTAAACTGCTGCTCTGCATTGGTAAGATACAAGCACGCGGCCGTGCAGCTTAAAGGGAACATTGCTGCTGATACAATAACTGTCATTGATTTTTTAATATTTTTGTTAAAATTTGAATTCAGAAGAAAAAAAACTTATTAATAGGATCCTTTAGAAAATGGTTTTAAGTGTGTGTTAGATATTTTTAACAATTTTCATTTAAATTTTAAAAATTTAAAAATTTTACTCTTCAACAAACATGTTAAGAATGCCCAAGTTTAATCATTTTTTTAATGTTTCATTCAGGCTGCCAAATTGTGGGAAGAATCAATGGTAAATGGGAGCTTACAGATAAGCCAGATATCTGTAGAGTTAAAGCGTGCACGCTCTCAGGTCAGGATAGCTGAAATCCAATCTACATTACACGAACAAAGGTAAAGTTATGCTCTGAATGTTTTTTAAGGCTCCCATTCATATAGTATTTAATCGATGAGGGGATGTTTGGTTTTTCAAATTTGCATACTCAGTATGATGGTGCAGCAGTGGGAGGTAGGTAGGTGATATATTCAATCAGATATGAATCTGCAGTTATTATCCTGAAAGTTGGACCTTCCATAAATAACCATAACAGTACATTGCATATACAAAACACTGCATATTTTTTCAGCGTAAGAAATATAAATAGGCTATTAAGAATAGAATGTTAAGATAAGAATATTATCGTATTAAGATATTTTTTAAAATGGTAATATAGTAGAACCCACTTAACTCGAGCCCGGTTAACTCGCCAACCTTATTAAGTCGACGTTTTTTAATTGGAACCGCCAAATTCTCTTTGTCTTAGCATTTTCTCATCGGTTAATTCGATTCTTTTAAGTCGCCGAACCCTAATACCTCGAGCACAAAAGAGGGCCAAATTTGCAACTTAACGTTGGTTAGCTCGATCCCCGTCTGTTCGTCTAGCGACGCACTCTCGCATTTTATAGTTTAAAATAGCATCGAAATCTCGCTTTCCTCGAGACTTCCGGCTATTGTGTGAGTTTATGCGATTTCAATTAAAATTACGGGATGTTTTTTTTATCTTGTTTCACTTTTATCCGTGTGTGAATTAGTTTTTTAAACCTCATTATTTCGCAGTGCATGTTATATTATTATTAAACTTAATTCATTTCCTGATGCATTAATCATTTTATTTTTTAAGATAATCGAATATCTTTAGAAAAGAAAATAAAGGTTTGTATCGAGAATCGACGGTGGTTTTTATTTTAAATTGGCCGTGCTGGGCGTGTGTAGAAGAACTGGGTCACGCAGCGTTTGTGGAGAATGAAAACGCGCAGAGGGAAGCGGGGGCTTGTTTTGTGTGACATCACGGGTAAAAAGCAACTAAGAGAGAGTGTATCAATGATGAAATTTTCGCCTTGCGCCGTCTGATGGTGACTTCAAAGAAGATGTGACGTCACGGACCGTTTGTTTTCAGCTCTCTTGCGCTGAATAGTAACATTTTAACATCGCCGCACTGTGTGTTAGTTCTCGTACTATGCTTCGTCAACTAAGAGAGTTTTAAAAAAAAATCGTTCACTAGCCGTACGCATTTTTAAAAGCAAATATCAGTTTTGATATTAATGTGGTAATCTTACGTCAAATGCCTTTAACTTGCAGGAAAACTGTCACTAAAAGACCGATTAATCGCCCGGTATCTTTGCTACGTCTTTCTAATGACTCGTAATATAAATAGTAACAAAAACAGTCGCGGCCTTGACTTTAACCGTTGCTCATATCATACGCGCACTGTGTGTTATTGTTAGGTCTCGTACAGTGCCTGGACAACTAAGCAGAGTAAAAAAAATATTTTAAATCTTTCCTCGGCCGCAGGCGAACGAACTAATAGTGATGACGTGTATATTATTTATAGACCGGAATAGTAAGAAAACGCTTTGATGTCACGGTCGCTTGCGTATTGGTTCTGGTATTCTGCCGTAACACAACAAAATATTAACTCAGCGTAATAAGTTTTTACCGAACTTACGACTAACCGGTTAACCGTTAACAACCTTATCATGTACATAAAGAAATTTCAAGCACATGTTAATATTTTGCCGCCATATTGGTTTTTGTTTAACTCGATCATCGGTTAGCTCGATGCTTTTTGGCATACACTTAGGTCGTCGACTTAACCGGGTTCTACTGTAAATCTGCTGAAATTTTTATAACATTTTAGTGTTTTTCTTTTCCCCAGAATAATGTCTTCAGACCAGCAGCGTCAAGAAATTGAGAATCTGAAAACACCTTCATCTTTCTTACCTTCATGACAGCAGGCCCCTTGATAGGGAGGGGGTGGGGGGGGGACCAAAAAAAAGGGGAAGATTGCAAAGGGTTTAAGTGTGGGTGGGCATGGGGTGGGGCTGTACAATAAAAAAATGTGGGAACAGACTGTACATGTGTTGGTGGATGAAGCGTACTTGAGTCTTATATTAAAGTCGTACGTCATAATTTATTCTTTTCTTTTAAATGCCATCTGAGGCAACACTGAAAAGGTGAGCATTTTAGATGTATGTAACCTTGTTCTTGTGATAATTAATTGATCATGGATTCAAATACCCTAGATATTCCTCTTATATTCTTTGGATTTTTCTCAGATATTGCTTTCTTTTAAGTAAAATATATATTTAAAAAAGTAATGAATACTTTTTATCACCCTCCTCAATGAAATTGGTTCAGAAGAAATATAAATATTAAACATAATAATATTTAGGATTTTAAAAAATAATTTTTTTATTAGAAAATATTTTTTTAAAGTTTAGAGCAATACCTGAGTGAAAGAACAAAGATTTATATAAAGGAATTAGTTAGCAGCAATCTCCACCTTAGTTTACAGGAGTGATCATGAATTAGATTGAATGGAGTTTATATATTATTATTATTTATGATCTTTAAACAGACATAAACATGTTTATTGCTTGTTACAGTTATGAAAATTTTTATGTTGCTCTGAATTATCTTTTAATTTTTTCAAATAAAATGTGATTCTGAGAAAGCCAACTATTGTGCTGAAAAATATTGGTTAAGGAGCATTATATATATTTTTTTTAAATGTAATTTTGTTGTGTTCAACATTGCTTATTAATTAGATTCCTTTTTAATTAAAAAAAAATACCTTTGTAGGTTAGAGACAGTAACAATTTAAAGTCAACTGTATTTGATTACTAGGGCTGATAAAATTGTAAACAATATCAAAGATGTTCTCTTTCTATTTAGAATGCATTAAACTGGTAACAAATGTAAGTTTTTATGGTATTAGTAAGTTTATATAGAATTTAGAATGATATTTACTTTGTAGAAAAAAATATTCAGTTATAGCCATATTTCCAGCTCACCTAATATTTTGTACAATACCTGTAAAAGAAATGTTTCACATTTTATCCAAATTCAATATATACTATATCTTTACAATTTCAAGCTAAAATAAAACATTTTTGAGGAAGCTTTTTGTAATGTATCTATTTCATTAGCTTTTCTTAAAAATGTAATGCCCTTTGTCTGATACAGAATATTAATTGGAATAATAAATAACAAACTTTATCTGTTATTGTTATATGTTTATTTTGAAAGTCCAATGTTAGGTAATTTGCAAATGTGCTTTATTTGAAATGGTGAATTAAAAATAGAAATCAGAATTTTGCTTCACTGCCATTTAATTTTGGGAATTTATTTTTTAGAAAATGTTACCATAATGGAAGTAAGGTAATAGAATTTTATTAATTTTTATAAGCCATATTGACTTGTCAAAATTTTCACATGTTATTGCAGTATATTATTTTCATATTTTTTTTTCCGTCTTTTTTTAATTTTACTTCTTTGGAGCCAGCATAATTTTTCTGTTAAAAGCTAAATGTTAAAAATGCTTGTATACAGTAACTAACATTGAAGAAACATGTCAACATTGTTAAAAAGCCAAAGTTTAAAAATTATTTGTTAATGCTGTTTTAGAGTCTGCCCTTAACATCTACTGGCATGCTTTGTATACTGTAACTAAACCTTGTGAATTAAAATTTTTGTAATGCTTAAGTTTTTTTTTAAAAATGGGCTTAAAGTTTACTTTTTATCCACAAGTCATAAACATTTTAACACCTGAGGAATTTCTTATAAGTACAGGGCATAATTACATTAGAACCAGTGGTTTGGTTTGTTATGCTGTATCATTGTGTGTATCATACAAAAAGGAAATAAAGTTGGTATGAATGCCAAGAATTAAATGGCCCAACTGTAGGGACAATACTGTTTGTTTTAATGCCATGGGTTCAAATAGATATACCGGTTATATTGCTAGGGGTAAAAAAAAACAACCATTTTTAAAGTGCAATACATTTTCATTATTTCCTTGCAGTCCAGATATAAAACATTACAATACTGATACATTAATATGTTACATCTTACAATGTAAATCAAATTGTACTGACATTGAACAAAATATTCTATTACTCAGTTCGCCATCTTTTTCCTTTAACATAAATTTAGAGAACTCTAGCTGGAACTGTTTGTTGACTTGTTGGAATTTTTAATACCTCATTTTATCGTTATAATTTATTTTTAGTGTAATTATCCTGGTTGTTCTTTTGTGGGCACTTTTAGTTACAGTAATATCTTCAGGATGCGGTGGTCGAGTGGCAGTGCACTGGACTGTTGTACCGATGGTCACGGGTTCGGATCCGTGTGAAGGCAAGGGTTTGTTCCCGGGGCCTAGGGCGTCCCTGAGTCACCCCGCTCCGAATGGGTACCTAACACTACATGTAGTTAGGCGGCTGGGTAATGCGTGGAACCCACAAAGCCGTGGCCTGTGAGCGCTGCATCACTTGCCAAACAGATCATCTCTCATGGTCTGTGGACGCCAATATCTTCTGCATAGAAGGAGCGTCTGTATAGATAAGACAAGAGGACTTTGCAGAACACTAGGTTGATCTTCTGACAGCTTTTCACCATGATTAATATTTAAAAATCTATATAGATTTATTGAAATTTTTATTTTTTAGGAATATTTTTTATAATAAAATAATCATGCCAAATTCAGAATCTGTTCCAAGAAGAAGGATTTTTTTAATTTGCTGGGGATGACTTCATTACTTAAATTTCCCAAATAAATTTAGAATATCTCTGACATCTCGAGCATAAGCTGCGGTCTGCAAACGATTTTGTTTTAAGGTTTATCTTACTTTAACTAGGTCATGGCTAATGTACTGTACTTTTTTTTTAAATAAATTATCCTGTCAAAATAACATTATCAACAGTACTAGTAGTTCTTTATTTCTTGAAAGTCATTATAGGTTTAAATCTCATTAGTTAATTTTTTTAAAAATAGTTATTTCAATGCTGTTGTAGCATGATCTAATATCTTTTATTTATGTTATGTCTGTGTTGATTCCAACACAAGTATTTTTATGGTTGGATAATGCATTGATTCAATATTAAAAATCACATAAAATATATGAAATACTTGAAATTGATTAACTTTCCATTTCCAGAAGAAATATTTGATTTGTTGTCTCTTTTTAAGTTAATTCCAAGTAATCCATCAGAATAGACGGTTACCTTATTCTAGCAAACATTTATTTATTTATCTATTTATTTAAAATATTAGATTGCCTATCATAAAAAATACTATTCATGTCTGAAATAAGTTTTAGAAAGTTCAATGATGAGTATCCTGTGAAGCAATTTCGTGTGTATGAATCTGTATAAGGTTGCCTAGACATAAGTGTCATGTTAAGCAATCCAACTTTTCATGCCATCCTTGCAGTCATTTTTTTAAAAATCTCTAGTATGTGCTGGTGACATTTAAGATCAATATTAGAATGTTATTCAATAATGGTGCTTGTAAATCAGTCCTAGCATAGTAAAAACATTTTTTAAATTTATTTCACAATGGTGAATGAAGTTGAGTTAAATTTGTTCCAATGTTTTTTTTTGTTGGCAAGATATTTAAAGATTGTTATTGAATGTGTTTCTGTTTTTTACTATGTTGAAACTATTACTTGGACTCAGTGCATGCATGTAATGTTTCTGTATATTTTTTTATATCAGGCTCTGTAAATATCACAAGTTGTCAATCGTTAGCTAAGTTTTATTTCAACAGTTTCTTTTCTCCAAGATTTTTTTCTTTCTTCAAAATCACTGTTATGTTTTGTAAAAAAAAATTATATATATAAAAATAATTGATATATGTGTGGATAAATATTTCATAAGTATGAATCCAACGTTAGGGGGGAAGGGGGAAATCCGGATATGGCTGTTTCATCTTGGCTCTGAGAATTTTTATTTAAAAAATATATATATAATTTGCAACAAACCTTTCACTTAATATTATGATCCTGTACACTTGAATCACTGCTATCATCACCTTGTATTTGATATTGGTATTAATATTATTAAAATTATTCATTTTTTGCCAACATGGTTTTTAGTGAATTTGCTTGACATTGTGGTCTCAAGCAGAAATAACACATTGTGAATAAAAATTACTTTGAACTTTTACACATCCATCTTTTCATCTTCTCCTGCTATAATATTCTGTGTCAAGTACATTGTGTTTTATTCTATGTAAATGTACGGAACTACAACTTTCAAATGGCTTAAAATTATAGGGATTTATGGTTGATGTAGTCTTTTTACATTATAATTAATTTACAAATCAAAGGAAGGATAGAATTATTTGAAAGCTCATACATTACAATTAAAAACAAAAGTTGACAAGACATGCCAGACTTTTGTAAAATGTATTATTATACATGTATTTAAGATGAAGAATTACATAAAGTCCCTAACATTGATGTATATTTATATGTTGACGCTAACCTAATATTAGTAATATTTACTATTTCTAATAAATTTAGAAAAGTCTACTTAAAAGGCAATTTACCTATACCCACTTGGCGCAACCATGTAGTCTTTCTTATTGAAATTAAGTACACATGGGAAGGGAATTAATTTACCGTATATACTCGTTGTAAAGCCAACCTTTTTTTGGACAAAATGTAGTGGGGCAAGTTGGGAGGTCGGCTTACGAGCGAGTCATCGAGTCATAGGTGATTTCTGCGTGTACATTGAATATCAGTGTTGTTATTAAGTTATTGTAGATCATCAAGGTCCTTTTCTACATTCTACAAGATTCGACTGCTCTACCAGAAGCTTTAAAATGTTATTAAATATCAGAACTTACCTAATTTAATAATTACATTTATTTTTGCGAATGTTTTAATAAATTGTTTTACAAATTTAGTTTTCAACAACAAATTTTAATGTACATTTACTCGGTTTCGCCACTGTTTACCAAATTTTTTTTTCCTTTTTAAATACCGGTAACTCTTGCCTAACAAAGAGCACAAAGATATCTGGTACAAAGTAAACAATCATAATGACAGATTTAGCTTGTAGTTGTAAATGTGTACCATTTTGTTTACTCTGTCCTATTATTTTTGAGGGGTCGGCTTACGACCGGGTTATATACTTTTAATACTTTTCTCTTCCAAAGTGGCGGCGAACGGGCTATATAACGAGTATATAAGGTAAATTAGCTTAGTCTCTGCACCACACTGACTAATTAATGCAAAATTATTTCATGTTATGATTTAAGGATTAAGAAATTTAAGCCAACAACAAATTTAAGCCTACAACAAATTAAAACAGGTTCAAAGCAACTTTTTTTTTAAAATAAAAAATGCGGAACCAAATTATACTACGACTCAAAATTTTGCTTTACAAGTATATAGTAATATTCTTGTCACAACTGTTCACCTTGGTCCTTCAAGATCAGAAGCAGCTAACTCAGACTGCTTCCAGGTAGACCTGACTCACCACACACAGTGTCACAGGCGTGGTATAAGTTCTCAATAACGTCAAGGGATATGGTTCTCACATCCCCCTCTTCACATCTCCCGTTGCTGCACTCTCCATCGCACCTCACCCCGTCTCCTCTCACTCCACAGCTCATGTCTTCACACTCGCAACAGTTTTCATCGTTTCTAAGAGAATTAGCTGCAACTTCTCCTACCACTTCCAAAAATGCCTTTCCCACAACGGCTACGGCGGGTCCGGTGTGTTCCAGAACAGCATGTGCCCCAAGCTCTATTCCAGCATGTCCAACAGATTGGAGGACTGAGGCCATGACACTCATTCCAGTTCCGTGTGGGGCAGATGGCTTGTGATTCGGGGAAGACCTTTTTAATTTAAAATAATAATTTTAAAAAAAAACTATCAATGAAAGGTATTCAAATTAAATTTGAAATTATTTAAGAAAAATAAATTAAAACCATCAATACATGTAAAACATGCATATCGGATAAAGATTCGTGGAAAATAAAAGTTGTATGCTATATAAGGGGCCGTCCTTAAATGACGTCACGCACCTAGGGGGAGTGGGGGGTCCACACATTTGTGACGAGGGGGGTGTTTGAGAAATGTGACGTCACATCAAAATTCGCAACTTTACATAAAAGTTTCACTGAAATATTTGATTTATTACAATTTACTTGATGTTTTACATAGCCTCAAGCATATTACGATATCAGAGTGCAACCTTACACCAAATACATACTTAAATGACAAAAAAGTGATTTGAAACATGCTCTTTTTCAAAAAGAAAATACAGCGTTCTGGGGGGGGGGTCAAAGCTTTGTGACATCATATTGGAGGGGGGGTTCTAATTTTTTGTCACCGAATCGGCCAAAATCGCGTGACGTCATTTATTGACGATCCCTAAGGTAGAGGGGTCTAAATCAGTATTCATATGGTAAGAAGGTTTAATGCATCTGTATGATATTTTGGGTATGTCTTTGTGTCCACATGGTAGAGCAGGATCTAATTTTGTGTCTGTATGCTAGAGCAGGGTCACACATATTGTAGGACGTTAATAAGTGTTTATATGGTGTAACACGATCTAACTGGTGGAATGGTTTCACTGTGTGACTCTATGATAAAGCTGGACCAGGATCCGCAGGCTCTTGTTCACGCCCTTACGAAATTCATGTCAGTTTCAAAATTTATACGTGAAACATTTTTTTGGGGGTGAGTGAGAAGGGGGGGGGGTAAACGGAATTGTGTGTGTGGGGAAGTAATTTCTACACGGTGGTTGATCATCATGCGCGCTCGGCTGGCGTTCAGAGGGTCACGGATTCGAATCTCCCTGACGACAGGGATTTGTTCCCGGGGCTAAGTGTGTCCCTGAGTCCACCCAGGTCCGACACTTGTTATGGAAACAAAGGCGGTGGGAATAGCGTGGTCCCTCATAGCCTCAACGCTGCGTCCCTTGCCAATACGTTATTCTCAGAGCGTAGGACGCAATAATCTTATGTATATAAAAGGACCGTTTGTAATAGATAAAATAAAGCTTAGGTCTTTTATAATCTTTTAAACTAGTAGACAATATATTTCCAACTCGAGAAAAGCGCCAACCACGGAAAATGAGGAACCCTAATTTAAATTATCACCCCTCCCCTTGGTGTTAAAAAAATATTTAAGACTTACCCAGAATGCTTCGCGCTTGACATTTTGCTTTCCACCTGTCTACCGTGCCCCACTCCCGCAGCCCCTAAAATTGTGGCACCCGCAACTCTAGCAGCGATGCCGCCGATATTGAAAGCCTTCTGTAGAAAGCCCATTTTCTTCTCCGAGCCAGTCACTCCTGGGTTAGGAGTTGTTTTTGGTTTACCTGGTCCCGATACCCCTGCATAAAAGGACGTACGCACTTGAGGAGTTGAAACAGGCTCTGACGGAAGTCTAAAGTCTGTATGCTTTCCATTATAATTGGGAGATCTTGAATAGGACATATTTCCTTTTTTTCCTTCGGCGATCTAGGATTAGAATGGCGTTCATTAAGTTTATTATTATTATTATTATGGAGATGGTTTTGGTTCACATTGAACTTTTTTCAGTGCGGTTTTGTTTCACATCTTTATTTAGGTGCTGAAAATGAAGATGAACATTGCAAATGAAAAAAAAATCCATTACAATAAATCAATTTGAAAATTCTATCTGATTTTAGATCAGCTTGTTTAAAACCTATTTTGCTTTGCGGACACAAAAGACCAAATAATACACGGATATCCGTAACAGTGGACAGAACTTAAAATTTGTCGAAAGTTAATGAAGCTAGGATATGACATGATTTATTTGGGACTATAAGGTCTCCTCAGTATCAATATCATTGAAGTTGCTTTCACACAGTGCTAAAATCTCACGATGTGCTTTTATGTGCAGTGGATAGGTTCGCGGATTTCACCTGTTATCATAGAACGTTTGTATTTTCTTCTTTTTAGTGCACTTTCAATACGTAAATAAAAGCGTGTCCTTTTTAAAAAAAAATGTTTTTAATATTTTATTTTCTTCTTTTTAGTATCAATTTTTAAATCGATTTTTTGACCTTATCAATTCCATTTAATTAGTTAAAGGTCATGGTCAATAACTTAAATGGGATAGTTTTAATTAAACATCCCGTAAAGACAAAGTTTTTGACTATAAATCCCTTATATATGAGACAGAACTAAAGTATTGTTAATGTACATCGTGCGACAAACATTTACAGACTGAAACGCGCTGAACTCCCCTTGATGTAAAACACGGGAATTTTGTAATCGAGGGCTGGAGTGAAACCAGTGAGCCGTGGAGGTCAATTCTAGCAGACGACTTAACATTCTAAATTGAGATAAACTAAAAATTGATTAATTTAATTACGGTACATTTGATCGATCTGAAATTTTTATACAATGCATTGTCATCCAAGATCTATCTGTGGTAAAATTTTGAGATCTCTAGGACTATCAAAAGTGGTTTAATTTTACGTTACAAGATTTGAAGGAAGGGTGGATGGAAAATACAACATACAGTGTGAGTTAAATAAAAGCGTGTAAAGAAAGGCTGGACATGAGAGAGGCAGTGTCTTATGTTTTAAAAGATATAAAGCCATTTTGGCTTGGACACACCAACAGCATGGACGAATTCCACTTCACGACTCCCTCCACCACAGTGGGGTTGGGGGAATACGATTTTTAATTTTAATCCCCCCCCAAACCCAAAAAAAAATTATAATAAAAAAAATAATAATAAAAAAATCTAAGGATGGGTTTTCTTTGTTGATGTTTTTCTAGCGTAAAGTTATGAATTCAATATCTTTGAGTTAATATTTCGTTATATATATATTTATTAAAGGCGTGAAAGCATAGATATGTTTATGTACAGGTAGTTCTCATGTTACGATGGTCCCATCCCGACTTAAGCTGTTTCGTGGTTACGAACGTGCCTGCTTAAAAAAAAATATTACGCGTTATTCCGTATTTTAAAATATTTTTTTTTAAAACTTTTTTTTTCATGGGGTAACGAATTGTGTTCTCTATTTGAAAACAAAAAAATTATTGAAAAATATGTATTATTTCAACCTACAAATTTCGTTTGCGAATTTTTCTCATGGCGAAGTTTTCAAACAAGTCAGTAGAGCTAAGTAAGCTTGCAAGTTCCTTTTCAATGCTCAATATAGCATACTCAGTTTTTGTTGTCCCATGCAAATTTTTACTTATTTTATATTCTTTCCAACTTTGAAAATGATCGCTCTCAGCTGCAGTTTGATGTCATCATTGAGAGATAGATGCGAAGTGCGATGTGTACATTTGTAAAGGACTGTGAAATTTAAATCCTTTAAAAGCAGCAAAATGTTTTGCTCTGTGCGCGTGTTTTGAGTTTCGTATTGGGCTACTTCCTTTTCCTGGGTCTGGACTATACATTTTTAAAGATTTCTGAAAATCGGACTAATTCTGAAGGTAAGCAGTCTTCGAAATCGCTTGAGTATTCTTCCATTAGCTTGGCTGCTGCCCATCGGATAGCGAAATTGCTGAGCTCAGATAGGTTTGAAAGAAAGCCTAATTTCTCATGGATTTCTTTATAAGTGCCTAAGAGATGTTGTAGGGCTTAAGAAAGTTTGTAAATGACTACCAGAAATACCTCAACCTTGAATTTTTGTCCGACGCTTTCTTTTTTTTTCTTCTTTTTTTTTATAGCATTGAAGATTGTTTATACTCTTTTTTTTTACCACGGACTTGTCCTTTCCTTTGTCTTCATAGTAATCAAATTAAGAATGCTGTCTTTTAACAAACTGAAATTTAAAGTAAAATAGCGACTTCCAGTTGTTCAAGTTCCTTTAGAAATCCTTCTGTTTCAAGTCGACAATCACCTGGCTAATTTTAGTTTGTTGCTAATTCTTCCAGTGCTGCGATATTCTCATGGTATGAGTTATTAACAGACCTTACAGCATCATGTCAGGCTGACCATCTTGTGTCAGACAAGGCTTTGTTAGCATGTATCAATTTCATGTGTTTTTGAAGTACCTGTCAACGATGAGTAGATGCAACAAGCCGGGTATAAAGATTTTGCAGAAGACAACAACAAAAATCTGACTGCAGCAGCACAACCTGCTGCACTTTTCCCAACTAAATAAATAGAATTAGCTGTGCACGGCACATAATGCGCAACACTGCACTTCTCATGAAGAATAGCCTGGTTTCCGTTATACTTCCTTATACTCATATTTGCCGCATTGCCGTATTACTGTCCAAGGCATTTTCATGGATTCATACAAACATTTGCCTGCATCTTTATTATACGCTATAATTTATGATAAGTTTGGGGAACCTTAAATTATTGGGGGGCCCCTAGCTTTAGCCCGTTCAGCACCCCCCACTTTTTAATCCGCCATAGGGGGATGGGGTCACTCGTCTGTGACGATGTGTGACGAGGGGGGGGGTGTTTTTAAAAAATGTGACGTCACATCAAAAACGCGCAACTTTAAATAAAAGTTCCACTTAAATATTTGATTGTTTACCATTTATTTAATTGCGTTTTCAATGGCTTCACGCGTGTTACGATATTAGAGTGCAGACTTAAACTAAATACATATTTAAATGACAAAAAATAATTTGCAACATGCTAATTTTTATTGAGAAATTACTGCTTGGGGGGGGGGTTGTCATGGCTTTGTGACGTCATATCGTAAAATAATGGGTGGGGGTCTAAGTTTTTGTGACAAAGTAAGACGCTGGGGAAGGGTGGGGTAAAAATAGGCAACCTCACGTGACGTCATTTATGGACGGCCCCTTCAGTCGTGAAGGGGTGACACCATGAGCTACCGCCCCGGGTGACACCAACCATAGTGACGCCTCTGTTATTCCGTATGCAAGAACAAACACATAAAAATTCTCGACCTTGCCATCGGAAATTCGGACGTGCCATAGGTTGCATGATCAAACCAGGAAAAACAACACTCTATCAACATTTAAAGCTCTAATAAAATGCAAGACTAGACATAAACTATTGATAAACATAGGGCTCAATAATCTTCTGTATAAAATGAACGTCTGTAACCGATGCCATATAAAATAAATTAAATTCATTTTTCGTTGCAGTTTAATACAGGTTTTCAAAGGAAGATTTTTCAATGTCAATAAAAATCTACCTTTCATTTTTATATCTGTTTAGTCAAAGCCCTAACCTTTAATAATTGGAAATAAACATTCCATTAAAATAAATGTTGGTTAATAGTAAGAAACAACATTTCCGTCTTTAAAGAAGCATAATAATGCTTTGTGTATTTGCCGTTATCAAAATTATACATACCTTCTGCTTCTTTGCTTTAAATGACACTGTCGTTAGTTTTTCTGAACTTTTTCATCGATAGGTAAGATAAGATAAGTTATTCAATAGTAGTCACAGATAGCACCGTGGACTTGAAAGCACGTACACACAGGTGACACTAACACCCATTTGTTCAACATTAATGCTCTACCATAGTTAGTTTATTTATTAAAATCAATGTTAATACAACATGATTTCTTCATCAAACCAGATACGATATATTATATGTACTTCATTCTTTTATTTTTTGGATTTTCAAATACCACAGAAGCATGTCGGATAATTTGAACAGAAATAAAAGTCTGAACAATCAAGCATTGATTGCATCTCTGACAGAAGAAACCAATCAATTTAAATATTAAGGGTAATATTTTATTATACTATACATGGTAATAATAAACAAAACTAAGATGAGGAGAACATATCAACAGGAACAAGTCAGAGGGACAACTACTGATGTCTGCTTAGATTATGATACACATCGCATCTAAGCTTAACACATTTACTTCTTGTTGTTAATGATTTTTAGCTTTACTTTCATACATTCCTTGATCTGATTTTAATACCAGATCTTTCCTAAACCGACACATAGTGAAAAGTGACGCCCACTCCATTGTATTTCGTTGTCCCATAAACCCCACTGAAAAAAGCGTTTCCATAGCATCACCCGGACGACCAACTGCGACATTCGAGTTTTTGTCACCCGTGGTGCCATTTAAAGATGAAAGCATGTGGCGCCCATGACATATCGTAAATCTGTTCGAGGAACTTCAACAAATGACCACATAATGACAAAGAATCGTATTGTGATCAGGGTTGAAAAAGTGCACCGTACAATCTGCATGACACTAGGAAGTCATGGGTCAAAATTGAGATACAAGATTCGCTTTGATACATATAAAATTAATTACATTAATGGATAGCGTACATTTGTTTATCAACATAATCAAAACTATGATAACGTTAAAATACACACGCATCGTTGGTTGCATTGGTTCTGTACTGAAAGGTTCTGTAATTATGAAACTACGAAATTAAGATGTACACACACTACACACTAACAGTTCTCTCTCGTTTGATTATCGTAAATCTCTTCTTTCAGGCTCACCAAAAAATACACTGTAAACTATAAAAAGTTCAAAATTCAGCTGCCAGGCTAGTTCCTAAGGGGAAAAATTACGACCATAACACAACGCTACTTTTTCACGTCATTGGCTCCCATTAAAAGCACACATTGATTACAAACTGTCCATTCTCTGCCACATCTACTTTTCTTTCAACGCTCTTCCGTGTCATCCCTAGGGTTGGTGTCCCACAATGCAGTAGCTCATGGTGTAACCTCCAGCCTCACGACTTACTCCATAGACCTCCTCCAAGTCTGTCAGTGCCAAATAACGGGAACATACGAAATGTTACGTTTTGGCGTCACTCCTTGTAATGGTGTCACCGGTGTGGTCCACACCCCCTAGTGACGCCTCTGATGCTCTTCCTATCTTACTGTACTTCTTTATGTCTGCTCACCTTCTCATCAGCTACGCTCTTCTACAGACAAAATTATGTATTCTTTCTGTTCATAAGACACTCACTAAACATTTGGCAAAATGTATTTCTCTGTTGTTTTTGTGTGCCCCTAAACAATGGAATTCAAAACCATTACACATTCGTAGAGTTCCCACTACTAAGGCCTTTAAAAAACATTTTTTCAAACTGTACAAATTTAACTATTAAACATATATTGAACTACTTATGTCCATTCCTTCGGGACTGAGAAGAATTTTTTTTATTACGTCATGGGTGTCCAAACTTTTTGCAAAAAGGGGCGAATTAACATAATAAACTAAATTTACATACTTTAAGACTGAGTTATGTTTTTAATTTTTTAATGGCATATATATAGCACTAGTTCGTGCTATATTTTTTAATGGCATATATGTAGCACTAGTTTGTGCTGTGGCCTACGGCGCCTACCTTTTTCAAAAGCCCACCTAACTTGTCCTTGTATGATAAATACGTAATATTAAACTTTCTTAAATGTACACAAAGTATTTTATAATAGGGTGTTTTTTTGGGTCAAAAGTCTAAGTAACTTATCCTTGTATGATAAATACCAAATATTCCTGAAACGTACACAAAGTATGTATATAATATTTTTTACAGTGCTAATCACCACACGATTTTTAAAGTAATTTTAAAAAGCAGCGCACCAAATTACTGCACCAAAAAAATAACTCTTTGAGTCAGTGAGCACTGTTTACAACACAAATGCTGACGTCATAGGTTCGTGCGTTGTTTGGTTAATGTTAATCTGGAAACCAAAAGGATTATGATTTAGCGTTAAGCCACTGTCAGCGATAATTGAGCGTAAATATATATATGATTATATAAACACCCTCAATTATGACTCACTGTTGCCTAACGCTAAGGGACATCACTCTGCTTTAAAAAAAATTGAAAATATAGACTTAAAAATCATAATAACTTTGGTTTCCAGATTAACATTAACCAAACAACGCACGAACATTTGACGTCAGCATTTGTGTTGTAAACAGTGCTGACTGGCTCACTTACTGTGTTATTTTTTTGGTGCAGTAATTTGGTGCGCTGCTTTCTAAAATTAGTAGCGTCATGGACAGGACAGACGGGACATGCAGTTTAAAAAAAAAGTGGGCGCCGTAGGCGCCCTTCAACCCTTATTATAAAATACTTTGTGTACATTTCAGGAAGTTTAATATTACGTATTTATCATACAATGACAAGTTATTTGGGTTTTTGAAAAGGTGGGCACCGTAGGTGTCCTAAAAAAACTGGGCGCCGCAGGCTCCACGGCGCCCAGCACAACCTAGTATATATATATATATATGCACACACACGCACACACATAATTTGTTGTGGTTATTTGAAAGAGAAATATTTTGTGGGCACTAAAATGGGAAATACTATCATGATTTGCGAGACTTTACAAATATCTTAGTCCACCATTAGAAATTACAAATAAACTAAGTAACTTACCATAAATATAACGTGTTAAATTATAATTAGAGTCACAAAATGTTGTGTTGAAATTTGTGATGTAAAACTGTCATAAAAGTTTAACTACACTGATTCCACATTCATTTCCTTTTCGAGTTGACAAAAATAAACAATATTACGGCATTCATTTTTGCCATTGAAATCCTTACACATAATGGCACATAACTTCATTGGCTTTTTATAATCAATATCCACGCTGGTAAACATTAAAACGTCATTGATTGTTTTTTATCACTTATGCCATCGTGCTTTAAACTCAAACAGCATATAAAATGTCGGCTTTTCTTATAAATAGAACGTCGTTGATATGGAAAAAATTCACAAGATAATTAATTATTTAAGATGAGGCCACGGGCCAGTTAAAATTTTAACGCGGGCCGCATTTAGCCCGCAGACCGAACTTTTGACACTCCGGATTACGTCATTGACCAGTAGGTGACATTCAAATAAAGAAAACTAAATCTTTTGTAGACTATGTTAAAAAAAAACTACGACAGTGAAACAAACCACCCTCAATTTGCTTTAAAAGAAATTTAATTGAAATGGTTCCTGCTTTTGTTTATTTTAATGTAATTGAGACAATTTGATTGAACAAGGCGAGGGCACCAATTTGTCACCAGCGCAAAATATCATAGTTATGCCAGAGCCGTCTTAACAAAATTTTGGGCCCCCGGGCAAAGAAATAGTGTTTGGCCCCTCCCCCGCAGGAATAAAAAATAAATAAACATAATATATATAAATATACATATTCCCATGGGGCCCCTATGCTCGTGGGCCCCCGGGCAAATGCCCAACGGGCCTATGCGCTAAGACGGCCCTGAGTTATGCCTCTACTATTCAGTTTCATTTTCAAGTTTTCAACTAATTTTTGGGGGCTATGTTTTTAACAATTTTTTAAACCAGTCGGCTATTAATTTTCGTTAAAATGATTTTTAAGTCCAGAGTAGACCTAAAAAAGAAGAGAAGCCAAACTTCATGAAGTACTGAGTCCGGAATTAAAACTCTTTCTATTATATTAAATAATCTAAGGATAACACTTTTAACAGATCAACGAGTACAAAGGTGTGGCGCAATTGTTAAATAACCACAGAAATGATAGTGGCTAAATGCAGTGCTTTTTTTTTCTAGCGAAAAATGTTTGGGAACTCATTTCACATCTGTTTTTTAACTTATGTCAGAAAATACTATAATAATCTATAATTGAATTTTCCACTGAACACACAAATTTTATTGTACAGCTATTTAAAGAAATAAACGTTTTTATAAGAAAATGAGAGACTCAAAGAGTTTATTTATAATAAAAACCTACCTGACTATATAGTTTATGTGGAAAAATGTATTCTACTGTATTATAATACTGGTACCGTATTAGGCTTTAAAACAACTTCCAGAGTTTTCTCATGTTTTCATCTGACAAATCATCTCGGTTTCTTTTCTTGCTTTGTGAGTCTAGAGCTGAATGTCTGCCTCGAAGCAGCCAAGAGTCTACGTACTTTGTAGGATCAAAATATGTTAGTGGCGATCAATCTGATGAATAAAAGTGCCGAGACTGTTTTTGTCATAAGCGAAGCTCTCGTTGGGGTGATTATCAAATTCATTTGTGAGAATCCCCTTTCACCCTCACTCGAAGAAATGGAAATTGTATTAAGAGCATGTATCAGAGGAAGAATTCTTTCAGAATATGTTCTTTCCGTAAGATAATCACGGAATCCACAAATGATTTCTCTTTCGTTAAGTTGTAGTCTGCTACACAATTTTTCAATTTCCGTTTCACCAAAAAAGGGTTCCCACTGAAAAAAAGCACTGGCTAAATGTAAGTTAAAATTGATGTTCCGAAGATTTGTCAAAAGCTTCTTGTCAAACCTATTTGTAGAAATCTTAGATTGACTTTGAAAAAAAATATTATTTTCTGCATTTTTCTACAATAAAAAAAAAGAGTAGGCTAGGCTGAAGGACTTAAGAACTTAATACAACCCTCAGATAGACATAAGGATAAAAACACCTTTCTTATTCCGTATGCGAGAACAAACTCATACAAATTTTCGTTCTTCCCGTCCGGAATTCGGGCGTGGATTGGGTTGCCTGAAGAAACTAGGAAAGCCAAAACTTTATCAACATTTAAAACTCTAATAAGAATGCAGGACTAAACACAAACCATAGATAAGCGTAGGACGCAATAATCTTCTGTATAGAAGGAGCTTCTGAAACAGATAAGATGAGGTCTTAATATAAGCTCATCCCACCCCCACCCTCCTATTTTCAGTGCTGTTCAGTGAGATATATCGACAATATCGTGCAATCGAATTTTATAATTTTATAGCTATCCATTTGTACTTAAATCGATGTCTCAAATTAAGAAAAATCCCCCCCCCTTCACGAACTTGTGTTGTCATCATAGAAATGTAAGCCTGAGAAATTTTAAGCAAATTTTACAAGCGAAGTAAAGGAAAATTCAAATCCGAAATTTGACCCGGATACACAAGAAAGCAAGTTCATAAAATAAGTTGTAAAAAGAAAGAAAAACTGCTAATAGCTACAATCCAAAAGTTCACGCTGAAATATGTTTCGCGCACAAAGGCAAAGGATAACCAAAATTTACATTTCATCTTGATAATAATAAATGTAATAGTAATAGTCCTACATTTTTTGAAAGTGAGTAAAGCAGAATAAACATGTTCAAAGCTAGAAATAACTTAAGAAAAATACATTGATTAAAAGTATTAACATTCTCAATGATTATCTCCATCTTCGTGATTCACAGGATTCCTTCCGTTCCTTGCTCAGTTGCTGAAACTGAAAATGTTCGTCATCGTCATTGTCATCATGCTGGTTAACTCGCTTCACTTAACTAAACTTTATTTATCTCAAACTCTTAACCACTAGACTTAACCTGCCTTATTTAAATATATATTATATACATTACATACATGATATACTATAATACTATAATATAGCTAATAAATATATATTATTTCCATCTGTCTCAGTCAGTGACTCAGTAAAATAACAGGAAACAGGCCTAAAACTGTTTGTGTGTTAGTGCTTTCATCACTGTCACAACTCTGGCATTGCTTGCCATTGCTCAAATTTTAAAACTATTTAGATTTAAAAAGGGAGTATAAAATTTCCATTCAACGCAAAATTTATTGTTCTACAAAACAATACTCTACCATCTTTGACTCTTCAGTCTTCACATCCCCCTCCCCTAAATCTTTCTTCATTCAATGGCAACTAGGAACTCTATTATTTCTTCTTTCAGGCATTTGTAAGTATCAGCTGTGGAAACTGACAACATTATCAACAAGTATCATTTCAACAAATAGATTTTAAAGTTAAATTAAGGTGACCAGATTTTCCGGGTGGAAAAGCGTGACGAGGGGGGGGGGTCCCCCAGGTTTCTGGAACAAAAAAAACGGTACGTCTGGTCACTTTAGCATTAGCGGGACATGAAGTCTGAAATCGGGATGTCTGGTCACCTTACGTATCGGGATCGCCAACAAGTCATGGGAAAGCCGTATCAAGGAGTAAAATGTAAATAACCACGGAAATCGACACACCAACTAATAATAAAGCAATTTAAATTTATTAAAAAATCTTAATTAAATTTAAGAAATTATTAGTTCATTCTTACCCAAAATCACAACAAAACTAATGGTATTTATTTTATCAAATAAAGTATTGAAAAAAGCGGGACAAACGGGCGTCCCGCCGGGACAAGTGAGAGTCAGCGGGACTTGAGGTCTGAAATCGGGACATCTGGTCACCTTAGTTAAATACCACTGTCTACCTGTAAAAATTATAACCTGTGTGTGTAGGCTATCTTACATGTCAATCCACTGAAAAACTATCTTAAGGGTAGGGGTCTACCAATATATCGGCACCGATATCTGGATATCGGCAATATCGGTATCGGTAGCATGTAAAGGTCCCGATATTGACATCACCGATATTTCATAAAAAGTGACATTTTAACTCCAAAAAAAAACGGAAACAAAAAAACTATCATTTAGATTTACAATATCTCGACAAATTAATATATACCGGTATTGAAATAGTCAAAAGAGTCCTAGTATTAAAATGTGCAACCACGATACAGTTTGCCATGTGCTTTGATATTGTTTAGGTATCGGCCGATTTTCGTATACTCAGAAATACTGTGTAAATAGTGCCGATGCCAAGTATACCGTAATATCTCTAATAAATGTATAACATGTAAACATTATGTTCACGTAATTGCTCTTATAGCAAAGATGCACGCAGAATCGCAGATGTCTAAAGCATTTCGTTTCGTATGGAATAACAAAATGTACCGTGTGAAGACTTGTTGTCATTGGCAACCATTCAACCTTCAACCTCATTTTCACTCTATTACTATTAGATCTCATTGTTTCATTCATAAAAGGTGGCCGTGTGCAAAAGCCATTAAACTATTGGTTAGAATTAATAATTATCAGCCAAGGTTGAAGTTTCAAAAGAACTTCGTAATTTTGCTTGTACATTTTTATAAAGGACGGTTCGTTTTGTTATGAGTCCTTTGTAGGTCATGATCTGGAACTTGTAAAAACATCGGAAACTTCGCTTCGGGAAGAAAAAAAAATCGGTAATATCGGCAAAACTGGATATCGGCTGACCCTTTAATTATAAAATATAAATAATTACGAGTGATAAATTTTAGATTGACGTCATCAAATATGACAGCTGTTATTTTTGTCCTAACAAATACTCATATCGGCACTCATATCGGAAAAAAAATATCGGTAATATCGGCAAAAATGCTTATCGGTAGACCCCTAATATAAAATATAAATAATTAGGAGTGATAAATTTAAGAATGATGTCATCAAATTAGACCGCTGGTTTTTGTCCTAACAAATACCCTATCGGCACTCATATCGGAAAAAAATATCTGTAATATCGGCAAAAATGCATATCGGTAGTCCCCTAATATAAAAGATAAATAATTACGAGTGATAAATTTAAGAATGACGTCATCAAATATTACCGCTGGTTTTTGTCCTAACAAATACTCATATCGGCAAAAAAATAAATCGGTAATATCGGTATCGGCAATATCGGCAAAAAGGCATATCGGTAGACCCCTACTTAAGGGCCATCCATAAATAATGTCACATAATTTTTCTGATTTTTTACCACCTCGTCACACGGCGTCATAAAAACTTAGGCACCCCTTTTTTTCAATATGGCATCACAAAACTTTTGCCTCACACCGAGATTCGAACCCGATACCACCAACTTAACTACAAATAACATTACCATTCGGCTGGAATTGCTCATGGTAAATATCGTTTTTTACATTTATAACTAATTATATATCCTTAAATGGGGACAAACAAGTTTTCTGACAGTGCTACCTTAAAAATTCAGTAAACATGAAATTTGCATACTTACATTGATTATTTGATGACTATTATTTAGTATTAGCATAGGAATTACACACTTAAGCCTAAATATAGTGAAATCGGCTCATTTTTTCAGCCGCGGTATACCTAGGCCAAAGCCAATGGTTTAGCTAGGTATACTGTGGCGGTATACGCAGGCCAAAGACGATGGTTTAGCTGGGTTTTCGACGCAATGTATGAGATACTTCGATTTGAATTTTAAAAATCATCAAACATTTACATAACTTTTTAAAATGTATTTAAATTTACTTTCGACTGTGGCTGGTGGTCTTATAGTTAAAGTTAAAGGAATTACAATACGAGAAACACAAATGAATTGACCTACATGTATGAAATATCAGCTAAATTGAGCATAAGTCTCTCTAAATAAAATTATGTCATGGTCAACTTATTTTTAAAATTGATGAAACAACATTTCTTGTAAATGATTAACGTAGCTTATGTATAATAATGTATTGTAATTTTTTGTGTTTGTTGTGATATGAAAGTTAATTTAATACTTATAAGTATGTTATTTCTTTCATGTAAAGCGCGGTGAGCCCAGTTCCTTACTGGGATACAGCGCTATATAAATAATCAATTTATTATTATTATTATAAATGATTATGTGCTTATCTTCTAATCTGAAGGTTGAAATTCAAGCAAAAGAGATTTTACCTAAATGATGTCTAACGTTAAACTTTATTTTAATAGATGATAATTCAGGGTTTGGATTTTAGATTTTTTGGTGGGAGAGTTCAAATCCGATGATTTAAAAAAAAAGTATATTAATTATTTTGATAGTTTATTTAAAGGTTAGTCAGTAGCCATAAATAAAAAATGAAGTAATCAAAGCATAAATTTGTGGCTATAATAAAAATCTATTTTGTTTGCTTTTATTATTTTCATTCACCATAGATAAAGCTACAGTATGTCTACCCCTGAGGGTGCATGCCATACTCGGAGTGGAGCACAAAGGCTTTTACAGGCTTCAGCTGCTACTGCTCCCTCATCACCTAGCAATAACAGTTTGACAGAGTCATTCACCCTGGGTGTTGTTGACTGGAAGAAGAGGGTGAAGGCAGAGTATACACGTTTGTGTTTTTTAAGGAAAGACAAACGAGCCGATGAAGTTAAGGTAATCATCACCGTAACAATATTGTTCTATAATAATAATGACATGAGTTGCTGTATTATTTATGCAACTATTTTCACTTTTTAAATAAAATTAAGAATTAGTTCTCAATGCGGATATAACTTGTATAAGCAATACGTTATTAATATTGCAGAATGCATTTGCTGCCAATAAGATTGACATTGATAGAGAGCTTGCTGAAGAGGAGGAATGGTTGACCAAACAACCTATACAGAAACTTATTGTACCGGAGACCTTGCCTGGAATTTCACCTAAAAAAGTGATTACAATTTTATTTATTTAATTCTGAAATAGTTCATGTAAATATAATTGTTGAGTCCTTCTAGAGACTAAACACATTAGAAAAATGACATAGTCATCGAGCCATAGGCTTTAAAGACACCCACCCCCACACCTCCAAAGCTCTCTTATTGGACCCCATAATACCACTTCACAGGCAGCGAAGAGGCATGTTGGGAATGTCTCTTCATGGGATTGCACAAGCTATTTGTCAAAAAGGACCCATTAGAAAATGAATTCTTCCTTATCAAAATATGCTAAAATCTATAATGAAATAGAATATACAATCACTTTCCTTAAGTTAAAATAAGACATTTAGTGATCACCTTATCTTTGAAGTTTTTGTCACAATAAAAGCCTTTTATCATTAGGGTTGAATGATATTAAAAATTATTCTTTGACATGAAATTCTTTCATTTTTGACTAACAGTGTGAAGTTGTTAGTGGCATGGGTTTTCCAACACAAACTGGACCACTTAAAACAATGATGGCGGTGAAATCTATACCAACTATGTATAGTTGGGCACCTGTACAACAAAATTTCATGGTAAGTTCAAATTTATTTAAATTGTAGAATTATTTCATAATAATGCAAAAGCAGCATTAAAAGCATCTTATTCTTGATTCAGTTTATTTGTTTGTTATTGAGTTCAGTTCTTAAAAACAAACAAACGAAGCCCATTAATACATGCTAAAATGTATTACCATTGTCAACTTCTTATCTTGAATTAATTTTAAAAAAAAAGTATTTTATGAACAAGTTTTAAAGAAGAGCAATACAATTAAAATATTAAAAAGTGAATACTAATAGGTTGAGGATGAAACAGTCTTACACAACATTCCTTATATGGGTGATGAACTTCTGGACCAAGACACATCTTTCATTGAGGAGTTACTTAAAAACTACGAAGGCCGAGTGCATGGGGAGCGAAATTCTGGCATAGGAGATGATCTATTTCTAGAGTTGGTCAATTCAGTCGCACAACAGTATCGAATGGAAAATGGAGGTTTGTTTGTTATTCAGTTTTTAACTATTGCTATTTATCGTCACCTTGCCAGAGATTTTTACTTACTAACTTGTGCTACAGCGCCAAGTTAGCTATTTTCTCTTTACCCAGAATTCATATTATTGTCAAAATTAAGACATTTAAGACAAATCAAAAATGATGTATAAAAAGTGTACGGTTTTCAAGTAAATAATTTAGCATGGTCCTGTAAGTCACCATAATTTATTTTGCGTTTTATTTGTCAAGAAGAGAAAATTAAACGGGAAGTAAAGGATGGTAAAGAAGAATTTATGGATGTGTCTGACATTCCTTTGGAAGTATTTGAGGCAATTTGTGCGGCTTTTCCTGACCAAGGAGGAACTGTAGAAGAACTAAAGTATAAGTATGTAGAAATATTGTTTTTATTTTTCTTGATAGCATGAAAAGACATGAAAAATCTAAATTAAATGTAAAAACTTATTTTCCTATTTTTAATAATATTTACGATGGGCTGACATTTGAAACTGTACTAATGATACCTTTGAAGGATCTTTATTAATTTACTACCTTTGTGAATCTTTATTTTTAGATACAAAGAATTGGTAGACTCCCAAAAGGCCAGTTTGCAAGATGCACCTCCTGAGTGTACTCCGAACATTGATGGGCCTAAGGCTCAGTCTGTGCCAAGGGAACAAACGATGCATTCGTTTCACACACTGTTCTGCAGGCGATGCTTTAAATATGATTGCTTCTTGCATCGTAAGCATTCTACTATACAAATACTTACTTCATGTTTAGTGAATTAAGATTATGCTGCCAATTAATTATCCTGTAACATTTAAATGTTGCAAAATGCATTAATTTAAATAAAAATAAATTGTTATTGTGAAAATATAACTGCATTTATAATTAACAGGTTTTGATGCTACAATTGTATTGTAATAAGGTGGCAATACAATAATGGGGCAACCGTAACAAGCAATAAAAAACAATTTCTTTTACTCTTACAGCTTATCATCCCACTCCTAGTATGCTCAGTAGAAAAATGCCAGAAAAGAAGACTAAATTAGAGCATTGTGGAGCTGACTGTTATCTTCATATTGTAAGTACTTCTTTATTGCATCTTGCTGGTATTTAAATTTTCAGCATTCAGTTGTCCATTGTGGTTTTTTGGGTTAGAATTCATTAGGCATAAAGGTTTCAAATTTGTGAATTATAAATGTTTGTCGGGTGAAATTTTTGAGTGGGTTTTATTTATATCATGAATGGCTAAAATAATTATAGAAATGAAGAGGAAAAAAATCTTCAAAACATTTATTTAAAAAACATACGTTTTCAAACTGAGTAATTTCTTTTTGACATTATTTGCATTAGATTGGCTCAAAAGATTCTCGAAATTTAGAGGAAAAAGATATCAAAGAGAATCCTAAAGATGTTGGAAGGTCATCTCCTGTACGTCCAGAAGTTAATGGTAGAAAACGTAAAACCAACAATGGTGGCAGTGTGGCCAGCAGTGAGAATAGTGAAGAAAGCAACAATGCTGACGGTACTGTAATTTAGTTTATTTAGAGGAAGTGTTAGAAACATATTCATGAAGTTTATAGACATATTTTCAATCTTTAATAAATTTTTAAAGTTAAATTCTTTTAGTTATTTCTATTCCAATTAGATTGAAAGAGACACAAACGATTTGTGTCTGTAAAACAATAAATTGTAGTATTAGTATAGACAATTACAGGCTACAGGTGTAAATAATCCCTTCATCAGTAAAATAAATATAAATTAAATAATATATTCATTATTCTAAAATTAGAAATTAATAAAATGGTGAAAAGAAAAGAAATATTTAAGTACGTAATGTTAGCTATATTATGATTTTTTTTTAGATATAACTATCGGTAAAAATTTCTAGCTTTGCCCTCTGTCAAATACAGTGTATAAAATTACTGATAATTTATTTTTAAGCCTTGCCGCAGTTACATCTATAGTTACTGTATACATCTGTGGAACAATAACCACGTTTAAAAATAATGATAAATAAAGCGTTCATTGTCATTTTTTAAACTCACTACAGATGTTTATTATTTTATCGCACTCAACATTGTCTTCCAGACACTATAACACTCTATAAATAACCTTACCGTCTTTGGTGCATAATATATTCAAAGCACAAATATGTTTGGTGTGCACTATTTTCGTTTGTTTTACATGAATTTAAATATTATTGATGTAATAACTCTGAGGTGTAACAAGGGTGGGAAATTAAATTATTAATATAGCTCTATAAGGTGATACAAATAAAAGTGTGTGGTGGCACATCTGGTTGATGGAGGGATGGGAATGGATGGACAGATTGCCATTGTGAATTCTTAAGATTTTCTTAACTTGAATGATGGGAAGTTCACTCACCCCCACAATAACTATGTTGGCACTTTTTTCTTTAAATTTGGGGCAATCATTTTCCACTGACATGAAGAGACTTTTTGTGAAGGCACCAAAAGCTGGCATATGTAAACACACAAACACATTTAAAACTGAGTAACATTTTCTCAGTGTTCTACGCCCTCCCTCCACAGATGTAGACATCAAATTTCCCCCTCGTCTGAGCCCAACAGTAGAAGATTGGACTGGGGCTGAAGAGTCTCTCTTGAGAGTTTTAGCTGATGTGTTTCGTAGCAACTACTGCTCCATAGCAAAACTCATTGGGACAAAGTCTTGCCAGCAGGTTGGTCCTTGTCACTGGGTTGAGGAATTCTTATTTTAACACAGAAGAACCTCACTTACTTGCTGCTGATTAAATCCATGGGAACAAACTAAGAATGTTAAAAATTACCCAATAACTGTAATATGGTTGTGATTTACTCTTAATGGAATACTAAAAAAATTATTAACGTTATTTCATATAATGGATATGTATGCAGATTTTTTCCTATAATAAAGCTGGTTGGGTTTTTTATTTTATTTCTTAGTCTTGTATTTTATGTGTAATCAGGTTTACAGATTTGCTGTGAAAGAAGAGGCACATATACCAGATATTAATGAGGAAACTGCACAAACCCCACCCAGAAAGAAGAAAAAGAAGCAAAGGTTTGTTAGAGCCTCTTTAGGGAAAAAATGTCTTTAAGTACTAATTGTTTTTTTAAGGGTAATCGGATGATTCATTCCTTTAAAATAATATTTCAATACTTTTAAACTTAAATCTTTAACCCTGCCTAGGACATAGGCCATTTAAAAAGTTGTCCATTCATCTTGGTCCTGTGAGTTCCTTTCTATTTGTTTTAAGGTGTACCTAATTGGCCGATAACACTAATTTTTTGACAAGGCAACAATTTTGCAAAATTGTAACCTATTAAATAAATAGTTGTAGAAGATAAAATAATATATTATATTTTGTCATATTTCAAAAATAGTGATTTTTTAAACATAAACTAACACATTACAGACCACTTTTGAAAAAAAAAGAGCAAAGTGAATTTATGAATAAAACAGCCTTTGCTGTTAAAATTTTAGTGCAGTGAAATTAAAATTTAATTTAATGAAGAGGAAATGAAGCATAAAGACTTGGGAATTCCAGCACACTTTTTACTATTCCTATAGGCTAGTGGACACAAGCCCATTTGGCTGCTGGATCTGAATGATTGTGATGCATCAATCGGGTTGTATTCCTTTTATAGATTATGGTCTGTGCACTGTCGAAAGATTCAACTGAAGAAGGATGGTTCCAGCAAGACTGTGTACAACTACCAGCCCTGTGACCACCCTGGCCAACGCTGTGATGAAACCTGCCCCTGCATCATGGCCCAGAATTTCTGTGAAAAGTTTTGCCAGTGCAGTTCAGATTGTAAGTAGAATTTTTCAAGCATTTTACAATCCAGCAAATTATTCTGAACTCATTTTCCTTGCAGAGTGCAGTTGTTTGTTATGTTGTGCCAAACAGTATAACAGTTGTCTTTGAGCAGACACCTTTCATGTTGGGACTAAATTTCATGCAAGAACTTCTCCTTAAAAAAATACATTGGCTTCCTATGGGGACATTCATTAGTTGATAATTGATCTATGTGACATTTTAATTGTTGGACAAGACGCAGCTCCATTTAAATAGGATATACATGACGAAAGCTATCTGAGAGGTTCTTTGTTATGTTGATGAACGAAACAAACCAACCCTGGTCTCATCCCATTTGAACAGAGGTGAAGACTGGGGCTCACAGATGTATCCAGCATGGAACTAATTTCATGCACTAATACACCAGTGGACATGTACCACATCACCAAATGGAACAAATCTAACTATCTTGATAAGGATACTTAATTTCTATTCTCAATTGTTAAAATTTTTACATTAATAATTATTTCATCTCTTTTACCTTGATAGTACAGAAACATTGAACTACTTTGACACTATTCTTTGACACTATTAAAATTCTCTAGCAAATTTTATTTTTAAGATTAAGTATCTGTTCCTAGCAAAAACATCCATTGCCCATATTTTCTTTTCTAGTCTGAACATATCTTGTTCCACTTTTTGCAGTCCTTTATGTATCACAATTTACCTAAACTTAGTCTTTTATTTTTATATTAAACTAGCAGACCCGTCGTGCGTTGCAACGATCTCTTTAAAAATGAATAAATTGAAAGAAACCAAAGATTCAATTTAAAAAAATGCTGTTCATTTTAATTCAGTTTCCTCATAGATATATTCCTTAAGATCGTGAAAAAATAAATGGGGAAAACTATCTCAAACATATACGAAGAAAAGACATTTGGGGCCCCAGGCCCCGAAGGAATGGAAATTTGAATTTCTGTGCTTTATAGTATTTTAATATCGGCTGCCAAGTTTTTGTATACAAATTTTGGTTAAGGTCCATTCATTTACTCGGTAGCTAACGCATAAACTTATTTTTATATACCTCATATAAGCAAAAAACTACATTATGGGCCCCAGGGCATAATTATCGCAAGAAATAAAGTGCGAAAGACTTTTTAATTTGAATAAATTTCAAAATACATACATTTATTTATATGTCTCAATATTGAATGAACGATAAAATATTGAACATTTACTAAAAATGAAATTTTGGGCCCCCTGCCCCAAGGGAATGAAAATTAGGAGTTCAGTGCCCTATAGTAATAAAATATAAACCCTTAAGTTTTTATATATTAAGATGGGTCAAGATCCATTAATTTTCTCAGTATTTAACGCGAATACTAATTTTTATACAGCTAATATAAGGGAAAAAACGACATTTAGGGGCCCCTTTAGTGAAAGGTGTCAATTTCAAAAACCTGTTCATTTAATTCAGTTTCCTCATAGATATATTCCTCAAGATCGTGAAAAATTGAATGGGGAAAAATATCTTAAACATATACGAAGAAAAGACATTTGGGGCCCCCGGCACCAAATATATTGACATTAGAAGTTTATAAACCTTAATTATGTCAATATGGGCTACTAAATTTTTGTATGCAAATTTTGGTTAAGATGCATTCATTTACTCAGTAGCTAACGCAAAAACTAATTTTTATAAAGCTCACATAAGCAAAAAACGACATTAAGGGCCCCAGTGCAAGATATAAAGTTCAAAATACCTGTTCATTTCAATCTGTATAATAATGGATACATGTGTCATTAGTTGTCAATATTGTTAATAATTGAATGGTGAATAAAATCTTAAACGTTTAAGAAAAAGAATTTTTTGGGCCCCCAGCCCCGAAGGAATGACTATTAGGAGTTCAGTTCCCTTTAGTGTTTTAATATTGGCTATCAAATTTTTAAATACAAAGTTTGGTTAAGATCCATCAATTTACACAGTAGCTAGCGCTGAAACTATATTTTATATAGCTCATATAAGCAAAAAATGACATTATGGGTCCCCGGCGCCCCATGAGTGATAAATTTAGAAAAAAAGTTGCCAGTCTCCAAAAGTTTCATGATGATCGGATGAATGGTTTAGTCAGCTATAAAGGACATGCACACAGACATACATTGATTTTTATATATATAGATTAACAAAAACGACATTAAGGGCCCCCGGGCCCAATCGGTGCAAAAGAATAACTTTAAAATACCTGTTCATTTCAATCTGGATCATGATAGATATATTAGTCCATGCTTTTCAAGATCGTGTAAATCATAACGGGAATAAAGTATTTAACGCTTACAAAAAAAAAGGATTTTGGGCCCCCGGCCCCGAAGGAACGGACATTAGGAGTTCAATGCCATATGGTACTTTAATATAGGCTATCAAGTTGTTATGTACCAAGTTTGGTCAAGATCCATTAATTTTCCAAGCAGCTAAGCCTTAAACTAATTTTTATATAGCTCATATAAGAAAAAATTCTCATTATTTAGCCCCCGGCGCCCCATGAGTGTTACATTTTGAAAAAAAGTAGCCAATTTCCATCACGTGAGCGTACTCAAAAGTCTCCAAAAGTTTCATGGCGATCGGATGAATGGTTTAGTCAGCTAACGGGAATAACATATTTAACGCTTACAAAAATAAAGATTTTGGGCCCCCGGCCCCGAAGGAACGGACATTAGGAGTTAAATGCCATATGATACTTTAATATAGACTATCAAGTTGTTATGTACCAAGTTTGGTCAAGATCCATTCATTTTCCAAGCAGCTAAGCCCTAAACTAATTTTTATATAGCTCATATAAGAAAAAATTCTCATTATGGGCCCCCGTCACCCCATGAGTGTTACATTTTGAAAAAAAATAGCCTATTTCCATCCCTGGAGCGTACTCAAAAGTCTCCAAAAGTTTCATGGCGATCGGATGAATGGTTTAGTCAGCTAACGGGAATAAAGTATTTAACGCTTACCAAAAAAAAGATTTTGGGCCCCCGGCCCCGAAGGAACGGACATTAGGAGTTCAATGCCATATGGTACTTTAATATAGGCTATCAAGTTGTTATGTACCAAGTTTGGTCAAAATTCATTCATTTTCCAAGCAGCTAAGCCCTAAACTAATTTTTATATAGCTCATATAAGAAAAAATTCTCATTATGGGCCCCCGGCGCCCCATGAGTGTTAAATTTTGAAAAAAGTAGCCTATTTCCATCCCGGGAGCGTACTCAAAAGTCTCCAAAAGTTTCATGGCGATCGGATGAATGGTTTAGTCAGCTAACGGGAATAAAGTATTTAACGCTTACCAAAAAAAAAGATTTTGGGCCCCCGGCCCCGAAGGAACGGACATTAGGAGTTCAATGCCATATGGTACTTTAATATAGGTTATCAAGTTGTTATGTACCAAGTTTGGTCAAGATCCATTCATTTTCCAAGCAGCTAAGCCCTAAACTAATTTTTATATAGCTCATATAAGAAAAAATTCTCATTATGGGCCCCCGGCGCCCCATGAGTGTTACATTTTGAAAAAAAATAGCCTATTTCCATCCCTGGAGCGTACTCAAAAGTCTCCAAAAGTTTCATGGCGATCGGATGAATGGTTTAGTCAGCTATAACAGACATGCATACATACATACTTTGATTTTTATATATATAGACTAGCAGACCCGTCGTGCGTTGCAACGATCTCAGTAAAAATGAATATATATAGATAAAAATAAATTACATTAAGGGTCACCAGGCCCATTAGTTTAAAATATGAAGTTCGAAAATCTGTTCATTTCAATCAATTTCATAACAAAAATATAAATATATGTATCTATATTTCTCAATATCGTGTAAAATTGAATGGGGAATACAATATTAAAAATTTAGTAAAAACACATTTAGGGCCCCTAGCCCCGATGAAATGGACATTATGAGATCAGTGCCCTATCGAAATTTATAGGCTTTTAAGTTTTTATATACAGCGTTTGGTAAAAATCCATTTATTTTCTCATTATCTAACACCTAAATTAATTGTTATATATATGTAGATATAAGGAAAACTACATTAAGGGGCTCCCAGGCCCGTTCAATTCAAGATGTACATGTTGAAAACATGTTCATTTAAATTCATTTTAATCATGGATATATTTCTCAAGATCGTTAAAAACTGAGTGGGAAATAATATCTTAGAGTATACACAAAAAAAAGACATTTGGGGCCCCCGGCCCATTCGATGTAAGATGTAAATTTCAAAATGCTGTTCATTTTAATTCAGTCTCGTCATTGATATATTTCTTAAGATCGTTAAAATAGAATGGGAAATAATATCTCAAACACATACGAAAAAATACATTTGGGGCCCCCAGCCCTGAACAATTAAAAATTAGAAGTGCAGTGCCCTTTGTTATTTTAATATGGGCTACCAAGTTTTTATATACCAAGTTTGGTTAAGATCCATTCATTTACTCAGTAGTTAACGCATAAACTCATTTTTATATAGCTCATACAAGCAAAAAACGACATTAAGGGCCCCAGGGCCCATTTAGTGCAATATGTCAAGTTCAAAACGCCTGTTTATTTCAATCAATTTCATTGTGGATATATTTATCTATATTTTTCAACATCTTTAATAATTGAATGGGGAATAAAATATTAAACGTTTATGAAATAAGACATTTTGGGCCCCCAGTCCCGAAGAAATGGACATTAGGAAATTAGTCCCTTTAGTATTTCTATATTGGCTACCAAGTTGTTATATACAAAGTTTGGTTAAGATCCATCAATTTACCTAATAGCTAACGCTTAAACTAATTTTTATATAGCTCATATATAAGAATATAAATCATTTTATGGGCCCCCGGCGCCCCATGAGGGTTAAATTTTGAAAAAAAAGTAGCCAGTGACCATCCCAGGAGCGTACTCAAAAGTCTCCAAAAGTTTCATGGCGATCGGATGAATGGTTTAGTCAGCTATACAAAGACATGCATACATACATACATACTTTGATTTATATATATATAGATATAAGATTAGAAAAAACAACATTAAGGGCCCCCGGGCCCAATCGGTGCAAGAAATTAACTTTAAAATACCTGTTCATTTCAATCTGGATCATGATAGATATAATAGTCAATGCTTTTCAAGATCGTGTAAATCATACCGGGAATAAAGTATTTAACGCTTACAAAAAAAAAGATTTTGGGCCCCCGGCCCCGAAGGAACGGACATTAGGTGTTCAATGCCATATGGTACTTTAATGTTGGCTATCAAGTTGTTATGTACCAAGTTTGGTCAAGATCCATTCATTTTCCAAGCAGCTAAGCCCTAAACTAATTTTTATATAGCTCATATAAGAAAAAATTCTCATTATGGGCCCCCGTCACCCCATGAGTGTTACATTTTGAAAAAAAAATAGCCTATTTCCATCCCTGGAGCGTACTCAAAAGTCTCCAAAAGTTTCATGGCGATCGGATGAATGGTTTAGTCAGCTAACGGGAATAAAGTATTTAACGCTTACCAAAAAAAAGATTTTGGGCCCCCGGCCCCGAAGGAACGGACATTAGGAGTTCAATGCCATATGGTACTTTAATATAGGCTATCAAGTTGTTATGTACCAAGTTTGGTCAAAATTCATTCATTTTCCAAGCAGCTAAGCCCTAAACTAATTTTTATATAGCTCATATAAGAAAAAATTCTCATTATGGGCCCCCGGCGCCCCATGAGTGTTAAATTTTGAAAAAAGTAGCCTATTTCCATCCCGGGAGCGTACTCAAAAGTCTCCAAAAGTTTCATGGCGATCGGATGAATGGTTTAGTCAGCTAACGGGAATAAAGTATTTAACGCTTACCAAAAAAAAGATTTTGGGCCCCCGGCCCCGAAGGAACGGACATTAGGAGTTCAATGCCATATGGTACTTTAATATAGGTTATCAAGTTGTTATGTACCAAGTTTGGTCAAGATCCATTCATTTTCCAAGCAGCTAAGCCCTAAACTAATTTTTATATAGCTCATATAAGAAAAAATTCTCATTATGGGCCCCCGGCGCCCCATGAGTGTTACATTTTGAAAAAAAAATAGCCTATTTCCATCCCTGGAGCGTACTCAAAAGTCTCCAAAAGTTTCATGGCGATCGGATGAATGGTTTAGTCAGCTATAACAGACATGCATACATACATACTTTGATTTTTATATATATAGATTTAAAATTATTTGTTGTGTGGAAAGAATTAAAGAATACATAAGTTTTTAAAAATTAAGTTTAAAAGAAAAAAAATCTTAATTGGGGATGATAAAATAATCACATTTTTGATTGTTAAAGGGAAACATAACATCACCTCTGTTCTAATTTACCATGATTAATTGCAGGCCAAAACAGATTTCCAGGCTGTAGATGTAAGGCTCAGTGTAACACCAAATTATGCCCTTGTTTCTTAGCTGTAAGGGAATGTGACCCTGATCTATGTCAGACTTGTGGTGCAGGTACTTTGTTTAGTGTCATCACCTGTTATTTAAGTTAATCTACCTGTAACTTATTAAATTATTATTTAGATGACTTGATGTAACTTGCGTTTTCATGATAAGTTCCAACTTTAAAATAAAGTGGTCTTTAATTATTAAAAAAACAAACTTCTGTGGCTTGATTTCTACTTCACTCAAGTACATTATAAAAAAAAGAAAGCTAGTTATGTATATATATATGCTTTTAATTTAAAATTAACAATATCTCTATTTAAATTTTAAAAAATTATTTACCTTTAAAAACTTCAACTTCAACAGTTTCATTGGAGGGATTTTTGCTTAAGAATTTTTTCTCACCTATTTAAAATATTTTTAAAAAAAGAATTGTTTGCTTCTTGTAAATTCTCAGATCAATTTGAAACTCCAAAGATTTCATGCAAGAATGTCAGTGTGCAGAGAGGACTAAGAAAGGTAGGTGAATTTAGGTTCCAAAACGTTTCGACTCCGGATGGTTTTACTATGTCAATTTGACCCTATGACATTCGACCCCAGTCAGTTTGACCACAGACGGTGGGACCCTATCAATTCGACACCTGAACATTCATTTATTTTTATTTTGTTATTATTTTTAAATTTTTGAAATGCCCTGTGGTCAATTCGGCAGGGTTGAAACATACAGCTAGAATTACATACTTCCTAAAAATCATGCAAACCTTTCATATTAACATAGAGTCAATGGATAAATTATCAACATCTAGATATTATTACAAATATTTAGTCTTATCTGTCTCCTGGCTGAATATTTCAACCCAATATCTTGTGGCAATGTCTAAAGGAACTTTGTGAAGAATTGATTAGCCTACATAGCAAACACATCTTTTACACATTTTTGAACAGACACTATTTCTAGAACTAGAGATAACCTGTCAAAAATGACGGAATCTTTTTTGGTTTGAGTTCAATATAAAATTTCTACATCATTATGCATATTGATACTAGGTGAAAATCAAGTTAATTTCACACCTGTTTATCAAGTTTATGTGATGCATTCTCCCACAAAAAATATGTGCTCAAAATTTAATATAATGGCATACTCAGTTCTGTCCATTCTGTTCACTCATTTATTCCTTCACATTACATTACATCACAACTCAATTCCTCCTTTAAACTTAAACTACATCATGTGGTAACAGGCTAGTAATAATGGCAAGGGCTGATTTGCAAAGATTTCACAATGTGATTTTTTGTTCAGATTTCAGAGGCCGAAAATAAAGTAAATGTTTACTAAGTATTTTTTAATTATTGCAGCACTTGTTGTTGGCTCCATCAGATGTAGCTGGATGGGGAATTTTCCTTAAAGAGCCAGCTGAAAAAAATGAGTTTATCTCAGAATACTGTGGAGAGGTAAGGATGATACTTGTGATAGATAAATGTTTCTTCTGATTTTTTGTTTGCATTTCTCTGTTTAAAATGTTAAATCAATGCCAATCACCACCAATCACCACAGACAAAATTTTTACTTGCAACTAACATAACAACCAGAAAATTCCTCAATAATCTTTTTTGTTGTGACGTATTCTAAAATGGTTATTGAATTACCTTACTAAATGACCAACTTTTAAATAAAAGTAGCTTGTTCAAAGTTTGATTATTTATTTTTCAGTTTTCTACAACCAAAATTGTATCTTGTAATGAATCAAGATGCAATTATCTGTTTTAAAAAATATTCCTGCATTCAAATTATATATTTGTGAGGTGCACTTTGCAGTATGTCTGGTCTTCAGTGAATATCTCATGTATGTGGGGTTGGGAGATGTTAGTATCGGCTTTATACAGTAAAGAATCTACTATTGCGGGGCCACGTCAAGCAAGGGGCCTGATGTGGGTCGTCCTACTCGTCACCGCTAAGGCTGCCCCTGATTGAGATTTATTGTATTACTAATCTTGACAACCTAATTGTTAAATCTTGACAACCTAATTGTTAATCTTGACAACCTAATTGTTAATCTTGACAACCTAATTGTTAATCTTGACAACCTAATTGTTAATCTTGACAACCTGTTTGTTAATCTTGACAACCTAATTGTTAATCTTGACAACCTAATTGTGTTCATTGTATCATATCCTAATGTTTCACTTTAAAATTGGGAAATGGTCACCTGTTTTTTTGTCTTCTTTTTATTACTCATTGTGTATATATAGGGTTGATACACTCTATACAATTTTGATATTCATAACAAATAATTTTTCAATTAAAAAAACCCAGATTATTTCCCAAGATGAGGCTGACAGGCGTGGAAAAGTCTATGACAAATACATGTGTAGTTTCCTCTTCAATCTTAATTATGGTAAGTTTCTTACAAGGAACTTAAAAAAATTTGAATTGGATCAATTTTAAAGGCTAATTGTTATGTATTAATTATTTGAAGAAGTTTTTTTTATTGTAACGGATGTCAAATGGGTATTTACAATGGAAAAGGCATTTTTGGTTTGGCTTGTTTAAAAAAAAAGGCTTACAGGGAGTCCTCCGGTTACGCCAGCAACGACTTGCGCTGTTTTGTGGTTACGAACAAGCCCCCATGAAATATAATATTACTCGTCATTCCGTCACTATTTTATCAATATTTACTTTAATTCATGTGGTAAGGGATTGTTTTCTCTTTATTAATGTTATTAACTCATTAACTTACATGTATATATGGTATATATTAATGTTCCCAATCTCAATCACACTGACATTCGGGTTACGACATTTCTCAAGAACGGAATAACGTTGTAACCCGAGGACCCCCTGTAATTATTTGTACTTCTAGCTTACTGTAAAGGGATGTTAAAGCAGCTGAGAAAATAACTTTTGGATACTATAGGAACTATAACAAATAGCTAAAAATGTTATTAACATCTTGATCTGTTTTTAACCCTATCATCCTTAGACTTCGTGGTGGATGCTACTAGAAAGGGAAACAAAATAAGATTTGCAAACCACTCAATAAATCCCAACTGTTACGCTAAAGTTATGATGGTCAATGGCGATCATAGAATTGGAATTTTTGCTAAGAGACCAATCCAAGCTGGTGAAGAATTATTTTTTGATTACAGGTCAGTACTTCATTTTAAATTATCTCTGGTCATTACTTCATGGCATTCTATGTGTATTTATCTCTTGGCTATTTTAAAAATATTAACAATTTATAGGTAACTTGTTACAGCATTTCAATTAATTTAAATTTATCTATTTGGCTTTGTGTGTGTATATATTTAAAGGAACCAAATAACTTCAAAGTCTATTTCTTAATTCTTGATAAAACTTAATTTTTTAAAAAGGGGGTATCTGAGGAAAACACAACATAAACTTCTAAAAATTTATTTTTATCAACATAAGTTGATTTTTTAATCTTTAAAATCCCATAAAGATACAATCTTTTTATCTTACTTCAGATATGGACCTACCGAACAACTCAGATTTGTTGGAATTGAAAGAGATGGGATGATTTGATCAATGATTTGCTTTGAAGCATTTTTTAAGAAATTTAATGCACAGTAAATATTATTATTACCTGTAGTAAATGAATTGGAACTAAAAATTTGTACCATTGTGTGCGTGTGTGTGTGAATTTGCGAATGAACCTTTTTATTGTCAGTAAGTAATGAAATAACAGGATGATGGTTTTTGTCATCCTTTTAATACTTAACATTTGTATTATTGAGCTGTATGATTTGTAACCTTCCATTATGATCAAAGATCAACTATTTTATTTTTTGTGAGAAAAATGAATGGGGTTAATATAAATTAGATTCCTCCAAACTTTAAAAGCAATCCCTGTTCTGACATGCAAATGTAAATTATATTTCATTTTAGGACACATTTTTTTATTTCCTGTTCAGTGATGTAAAGTAATAATTTTCTCTTTTTAATTGGAAATATATTCTTAAAAGTTATTATGGCAATCTTGAAATTTAAATAAAGTTGCCCACTTTTCGTGGTTGCAATTGCATAAAACATTTGTGTTTTAAAGTTTAAAAAAGAACTATACAGTAAATAATAAAATAATGACCTCAGAATTAAATATTTTGTGTTGTTTGTGAAATTGAACTAAAGCTGCAAAGTAGTTTTAAGGCTTCATGTTTTAAAAAGAACTTATCCAAGTTCAATTAACAATATTTACATTATTAATCATTATTGTAACTAAGTGTCTCAAGTGTCTGCCTATTAATTTTGTGGAGTCAGCACAATTAAGAATAATATTTTATTTTAGATTAATACTGCTGAGTAAAAGACATACAGTATGATCTAATGCACAAGTTCATACTTTTTATTGGTTTAACTTTTATCAGCAATCACAACAATCCATTCATGCAAACTTATTTACAATGGTATGTAGTAAGGAGTTTAAAATCTTGAAAGCAAATGGATAACTGAATGCTTACACTATCACATATTCATTTACACAACTGTAAATAAGTGTTAAATTAGATGAAAAAACAACATTTAGACAAATTATGAATAGCTCTGAAAAATTCCAAGTGAAAATGCCATTGATGTGCAAAATTGAATGCTGAAATGGAACTGGGCTTTGATTAAGGAAAATATTTACAAAACTTAATTTAAAGATAAAATAGTAATTCATTTTCAGTGAATCATCATCTTCACTCTAAACTAAGAAATGATTTACATAGTATATATACAAAAATGTAACTTCACATTACATGTGGTTCAAATTTTCTTTCTAACCAAAGGATTAAAAGGTCTACATTTTCTTTAAAGTTATATCTGTGTAATGACATGTGAAAAGAGGTAGGCTTGTATTTGAAAAAGTTAATTTGATTTATGCAAGAAAAAATTAATATGTACAAAATAAAAATTAAAGGTTAATTTTAAGAGAGGAATGAGATCATTATTTTTGTGTGTATATGAAACAAATTATCCCAGTAAAGTTCAGCTTTTAAGAAATGGAATTCTACAATTAAAAAAAGGAGATTTTAAAATTTGACATTCAGTTGCAGATAACACATGAAATTGTTCATTACTCCCGTTAGCAAAATGAGATGCCCTTTTGAAATAATAGTTAACAGACATTTTAGACTTGCTGGTTTAAGATTTGAAGCTATCATTAAACAAGATTCACCAATACAATAATTCTGTATCAATATTTAGTTGGTGAACTATCACAAGTAAGCTAAGAAATATATGAATAATTTTCACTTCCATCCAAATTAAATGCTTTCAGCACCAAACTCTGAAAGTGAAAGAATAAAAAAACTGTCAAACTAATTTTTGGAATGAATAAAAAATTAACTCCCAATCTGCTGCACAATGTTAATTTGATTATTAATCAGTTCACTTGTCAATCTGCGGGTAAGAGAGAGTCACAAGTTCTGTTTGTTGTGTTGTCAAAACCTCTTGAGCATGTTCACTGCTCCAAACTTCCATTTTCTCTTGACCAAATTCATCATAAAGTTGATCACTCTTGTCTCTAGATTTCTCTATTTCTTTGTTCATCCTAAATGAGAGTAATAAAATATTTTCAATTATGGAGGTTCATTAAAAAAAGTAATGGGGGTGAGACTGCAATCAGGCTTTTAAATAGGTAAATTTATAATATAAAAAAGCAGGGTATTAGTAGGCCTGACAAGACGTCCCTACTGGACTGCTTGGATTTCGCCGCAGCTAAGTGTTTTTTTATTATTATTTCGTGTTATTCGTTTCATGTGTGTACTATTTGTCCGTTGAGGAAGGCTCTTTGCCGAAACGTTCACTGTTGTGTTACGTCTTGTCAGGCCTACTAATACCCTGTTTTTTTTATATTATAAATTTACCTTCATTAAGTACTAGTTTGTGAAATAAAAGCATTTATTTTAATATTCAATACATATTTCTTAAATCATTAAATGCAAACTAATCCCTTAAATGCCATGATTATATGAACAAATTATGAATCAAGTAAAATGTTTCTGAATAGCTTATATTAAAAATAACTTCACTTACTTTCTACTAACTGCTAATGCCCTTGCAATAAATCTGTCCCTCTTTTCTTTGTCCAGATTGTCATTCTGGAATTTTTTCTTTTTGGAAATAAAAATATCCATTAGACAAATTCTTCAGATAGGTTTGTTATGTCACTCTGTTAATACTGGACTCGAATTAACAGATGCCATGGGACAAACAGTATAAAACTAAGAGGTTGAATTCTAGTCTCCTTTTATGCCTTATTAAAAGTTAGGTCCCTTTTAAGCAGGATTTTCATGCATTTGTTTTTTTTACAAAATTAATTTAAAAGCACATACATCTTTTTCCAGTGAATAATTTAAAAATTGAAATTTACCGTATATACTCGTTCTAAAGCCGACTTTTTAAAACAAAATCTAAGGGAAAAGGTTGGGGGGGTCGGCCTACGAGCGGGTCATAGGTGATTTCTGCATGTACATTGAATATTGGTATAGTTATTGTAGACCTTCAAGTTCCTTTTCTACATTCTACAAGATTCAACTGCTCTACCAGAAGCTATAAAATATTATTAAACATCTGCACTTACTTTATTTATTTATATTATTTAGTTTTGTAAATGATTTAATAAATTGTTTTAAAAACTTAATGTACGCGCTTTCGCCACTGTTTTGAAAAAAAAACAAAAAAATAATGGAAAAAAAATACCGGTAACTCTTGCCTAACAAAGAGCACAAAGACAAAGATAAGGAGTACAAAGTAAACAATCTTAATGACCGATTTAGCTTGTAGTTAAAAACAATGTGTACCATTTTGTTTATGCTCCCGTATTATTTTTTGGGGTCGGCTTACGTTCAGGTAACACACTTTTAACACTATTCTCCTCCAAAAGTGGGGGGTTCAGCTTATGAACGAACGGGCTATAGAACAGTATATACGGTAATACTAAAAAACAACAGTATGATTTTAAAGATAAGTTTCAAGATACTGACAAAGAAATAAATTATAATTTTTGAGTTTGAATTAAATGAAGTCTGCCAAAAAATTTGGTCAAAATTAATTTATAAAAAAAACTATTTACTTTTCTTCTGCATTTAATTCAAATTCTTTACAAACTTCTTTAAAACTAGGTAAATGCACAGGTACCAGCAATCTCGTTTTCAAGCAAACTACTGTTACTTTAACTTTATTACTAATTTTTAACTTTAAAAAAGGCCAAACAACTATAATAATGATATTTGATAAATCATTTGGTAAAAAAGACAACCTTTAATTTTAATCTGAGTAAATTTTGTTTACATTAAAATTGATAAAATTTGAAGAAGCATTTATTACATCATCACAATAAAAAGTTGTATGTGTTTTTTTTTCTTCATGACTTAGTTTCTTGATTCTTAGTCATTTCATAAGATTTAATGCTGTGACTGTGAATAAGTATAAGTTAAAAGTTAATGGCATTTATCATTAATGCCTATGATAGTATGGCGCCTACAGCTACAATGATTCAAATGACAATACAGTATTTAAATTAATTTAAAAAAAAATTATAAAGAAGTTTTTATCAAATTAAAAATTCATAATTTAATCATTATTAATTGAAATTTGATGACAAAGTTCAAAGTGGATGGGCAGCCGAGGGCTAATAAATGAATATTAATAATTATTAAATATGAATTCTGAATAGGCTAAATTAAATATTTAATTTTAATATACTTTCATGTAGCTAAACACAGATGAAACCTTTATAACACATAAATAAAATAAATCAAACAAATTAAATGTAAGGCACATACCTCTTGCTGGCGTATTTGCGTCGCTATAAAGCCTTCAAGATTCAATGTTTTGGCAGAGTTCGATCCGTTAGGTCCATTCATTTCAGCCGCCATCTTTCAACAAAAACGTATGTGTTGCTAAGTACTATAAAATTCTTAGCTTTTTTTAATGACACAAACCTAATTTCTTTCAATTAAAGCTTTCAATTCCAATCCGATAGCCCATAAAGTTATATTACTTAATTAAATGAATAAACTATTTAAAAAGTTATATTATATTGTTTAACTTTTTGTGTGTTACTACTACTATTATTGACGATAATTAAACTGTCAAACTTACTCTTGACTCTTGTTTTATTACCATGTCAGCCTTGTGAATGTGTCACACTAATTTTTTGTTAAAAATTCTAAATGAATGTAACTTTCTACTTAATGTAACTTTCTACTTACCTTATCTTATTTGTTACAGAAGCGCTCATACTATAGAGAAAATTATTGCGTACTACGCTTACCTATGGTTTGTGACTAGTCCTGCATTTTTATTAGAGTTTTAAATTTTGATAAAGTGTGGTTTTCATGGTTTCTTTCTTAGGGATTCCAGAGAACGCGTTTTTGTTCTAGCATAAGGAATAAGATTCCATTACATAACCAAATTGTCACATTTTTAATTAAAAAAAAATATTTTTTTGTCCCATAACCTCGTAGGGGGTTCTAATGTTTCCATTAATTTTTCCATTTATGTTTCCATTATAACTCTCTCGGGGCTTGGTAGACATTGGCGGCGCCCATCACCTCTCCATGTCAGAGGATAACTTTTTAGCAATGGCAATAGTCATTCATCAACATTTTTATTGTGGCTTTAACGTGGGCTAGATCCGACGCCCCTGTGAGGCGAGCGCACTATTGACTTCGCTAACCAGACGCCAATTTAATCTTAGGCCTATGCAAATAAAATGATAATTGCCCGATTCCTTTGCTCTGAACTGATGGCTATGTAAAATATAAAGTAATAGAGTAGTAATATTTATTTTTGTATACTTTGTTATATTACTTTATAATACTTTATAGATTATATTATAGACGCTCCTTCTATACAGACGATTATTTAAATTGAAAAAAAGGATAAAAAAAATTATTATTTAAAAATAGTTATTTTTTTATGTGAAAAATGTTAATAAGTTAATATTTTATATTATATTGGTAGATTTGTCTTCAGTTTCAAATAGGAATAGTGATTAAATCATAATCATTATAAATTATAATAGAATCTTTTGTTTGAAAATGAAACATTTAAAGAAGTTTAAAATTTACAGCACTGATCTAACTGATCAGTAACCGATCTAAGTTAATAATTAATCATATGGATGGTTCAATGAAATTTCAATAATCTAGGCCTTGGTCTAATGTCGCGACAATCACGGTGCTATTTAGGCGTAGTAAAGAGCTATTAAAATGAGTATAATGCTTATTTGAAAAGTAGACCTAACACTTCAATGTTTAAAGCAAACTGTTAAAAATAAATAATGTAAATTATTGTAAAAACGGATGGATAAAAAACAACAACTAAAGTAACTATTTATGCATAGTATATATTTTTTCATGTTAAAACGAACAAAATCAAACAAGGTATATCAGCGAACATTTATACTACTCGGAATCATTTTCGCATCCTTGACTTTTTGCAACAACCTGTTCCTAAAATAGCACTACGATGAACCATAACAAACTGCGAGTTATTCTACATAAAATCAACAGACTAATTTTTTTGGCTTTATGAAAAAATGTGTGCTTTGAAGTACATGTAATCCGGATGTGTAAATTAGACTAAAGACCGGTACTATTACTATTACTATTACAGACTATACCCAGACTATGTATAAAGTATTGATCTAGATTAAAGAGGTGGGGTAAACGAATAAAAATAAATAGAAATATAATATCATTTTATAAAGCAAATTGATTGAAATTGAGTGCATTACAAATTTTAAATTTAATGCACTTTAGACTTTAGTTTTTAGTTAATTTAATTTAGCCGAAACATTATAGTTTTTGATCTTTCATTTAAATTTTTAATAGACTAAATAGACACAATATAATATAATATCTCTATATATATAAGCCGCATTTGTTGTCTGTCTGTTCCCTAATAACTCAAGATCCAGACAACCAAATAACGTGAAATTTGGTACACGTACACAAAATTATACCGGAAAGGTTATTAAACAGGTTTCGTTCCATATATATAAGATACTGGGGCCCGGGGGCCCAAAATGTAGTTTTTCCCTATATGAGCTATATAAAATAAAAATTATTGAAAATTAAGACGTAAAATAATGACGCAAATTAATAAACATTTTGGTGTCGAGATTAACAAGAAGGCGATTATCGCCATAAAATAATTTTTTTTGTTGTTGTTGCTTTGTTGTTGTTGCTTTTGTTGTTGTAGTTGTTGTTTTGTTGTTGTTGCTTTGTTGTTGTTGCTGTTGTTGTTGTAGTTCTTGTTTTGTTGTTGTTTTGTTGTTGATGTTTTTGTTGTTGTTTTGTTTTTGTTGTTGTTGCTGTTGTTGTTTTTGTTGTTGTTGCTGTTGTTGTTGCTGTTGTTGCTTTTGTGTTGTTTTTGCTGTTGTTGTTGTTGTCCACATCCCTTGCCCTGCGACGACAATGTCCTTCATGTTGTTGTTGCTTTGTTGTTGTTGCTGTTGTATTTGTTGTTTTGTTGTTGTTGCTTTGTTGTTGTTGCTGTTGTTGTTGTAGTTGTTGTTTTGTTGTTGTTGTTGTAGTTGTTGTTTTGTTGTTGTTTTGTTTTTGTTTTGTTGTTGTTTTTGTTGTTGTTTTGTTTTTGTTGTTTTGTTATTGTTTTTGTTGTTGTTTTGTTTTTGTTGTTTTGTTGTTTTTGTTGTTGTTTTGTTTTTGTTGTTTTGTTGTTGTTTTTGTTGTTTTTGTTTTGTTGCTGTTGTTGTTAAACCCGGGCGGGAGCCGGGTACTTGCCCCTAGTTATATATAGTTACATAGTATACAGTGTATTTATTTAGTATATATAAATATAATAATATTAATATAATATTAATAGTGATTAGATATTTACAGTTTAGTTGTACTGTATTTAATAAGTCTAATTTAATAAGTATAATAATTTAGTTAGTTAATTTAGCAGTACCGAGACTGAGAATTGATTCTGGATGTTAAAAATTAATAGGGCAGGGCAATCCTCTTAGTCTTAACTTAATTAAATTATTTAAATACTCTTAATATCCTTATCCAAACTTATATTACACTAATAAGAGGAAGTATATAAGTATAGTACAGCAAAGTATGTCAGTATGAGTATGTTATTTATTGATAGAAGTTAGAAGACAGCACAAGTGTTATGTATTGTCTGATAACCATTCATCAAATACTAAATCTTTTATTTGTCACTCAGCATTTGCTAATTGGTGCCGAAAACGTAATGTTTGTTTGTGACTGTTGCGCGACTGAAAGGCCGACAATTAGCTTGCAAACAGAGTAAGACTTGTACCACTCTGATACTGGAGTTTATGTTTCGGTTGCATCCACAGTCCTTCGTCGCCTTCGATAGTTAATGTCCCTGTGTACTGAATGAACGAACTCATGAGCGTGCACAACTGCGTGATCATACACCCTGTTGTTTATGCGAGCGACCTGTGACGACTGTTGTCCCTGGCAACACTTGGTTAGTGATATTTCGTTCCATTGTTTGCATCAACCACAATAATGATGTCAATAATGACATAATTATTTAGAACCGAGATGTTTCCTTAAGTAACTAAGCATATCTATGTGATAACACACAAAAAATAATTTGGGACTGGGATTCGGAGGATTGCCCTTAAAAGCTTTAACAAATTTGATAAAAATTTTAGTGGAGAAAACTTAACACACTTTAAAAAATAATAAAAATAATATATATAAAAATACCTATTTTCATCGTTTTGTTTAATTTATTTTCAGAGGAATGACATTGTAAGTTTTGTGTATATAAAAACTGTTTTCTAAACCGTAGCCAGATAATTTTCCTTGGTCAAAGATAGACTCACAGTTATATTGTGCTCAATTTAGGATCTCACAGAGTCAAGATCAAGTGAGTGATATTATAGTCATAGTTTCATTTTATTACCACACACTGGGACAAAGCTGCAAAAAATAAAAAAATTATAATCTATTTCATGTTTTATTCTTATCCTCCTTTCCACTATTAATTTGATGTACTGTAATTCATTAGGAATTACTGTAACACATTTAAAAAATAAAAAAGTACATTTCAGGTGTGGAACAATAATAATGTTTTTCCTAAGGCTTTAACCGTTGTTGGAAAATAAAATAAATATGTTTCTCATTTCTTAACTTTTAGCAGTTTTATAAACAGAAAATTACATTCTAAGTGATTATAAAATATTTTAACTGCTTGTCTTTGCAGAAAAAATAAATGCTGATCAAAATCTGAAAATGAGCAAGAAAGTGTTTAGTTTAGCTTATTCAGAGTGTGTAGCTAAACATTTTCAGAAAGTTTATTTAAATATTTATCTGCTATAACTTATTTTATGTTCATCAGCAAGTGTTTGAAAGAGTTTCAAAGATTCTTAAAACTATTGATTATGTTAGATATCAATGACTTTTTTCTCATTTTCAAGTATTATAAAAATATAAAGAGACACATCTACCACAAGTCTTTGCAGCATTTAGATTACACAAAATTTACTTTTTTTTTCCCTTTAAGCTTAAAAAAATCTCAAAGTTTATTGGAGAAACCTGAAAAATGCCAGGAAAAATTGCTGAAGTCAATCCACTTCTTGCCAGCATTGATGATGTGGTGATTGATGAAAATGGTCGCTTCAAATACATTCTGTGCAAGGTGTATCAGGATGGCAACAAAAAGGAATCTAAGATGATAGTCAGAGGGACAAAACAAGCAGAGTTCCATGGTAACACAACGCATTCATAAAATTATTGCTTTTATTTATATTTCTTGAACTCCTTACGTATTGCAAACTGTAGACAACCTAACAAAATCCTTTCAAATAGGCAAGTAATAATTAAAGAAGAGAAGTAAATAGTATTTTTTTTAAGGAAGAGCCTTTTACATAATTTTACATTGTCATCTAGTGCTCACAAAAATAAAAGGATTATTAATTTTATTTATTTATAAGGCCCATTCATTGTTAAAATGTCTTGGTGTGATGGAATAATTTTGATAAAAAATTTCCCATAGAACATATACTTTTAGTTATTAAGCAGACATTCCATTCAAATGTACCTTCTTTGTAATAAGTTGGCTAATCACATTGTCTCTTGATATAAAATTTTAGCTGATATCTATGACCATCTTGATGCCTTCCTAATCACATTGTCTCTTGATATAAAATTTTAGCTGATATCTATGACCATCTTGATGCCTTCCTAATCACATTGTCTCTTGATATAAAATTTTAGCTGATATCTATGACCACCTTGATGCCTTCCTGGAAGAGATAGGAGTCACATGTGAATGTGTGGGTGGCGGCAAAATAGAGCATGATTCACTGGCTAAAACCATCAATGTGTTTGGGCATTCACAGGTAAAATTGTTGTATAGGATTAATCTGTCACTGTAAACCAGGGCTGGAAGGTCCACATTTTTTACCATCAAGGTTAACAACTCCAAACTTATACATAATGTATTATCAGCCTCTGGCCTATGTTTCTTTACTTGTTCACTTGTGTAACTTCTACAGTGAGGTCATTACGCATTGCTGTGGCGAATCCTTGACAATTTTTGGTCTCACTTCCAGAAGGGGGATGAAAAAGGCTTTCTGAAGAAAATTATCTCTTAGAATAATGATGTGTACACTTACATTTTTGTGGAATAGTTTAATTAATTTGTGTTTTTGTGCAATACACATTTAATTGCACTATAAATATGATTTGGGCATGCTGACCCCCCTGTTATGTATGACTAACACCAAAGAGAGATGGTTATCCATCTGACAAGTTGTCCTGCTCCCCTGCAATACTGTGCGTGGCTATTCTTTTCTTCCAACCTGTGTTAACAATTTTAGATGGATTAGCCAGAGACAGAGAGCAGAGATTTTTTACTACGCTTGGTGCTTCAGACAAGTCTTCAACCCCATGTCCAGAAGCTCCAGGGAGAGGAGGGGAGGGTTTCTTTCAAATTTCCCAGTCATAATCCATTAACATCAAGGATCCACCTGTCCTTCAATTGCACACAGAATTCAGCAATACATTTCCTGTATGAATTATAAATGAATCTTTTTTCAGTTTGTTACTATGAAAAACTCCATAACTACTACTGTTAAACTGGCATTTTGCTTTCTAATTATTAATTGGGGCTTTTTTTCAGCTGACTGAATGTTTGTGTATCATTTTTTCTTTGGAGAAGCTCTTATCCCAGCTCTATATTTTCTGTGCCAAGTGTAATAAAGTCAAATTTAGTTCAGATTGAATTCACTTTGAGACCTTATTCTGTGTAGTAAATAGATACGTGTGACGGTGTGACGGCTAAAAATTACAACAATTAAGCTGTTTAATCTACGCATTGCATTGAGTTGAATTATTATTTTCCAAATATTTGTATTGCAGGGTTATGGCAAGGCTGATCACTCCATCACTGTTCGTCTATTGAAAGAAAAGTTCTCAGACTACAACTGTGTAACATGGTGTGACGACTAAGTGTAACATGGTGTGACGTCTAAGTGTAACATGGTGTGACGACTAAGGGGATTGTTAAGTTTTAATACTTGTCAAAGACTACTGTAGGTATTTTCATGTTGTTTGAAGTGTTTTAAAAAAAATGTACATACATTTAACTCCACATGTAAATAATAAAAGAATTGAGTGCTTGTTGACCCCAGTTAATTAGAGGTAAAGTTCAACAACATGTTGAATGCCTCCCTTACAACATCATCTCCACTAGCCAGTTTTTGACTCATCTGTAAGAGCTCTTAGAATTTTTCTACTGGAATTGATAATATAGATTTAAAAAACACTTAAGGTTCCTTTTTTATATCATAACTTGATTTTAGGTCAATTATTGTTGTCATAACTCATCAAGATTTAATTCTGTGCTCTGTACAGTTGTCAGTAACCAGAATCTTGTTGATTAAATCAACATTTCTATTTTTGTTTGATTATGTTAGCTCATTTAAATTATGATCTTTAAGTTGGTATGAATATATACACAAGTATAGTGACGTGTTATGTGTTTAAAATGTTAAAAAAGTTATTTCAGTTATCTTCCACAAGTAATGTTCCTTATTTTAGACATTATTTTTGTGTTAATGTTAGGAGAGTAAAATTGAATTGCATTTTTAACTTTTACAAAAATTTGAACAGACATAAGTAAAAACCAACATTTATTAACAATGATATTATTTCTTTGATTCATGTTTCTGAATTGACATTCACAGAGTTATTAAAATAAAGCTTAACAAGTTATCTGCCCAGCTGCTCTCCCCTTAATACTCTTGACTGCAGCTCTCTAAATCTTTTCTCATCAGATGTCACTCTTTAAAATGGTTTTCCATTCCCCACTTATCCAGACCCCTGGCCTAGGAATAAATATCTGCATTCATTAAAATTAAAATAGTTTTTTTTAAAACTTTTAAACCACCTACTTTCATCAAATGATTTATTTATGACATTATCATCACATACTTATATTCCTATGTTATCATCTTATGCTGCCAGATTTATAATTCAGTGTTCAATTGGGAAATGAAATGCGTCAGTTATTAAATTATGTTTTATCTGCGGGTTAAACACAGGGTTGTTCAAAGCAGAGTTTAAAAAAAAACAAAAAATTAAATAATATTATTGAAATAATGAGGTTAGGAAAAAAAAATATTTAAAGTTGATAGAGATTTGGTCAGAAAGTTAGTTCTGGTGTTGATCTCTACCTCATTCCAACTCCCACCCCCGCACATGTTTTCAAAGTCACTGACTCATTCCCCCACTCAAAGTATAGATTTCAAAGTTTATGGTTTTTGAAACTGAATTTGTTTTGTAAGTAAGTAGTTATTATTGTGCTTTATTTAATATATAATACATTTTTTACTTCTGTTTTTGTAAAAGATTTTTAAAATCATTTCTGTTAACATTTTTTGGATACCCTAGACTTGACTTGTCATGACCAAGGACCTGCTCTTGTAACCTTTGACCTGCTCTTGTACAGCCTATGATATCACATTGACAGGGCATTCATACATCAACACTCATTCAATAGTAGCAGTTATTGATTTAATGTATTTATTCGTGTATAGCGCGCACTCGTGTTTAACTCAATAGCTCCTGAAGGGCTACTTCCGAATCTATTTCATATTCCGGACAAAAGGGAAGCAACTTCGTTAAGCTTTTGATTCCATTAGAGAAATGCTTTTATTTTCTAAAGATATTCGTTTATCTTAAAAAATAAAATGTTTAATGCATCAAGAAATGAATTAAGTTTAATAATAATATAACATGCACTGCGAAATAATGAGGATTGAAGTCCGATAGCGCGATTTTCGGCACCTCGGGTGAATACATACGCCATATAGACGCGTCAAACTAATTCACACATGGATCGAAAGTGAAAGAAGATAAAAACATCCGGTTATTTTTATTGAAATCTCGTAGAATCACACAATAGCCGGAAGTCTCGAGGAAAGCGAGATTTCGTGCTATTTTTAACAAGAAATACGAGAGTGCGTCACTAGGCGAACAGATGCATTTGGGCGCATCCGTACGGACCCCTATAAGGACGCATTTAGTCGCATCAGGAGCTAATGAGTTAACGCGCACCCTAAGTTTTTTGGTTGAAAATTGGTATAAATTTTTTTTCACTTTCTCCCAGCTCAGACCAATGATTTTCATTGACAAATGTTGAAAACTTGTGACAAAATATTTATTGACAACATACCATGGTAAAGTAAACTACCAGCATAATCAAAATAGCCTGCAAGGAGACTTACTTGTCCACCTTAAAAAATGAGCAAGATGTCCTGCTAAAGCCATTGCGCCAGGCTAAAACAAGCAATGATAAAAACAGGTGGGAGTGCTGCAAGGTGTCTCTCCCCTTCGTTTGCATTCTGCCTTTACAACAAAACTGACCAATCAGTGCTCCGCTTTCGAGAGGGCTTTGTCCTGGATGTAAACAAACATGGCGGACCAAAATATCATCTTCAAATTTGAAATATTTATGGAGCCTGTGTAAGACCTCGTGTATATCGCACATCTATCCTTTTGGTAGTTGTTTTCTGTATAAAATTTTGTGCGCTATACAGGAATAAATGCGGTATATTTATACTACCGTGATTCAAAAAATAATAACAAAAAATAACTAAATCTCTAACAAAAGATCTCACTTGAGTGTGTACATTTCTGCACACAAAACCAATTCTCCACACATCATTTCATTATAAAAAAATATATATTTATTCCTCATTTGGTTACCAGTTAATATTTTTAATCTTTCTTGTCTGAAGATTAATAATAGTAATAGATTTTTGTTGTTTGTAATATGGAGGTTTTAATGAGCCATACTTGTGCCAGGCATTTGGACTTTACTGAACGTTAATGTTTGAGGTCTACAGGAACATCACTATACATTTAAATACTATAATGTATATAACTAATCAGTATTTTATCATGTTGGAATAGATTGTTCATAAGAATTAATTCATCTTGCAACCTTCTATATTTTAAATGGAGAATTGTTTCCCTAAAAGACAGTTAAGCAGTGGTAAAGTGGTTGAACAGTTGAGTAGTTGTAAAGGCAGCCTGGGATGCCAGGTGTGATGTAAGAGTCCAATGTTGTATGGCAGTGTCCACCAGACGGCGCAGGTTGCCAGTTCTCTAACCTAGGGTTTAAGAGAGCAATCTCAAGCCTGACAGAATAATAGGTACATGAGTTATTAGTTGTAGAGAGCTTGGAGGTTTTTTGTGTGGCCCCTGTGGAGTTTTTGGTTAAAAAACTGTAATTTGAATTGATTCACGTGAATTATTTTGAACATTGTTGAATTAACTCCTGCAATAGAAACTAGAAATTTGCGGCAGAGCCCTAACTATCATGATTATTGGATATAGAAGTCATTAATGTCTCAGTTAAATGACCAGACACTCAGACATTGTGTTGGTTCCCTATAAATACTTACTCCAAATGAACAAACTCTTACTTACTTACTTTGTGTGTGTGTAGGATATTGATTCTCTTTAAAAAATGTGAGTTTCATGTTTCACTATGTTAACCAGCATATTTCTTTCACTCTGTATTTTATGGCTACTGTATTTTATCAAGAACATAGTTGAATAGTTTATTTGTTTGCCACCAAACTTCCCCACCCACTACAGCCCCTTAGAATACTAACATAATCACGGGATTGATTGAAAGGGGGGCACACTTGGGTCACCAGTGAGTCACCAGCCACCCAAATTGGTGTGTGTGTGTGTGGGGGGGGGGTGTGATACCAACATCATCTTTAGACAGGGCCATAACACCCTGAGTGAAATGTTATCAATTTATCAATAAAAATTCATTTGAAATCAGATTTTGCACAGAATGGGGCATCATATAGACTAGAGCATCACACAGACTAGGGCACCACACAGATTAGAGCAGCACACAGATTAGGGCACCACACAGACTAGGGCACCCCACAGACTGGCACCACACAGACTGGCACCACACAGACTATGGCACCACACAAATGGGCACCACATAGACCATAGTACAATGCTGTTCTTTGTTATTGTTACAAAATTGGGCTATTTGTTTTCTTCTCTATACTGGGGCACATTTTTAGGCTTCATCAAGAGCGCCCCCCTCCTCTCCGGCCATGGCACTGCCTTACATTATCCCAAACCACACCAAGCGCCACACAAACCACGTCAATTGTGTAATATTTACGTTGAGTCTTCTTTAACCTATGATCATTTGTTCCGTTTGTGTTTATTAAAGATTAGTTCAAATGAACCCCTTTGCCAGTACCGAGTTCAATTCTAGAAAATTCATTTTTATAACGTTACATAGATAATCATATATTTACATAATATATTTTAATTAGCAAGAAGTAACATTTAATAATCGTTTTTATTGCATAGCTTCTTTCAGCAATACAACCAGAAACTCCTCTCACAACCACACCATAAATGGTACAACCATGCAATTACAATTTTGGTTCAAGCTAACATCCACCAAGTTATAGTCATGTACACTCACAACTTAGCCATGAAGTATACCGATATTATACTGGTCCACGTTTATTAAGTGCTATGAGGAAAATTTATTTTCTTATGACAACGTTTTTTAAGTAGAAAGTTCAAACCAATAGTTTGTGTTTCCTGTCCAAAACTTTAATACATAAACAATGTAAGTATTGTTAGACCAGAATCAATTAGATTGCCCTTCAGGACCAGCTATTTACTATTTGTTACCGGTGAATGCATTTATTTTGAGACTATTTTTTTTGGTCAACAATTCAATTATTCTCAAACATGTCTTGAAAGTATATTTTGAATAAATTTGCATCTGCCAAAGACTTCAGTATTGATGTGGACTTTTGTTGAGCGATTGCCTTGAACGCTAGTTGCTTCCCTTAATCTCCCAGTTCTCTCCCTTACTGGCAACAATTTGCTACCTTATTAAGTTCAGTTAAGATACTCGGCGCAACTGGGAGAGTCTCTAACACTAATTATTGTAATAAACCGATCACGTCGCTAATCGAAACAGCACTGTATAATTTTATGTTCCCGGGTTCAGTAACAAATGTTTACATGACAGCTTAAAAAAAAAGTTTCACGATGGCAATATTTTTTGTCAATATAAAGTTTACATTTGTCGGATACACATGAGGCACGCTTCCCGACTCGGTTCCATATTGACGTCGATAGACTCACTGTGTGTTGGACGTAACATGTTTGACCCCGGTGACCTTTCAAATAGTCTGAAGGTCTTTGGTGTGGACGTGGAGCCAAAGTAACTGTAACGAAAATGGCGGGCACTCTCCGTGCGCCCGACCGAACAGTTCATTCATGACTCAAGCCTTGTGAAGCCACACCATCACCGATTCGTTGGACCGACCCGTTTAATTTCGACTTACATTGCAAACGTTACGTTTGGAAATTATACTGACACTATGTAACCCGTAAAATATATGTTATGATATTATAATAAAAATAAAAAATAAACGTTGATATTTATAAAAATACATTATAATTGATTTCCTAACACCACGCATTGGACCTCTGGCTGCTACGTATTCAGTTATGCATGGCAATGTGGATACATATGGATACATGTAGATAAGCCGTAACAAAACCTTGCCAGTTTTGTTATGTTCCTACCTGTTGGTAATTATCCTTCACTAGACCTCTGGTTCCTAATCCCAATGGAGTCGTGTATTTAAGTGTAAGGATTTTCTGTCAGGTCGCCGAACCAAATAATACGTTATATAATACTGCATGGGAAAAAACTTTTAACATGAATTTGTAATATTTTGGGACCTCAGATAATTTTTCTACTATGGCCCTTTTACCTCTATAAAATTAGTATATTGCCCATTTAACTCTATACAATTGGTCGATGGCCCATTTACCTCTATAAAACGGGATACAACTAAATACCGTTCCCGTACAGCTCTCTTGACAATCTCATCATTTCTCTAAATTTCATCATCACCAACAACATCATCAATCTCATCATTTCTCTACATGTCATCATCACCAACAACACCATCATATGAATATTTGCATTTATCTCCACACACACACAACATATACAACATGTACATTAATAGACCCAACACAACATGTACATTAATAGACCAAACACAACATGTACATTAATAGACCAAACACAACATGTACATTAATAGACCAATCACAACACGTACATTAATAGACCAAACACAACATGTACATTAATAGACCAAACACAACATGTACATTAATAGACCAATCACAACATGTACATTAATAGACCAAACACAACATGTACATTAATAGACCAAACACAACACGTACATAAATAGACCAATCACAACATGTACATTAATAGACCAAACAGAACACGTACATAAATAGACCAAACACAACACGTACATAAATATACCAAACACAACACGTACATAAATAGACAAACACAACACGTACATAAATAGACCAATCACAACATGTACATTAATAGACCAAACAGAACACGTACATAAATAGACCAAACACAACACGTACATAAATATACCAAACACAACACGTACATAAATAGACCAAACACAACACGTACATAAATAGACCAAACACAACATGTACATTAATAGACCAAACACAACACGTACATAAGTAGACCAAACACAACATGTACATTAATAGACCAAACAGAACACGTACATAAATAGACCAATCACAACATGTACATTAATAGACCAAACAGAACACGTACATAAATAGACCAATCACAACATGTACATTAATAGACCAAACACAACATGTACATTAATAGACAAAACACAACATGTACATTAATAGACCAAACACAACATATACATTAATAGACCAAACACAACACGTAAATAAATAGACCAAACGCTACAGGAAGCTGGACACGAGCGGACGACTCCGGGGAGCTGTTTTCTTGTCCAGTCCAGAAGTGTCCGTTTTGGTCGTTGCAGTTGTCCGTCGCACACGTAATGATGCAGGTGGGGTAGATATTGTCAGGGGCGTCACACCCGACGTTGTTCTCCACCGTGGCACAGCTGCGGTATAGCGAGTTGATTCTTTTGTAACCTGGGTTAGACGGAAAGGTTGGTTAGGACGGGAAAAAATTGTGTGGTAGGGGGGGGGATAAATTATGGTCCAATGCTATGTTCCCTTTAAGCTGCGCGGCTGCACAGATATTAGACAGAAGCCGCGGAGCGGTTAGAATTACCACGCAGCAAATTTGGTAAAATATTGAAAAAAAGGATGCTTTGCAAGTTTTTGCAACATTGATCCAATGGTAAAAAATTAATGATTTAGTTTAGTCCGAGGACTTGTTATAGTCTGTGCTTTCTGTTATTGTTGGTTCATAAGATCATTATTCATCGGGGTTTAGAGTTTTGAGGTGTTTCACGTCTCTATGAAGAATAGTTATGTCTAAATATGTGATTAGTTTATGATTTTGGAGGGAAAAAAATTAGTTCCAAAAACCAATACGTTATTTCGAAAAGTACCTTAAATACACAACACATTTCGCAGAAATCCCTGGTAGTTTTAAATATATACCTTCCAAGACAAGGAACAAAAAGTCAGACTCATTCTCGTGACGTCACAGCACGTGTGTCTCACATCGCACGACCTACCTGTAGTGTAGACCACCCTGGTGACGCAGGCGTTGGTACACGGGACGCGGAATGTCCTACTGAAGTTGTACACATCGTTGACACACTCAATGTCCACATGTCCGTCCTCACCAGCGAATGTGTAGGTGCACGCGAGGCAACTTACGGCAGCAGCTGAGTGAGGGGTGGGGTTGTAGGGAGGGGGGGGGAGGGGAGAAGACGAAAGAAAAAATTGAGCAGTTTTTTAGGTTAAATTACATGAAAACAAACAGTTCGAAATTCATGATGTCACCCCCCCCCCACTCACAAATCCTATTAAGCGACTCAATCTTATACCACAAGAGTTCGACCGTTATTCCATCAGAAAAATATTCTACAAATTATCTCCCCTTTATGGTGGATGAAAAAGAACATCCCGCGACGTCATAATTGAAGAATTCAACCCCCTCCCCCCTTTTTTCTCTAATCTGATCTGAGGGTATATATTACAGACATTGCGTCTATTCAAAGGATTATTGCGTTCTCAGTTTATCCATGATGTACAACAATTTCGTCTCTTATTTGCGATTTCTGTAATGATAACGACTTCGTTTAAAATTTGAATAATTTTAAAACTCGAATAAGATCTTTCCTAGTGAACATCTCGTCAATAATGAATTGAAAGATGAAGATGCGTTGGAAACAGAAACATCTGCAGATGGAGTAAAATCCGCAGACTCCGATTCTGAATTACGACTCGTAAAATAAAAGAGATTGAGTTGGAATAAAGGATGGAAGAAAAAAAAAGAATTTGAAGAATACATATTAGAAATGGAAAGAAAAGAAAGAGGAGCTACAAATGAAAGAAAAACTGCTGGCGAAAATATTTTTTAAAGATATTGTAAAAACAGTTCTTAAAAAAATGAAAGCGTTAGCAGAAACTTTGATCCAATCAGATCATCAAAAATAGTTACAAAATTCACAGAGAAGGACGTTGATAAATTTTTAATATTTTAGGTAATTTGAGCTTGTAGCAAAAAATTTCAAGTTTCCAGTTGAACAAATGGACATTGTTGTAACTGACTGCGCTTGTTGGAAAAGCGGCTGAAATTTTTATCTTTGACTTATGAACAGCAGGATTGTTTATGAAAAAGGCAAGGATTTAATTTCATTTTAAAAGCCTACGAACGCATACCAGAGATCTGCAAAGAAATTTTTAGAATATAAAAATAAATAAATAAATAAATAAATAAATAAATAAATAAATAGATAAATAAATAAACAAGTAAGACAGACTTATGTTGAGTTCGTCAGAGAAAAATATGTTTTTTTTAAAGAGTTGGATAAAATAAATGAAAATAGACTCCGACTTTGAGAAGCTCAAATATTTAATATTAATGGTGCATGAGTTATTTTTAATGACTATCATTTGTGTAGATATGGTGCTCAGATTATGTGTGTAGACTACTTTGTCAAGGCGAAGCATTCTAGAAGTAGAAGCGTAATAAAATGAGCTTCGAATTTCCCACGTTATCTCCAATGTTAAACTGAGAATGCTCATTATCTAGTATATCCTATAATTTCTTTTATAAATATGAGTTCAGGACTAGTGTTATAAAGCTGTCTAGTATCATCAATAAACATAATTTGCAATGTATGTCCCGTCCCGTCTGTCACGTCTTTCCGTCCCATCCGTCACGCTACTAATTTTAGAAACCAGCGCACCAAATTACTGCACCAAAAATAACTCTTTTCGAACGTTCCGCATAAAATTGTTCACTATGAAAACAAATGAATAAAATAAAAATAAATAAAATAAATGAAATTTCTGTATTACATAATTTTTTATTCTGATGTGTATTTTTTCAAAATAAAAAGATTTCAGCTGAAATGTATATATTTTGAAAACTTCCTTCATTTTTGACGGGTAATAAACTAGTAGTATTATAAATAGTTGAGGAGTTTGAGCTATTTCCTGCATGGTGTTAACTACTTGTTGACCTGCTTGTTACATATTTGTGTTTTCAAATTCTCGTATTAAATTGCTGTCAACCTTGAACCCGTGGCTTGGGTTGAGTTTATTGATGTTATTCTCACCCCTAGACACACACACAACAGTGTGTACATAAAATTCAAGAAAACATTAGATGTTGTTTGGAATAATTTGAGCCATTAAAATAGATCTATTAATTTTGACAAAAAGTCACCGGAAGAGCGAATACACCAGCTTTAATAACTGGACAGGTAAAGAATCAACTCAAGCTTGGTAAAAGATGATCATATAAAATATCTGGTATAAATAATTTCCCCTATCTTAGTATATATACAGCTATATGGAGCCGAGACATGGAGAACAATGGCCGTAAACTTGACCAGAATACAGTCCTTCATCAACAACTGTTTAAGAAGGATTCTCAGAATTCACTGGCCAGACAAAATCAGCAACCAGGAACTGTGGCAGCGGACAAAACAGAAGCCCATTGAGGAAGAGATTCTCCAGAAGCGGTGGAGGTGGATTGGTCATACACTAAGGAAACCTGCTCCTAACACAACAAAGCAAGCCCTGAAATGGAACCCACAGGGTAAGCGGAAAAGAGGCCGTCCAAGAAACACTTGGCGCCGAGAATTGGAGGCAGACATCAAGAGAATTGGCCATGAATGGAAGATCCTGGAGAAGCTGGCCCAGGATAGAGATGCCTGGAGGTCTCTCGTAGGTGGCCTATGCCCTTGGAGGAATCGCAGACGCCGACGATGATCGGTAGATGCCCCTCATGGACGAGAAGGCTCAACAACAACATCTTAGTATATCAGGCTTACTTTAAAAAATGTAGTCTATAAATAGATATATTATTATACATATATGAATTTATTCTTCCATTTTTAAAAACTGGAATGAATAATAATAAACTTTGAGGCTGAGAGGTTAAAAGGGCCGAAAATCGCAAAATATTCTTACCAGATGACGTCATTGTTAAAATAATCCAGCCAATGAATGGAGCCATTACATAGACGATCTTACAGCCAGTCATTGTTTGAAAACTGTGCTCTGAAACTGAAATTAAAAAAAAACAAAACACCATCAACAGATCAACAAAGAGCACTATACAAAATTTGATTTTAAACATTTATTTAAAAAGAAATACCCTAAACACGTCATCCGGCCCCCATCACTACTTAACCGAAAGAAGGGTAAACATCAACAAGAGATGACGTGCCATATGTACTTATCATACAGGTCGGGGATATTTTTGTCATCCTTTTAAAAACACAAGTTCGAACTTGTATAATATCAGTTACACAATCTGATTCATTTAAGTTTTACTGATAATTTCATTTTCCACTGATACAGGGAGTAGCATACTGAAACCTATAAGAAGTCGCCAAGTCAAACCCTAGATAATCATAAAAAATAATCATAGACTATTACATAAAACTCATTTCTTGGAAGAACGGGTAAATGGGATGTCCGCCTCTGATGGCACTTTATGCTCTTTAAATTTACATGGAAGGTGTCATTTGCATTACATAGACCACCCCCCCCCCAAGTTTATTATTGATGAATGTGTTATCGAGACGATACTCTTCCAAACCGGACTCTACCGGACAAGCTGGGAATCACATCCCTCCCCCCCCCCGGGAGGTTTGCTCACATTTCATCTCACACACGACGGCACCTTACGCTAACTACGTCACTGTAACTACGTCACTGACTAATTGTAGAACATAGGACGGCACCATACGCTAACTACGTCACTGTAACTACGTCACTGTAACTACGTCACTGTAACTACGTCACTGACTAGTTATAGAACATAGGACGGCACCATACGCTAACTACGTCACTGTAACTACGTCACTGTAACTACGTCACTGTAACTACGTCACTGTAACTACGTCACTGACTAATTGTAGAACATAGGACGGCACCATACGCTAACTACGTCACTGTAACTACGTCCCTGACTAATTGTAGAACATAGGACGGCACCATACGCTAACTACGTCACTGTAACTACGTCACTGACTAATTGTAGAACATAGGACGGCACCATACGCTAACTACGTCACTGTAACTACGTCACTGACTAATTGTAGAACATAGGACGGCACCATACGCTAACTACGTCACTGTAACTACGTCACTGACTAATTGTAGAACATAGGACGGCACCATACGCTAACTACGTCACTGTAACTACGTCACTGACTAATTGTAGAACATAGGACGGCACCATACGCTAACTACGTCACTGTAACTACGTCACTGACTAATTGTAGAACATAGGACGGCACCATACGCTAACTACGTCACTGTAACTACGTCACTGACTAGTTGTAGAACATAGGACGGCACCATACGCTAACTACGTCACTGTAACTACGTCACTGACTAATTGTAGAACATAGGACGGCACCATACGCTAACTACGTCACTGTAACTACGTCACTGTAACTACGTCACTGTAACTACGTCACTGTAACTACGTCACTGTAACTACGTCACTGTAACTACGTCACTGTAACTACGTCACTGACTAATTGTAGAACATAGGACGGCACCATACGTTAACTACGTCACTGTAACTACGTCACTGACTAATTGTAGAACATAGGACGGCACCATACGCTAACTACGTCACTGTAACTACGTCACTGTAACTACGTCACTGTAACTACGTCACTGACTAGTTGTCGAACATAGGACGGCACCATACGCTAACTACGTCACTGTAACTACGTCACTGTAACTACGTCACTGACTAATTGTAGAACATAGGACGGCACCATACGCTAACTACGTCACTGTAACTACGTCACTGACTAGTTGTAGAACATAGGACGGCACCATACGCTAACTACGTCACTGACTAGTCGTAGAACTAGCGAAGCATAGGACGGAAACATATCGCTAACATCTATCAACCATTAATCATTCATTACAAAACCAGCATACCACAATTTCATTGTCCTTCACATGAATCTTATTTATTGCCTGATGGGGTTATGTATTATAAAAATGAGTAAATTTTTTTACTACCATTACGCAACGCTTTTAATGTTAAGCGGAGATATATTTTGTATTTTAACGTCAACCTTACAATGTGAAAGTGAACATGACGTCATCGCCTTGTGATGTTCAGGTTCCTTAAGTGTTTGGAAATTGTTTCTGACACAGAAAGGGAGACCAGCACATTGCTGCGCAGTAATTGTCTTTTTCTTGATGAAAATGTTCCCCCCACCCCTTTCCATGATTGCTTGGATGCTGTCCCCCCCTCTATTATTCCCCGTCTACGTGTACTAAATATTATTAAAGCAAAGCCATTTACCTGTGTTTACCTGTATTTACCTAACTTTAACGACAAGGCCCTGGCACGGAACATCAGGGCATCACTGGTCAGTGACCCAAGGAGGGGATGGGCGTATGTATACAAAACCAGATTTTAACTTGTTAAGGCCCTAAGCTATATGGGATATGGGGCCCTTTATAAGTCCATATATTCTATTTTAGGGCCGAATATGATTTTGTTATACGTAGAGGGTTAAACTGAAGTACAATTAAGAAGTATATTGATAGTCAAATAATAAATCTTTAACTTAAAGTCGTTTTTATTCATAACAAACTTACAAATGCAAGCTCTGGTAAAAAGAGACGGAAGTTATTTTAAAAGGCACAGTTTACAAAAGCTTATTATCTAATCTCTTAAAACATATAAAGTGCGTTGTTTGTCACTCTAAATGCACATGAGTCTGAGTGAACATAGTTTATCTTGAGGCATTGTTGTTCTAAATTCATTTTTATCCTCTTCGGCTGAGAAACAGATCTTTCTGAAGAGCAATTTGCAACCACCATATTAAGAAACATTCTCAAAATTGTTCCACATCAGGGAATGCTGATTGGACACGATCGTTGAATATTACCCTGCACAGATCCTGATGTGTCTGACTATTATGTTCCGATGGAACTACGAGCTTGACTATTTCTAACATATTGATGAGAATGCTTGACTTCTCCCATAAGATTCATGTCCACATATTCAGGAGATGTTTGGCACAAAGAACTGACTCCTTAAAAAATCTCGTCTTCTGTAGCTTTAGAAGCGGACTAAAAAGAAGAAAATAAGTTAAAACTTATTAGTTCAAGTACTTCGATTTAATATGACTAAAAACGTGGGGTGGGTGTTTGGTATAAAAATTAAAGATTTCTAATTTTGAAGGCAAAAGAGAGATCTATAAGTGAGAGAATGAGTGAACCGCATATGTTTAACCTCATAAGCGCCCGCCCCACGTTTTTAGTCATATTAAATCAAAGTACTTGAACTAATAAGTTTTAACTTATTTTCTTCTTTTTAGTCCGCTTATAAAAACGTGGTTTTTAAAACTCTTTTTTTTGAACTTCTATATATTCTGCGCTTTTTTGAGAACTTCTGCGGACCGGCAGCGGATGACACACGGACCGGCACCGGTCTGCGGATCACCACTTTGAGAAGCACTGGTCTAAAGCATCATCTTCCATCATCACTGATATGCCTTCTTATATATATATATATATCTGCTTTTCGTGATATCAACTTCAGGAAATCTTTCCTTTGCTTTTTCTTCAAAATAATCGAAAACATCCCTAGAACCTTCAACAAAATACGCAAATCTACAGCTTGTGTAGATCTTATATAAATAATGCACTGTATCTAGTGTGTGGCCAAACCTTAAAATAAAGTCTCTCAAGTTTCAAGGTCTCTGTTTTAAATACCACGTAAGCTCTTTGATCTTTCACCCATCAGTTGACAAATACCATGTAAGCTCTTTGATCTTTCACCCATCAGTTGTCAAGTGCCAAATAAGCTCTTTGATCTTTATCCCATCAGTTGACAAGTACCATGTAAACTCTTTGATCTTTGAACCATCAGTTGACAAGTACCAAATAAGCCCTTTGATCTATCACCCATCAGTTGACAAGTACCACGTAAGCTCTTTGATCTTTCACCCATCAGTTGACATTAGGCTGATCCCAAGACAACGAGAAGTGAGAGAACGATACATCACTTTACATTTCCTGGTACATGTCGACAGTGATCAGTCCTAAATAATAGAGTTATGAAAATACATATATTGATACATATATACATACATAGATGCAAAGATACATACATACGTACAGACATACATACACAGATGCGTACATACATAATACATACATACATACATACAAACATATACACACATACATACACACATAGATACAAAGATACATACATACATACATACATACATACATACATACATACATACATACATACATACATACATACATACATACATACATACATACAACCATACAACCATACATACATACATACATACATACATACATACATACATACATACATACATACATACATACATACATACATAGATACATACATACATACATACATACATACATACATACATACATACATACATACATACATACATACATACATACATACATACATACATACATACATACATACATACATACATACATACATACATACATACATACATACATACATACATACATACATACATACATACATACATACATACATACATACATACATACATACATACATACATACATACATACATACATACATACATACATACATACATACATACATACATACATACATACATACATACATACATACATACATACATACATACATACATACATACATACATACATACATACATACATACATACATACATACATACATACATACATACATACATACATACATACATACATACATACATACATACATACATACATACATACATACATACATACATACATACATACATACATACATACATACATACATACATACATACATACATACATACATACATACATACATACATACATACATACATACATACATACATACATACATACATACATACATACATACATACATACATACATACATACATACATACATACATACATACATACATACATACATACATACATACATACATACATACATACATACATACATACATACATACATACATACATACATACATACATACATACATACATACATACATACATACATACATACATACATACATACATACATACATACATACATACATACATACATACATACATACATACATACATACATAAATATATACATACATACATACATAAATACATACATACATACACACATACACAGATACAAAGATACCTACAAAATGCATAATTCATACATAAATACAAATATACAGACAGACAAACATACATACATATATACTCACATACAAACACGAACACACACACACATGCACGCATGCACACACACACGCACGCACACAGATACTCACACAAACATACACACATGCATTCATACCCACACAAGGAAGCGTCGTGACGCTTAAGCATGACAGCAGGAATGTATGAACTTTCCAAACTTCAAAAGTCACTCGACAAATTTTTGATTCCAGTAACGATCTTTCTATGAACACCAAAATAATTGTACATTCTGGATACTTACATTCTTATCCCACCAATAGATAGTGATTATGTGTGTTAATTTTAATAACGTTAGTAAAAGCATCATGTAATTAAATATAGTTACTATTTCAAAACAACAGTTCATAGATGTCAGCCACTTGTTTAAAAAGTCAATTACGCAATTCATGTTTCATTGATTCACGGGTCCAGTTAAATTGATAAAAACAAAAACGTTGCCATTAGTTTAACGTCAGGTTTCTTTACAATGCTAATTGTGGTAAATGACATTTGCAACGTTACAAATATATACTCAGTACTAAGCGATACAAGCATAAGTAAACTGAAAACAAATAATAAAAACTCAAATGAGTATTAAAACGCAAATTCCAAACAAAGAATTTCCGATTTTTCTATTCAAGGGAAATGATTCTAGATTACATTAACAGTCATTTCAAATCAATAATTCTGAAACTAAATAAAACAAGTGCTATCAATTGCTCACTATCGCATAATTTCTCTATGACGTCATATCCCCTTACACTACGTCACACCAAGAATGTGCCATATAAGGGGCCATCCATAAAGTACGTCACGCTATTTTTGACCATTTTTAACTCACCCCCCTTGTCACAAACTGTCACACATCTCGGACCCCCCCCCCTAAAGTACGTCACACTTTCGAACAAAAACTTGGTTTTTCATTGACAAAATAATCAAAATTTAATATAAAACAGCGTGACATCACACATGGCCGGACCCCACCCCCTCCCCCTGTCACAAACTGTCACACTTTCTTACACCCTCCTCCCTCTGGAGCGTGACGTACTTTATGGACGGCCCCTAATGCACACCGCGCAACAGTCTAGCACAAGCATTCACAAAGCGAGAAAACCCCGTTAACTATCATTCTAGATTATATTAAACGTCATTTCACATCAATAATTATGAATCTAAACACAAAAATTATCTACAAATTGCTGCTAAAATTACGTGAGTCAAACGAAAAGAGATTTTTTCAAAAATTCCATCTCCAACATTGTTATAAATATTATTAGCTATCGTTTGGCGTTTGTTTCAACCCGATAGATCTTATGGTTGGCGAGAAATTGACAAAATACTGATATTTTTAGGTTTTGTTTAATATTCCAGGAAATCCAGTAAACTTTTTCGGTATTATTTTGGCCCGTGCACATCCTTGGGACCTCCTTAACATATTTGCAAGAGGCCCGAACCCTCTATCTGGTCTGGTTCAGGAGGAGTTGCATGATCATGCTCGAACAGACAGCACAGACATTTCAAATATTTACAGGCAATTTTCCCCATGGGAAATTGCGTAGATTTAAAAATAAACTGAACACAAATAAAAGAACAATAACTCTTATTTAGCCCACAATAATCAGATCAGTGGTTCTCAACATAGTGCGCACGCATACAGTTTAAGTGATTAAAGAATTAATATTTCTCTTTCAGGGCCAGGGACGTGCCTGGCATTCAGATTAGGCGGGTTCGAGAAGAGCAGGTCCTCCTGTTAGATACTCTCCCCTTTCAGATTAATGCCCCTGCCCTCTCCCTTTAACAAAGGCTCTTGGAAAGCAAACGCTCTGGATTCTTATAATCAAATTTAAAGAAACAATTAAATCAATACCTAGCAAAATCAGTATGTAGAATAATATTCACTCAAAGAAAAACCTTATGCAGAGTAAACATATAGATCTACACACAAAGAGAACAAAGCAACAACGACATTAGTAACAGAAATGTACACACAATAAAATAACAACACAGTAACGATAACAAAAGTAATAGACTCACATAGAACTGGCGACGTTATGAACACATTCAGACCCATAACATTTAATATATGGACTTACTTGGTTGTACGTGAAACGATTTTCTTCAGTCTACGTGTTTACCCAGTTCCCACTTCCACCAAATGATACAGGCACAGATACGTTATTGAAGATATTTGTTGTAGAAATACATAGGTAGATATCCATTAAGTCAACCGCACCCTGTTTCACATCCGTGTGTTTAATTATGTGACACACAGAAGACAATAGGCCGAGACCCGTCTACACATGATCTTGTGACAGTAGGCCAGGTGAAGAAAAAAGAAACGCCTGTTTGTGTGTGTGTGTGTGTGTGGGGGGGGTGGGGGGGGGCGGGCGTGGGTTCTACAATTCCTGGCGACTGACGGTTTATGACCCTAAGGGTGGGATACAGAAAGATCAAGATAACATCCATGTTTGAGCCATTCGGTACTTAGTGACAATTTAGTTTGCGTCTGCGTGCGTGTGTGTGTGTGTGTGCGTGTGTGTGGGGGGGGTGGGGAGGTGGAGATATTTAAACTAAAACCCTGGTGGTTGACCAACCTACACACTCGCAACCTGAGGATGCTCAGGTTTTGTAAAACCGGGGCCAGATGGGTTGAAAATGATCTTTGTTAATTAAGGGCTGAAAAGGCGTAACGTGTTCATTAAATAATTTTTTTTTCCATTAAAATATTTTAACGAATTTAATTTTATAAGTGTTTCTATTCACGACCACTTTTTCACGCCGTCAACACTTCCTATGGCCGGAGTAACAAAGAAACTCAGCCAGCATAAGTAGCTCTGCATCTAGATGAACCTCACGTCTTGTGTTCATTGTATGTGTCAGAGGTCATCCTGACCAACGCGTCATGTGTTCATTGTATGTGTCGGAGGTCATCCTGACCATCACGTCATGTGTTCATTGTATGTGTCGGAGGTCATCCTGACTCGCCTGTACGACTTGATCTCAGTGGTGTCACAAGGTTTGATGGAACAGCAACAGAGGCTGGTGACCCGCCGGACTCATCCCATCGAGACTAACTTCCCTTAGACCTGCCATCCTGCTAGATCCAGTGACGCCCTGCTCTGGTGTAGCCCTGTGTCGTGACGCCTTACTCTGGTGTAGCCCTGTGTCATGACGCCCTGCTCTGGTGTAGCCCTGTGTCGTGACGCCTTACTCTGGTGTAGCCCTGTGTCGTGACGCCTTACTCTGGTGTAGCCCTGTGTCGTGACGCCCCGCTCTGGTGTAGCCCTGTGTCATGACGCCCTGCTCTGGTGTAGCCCTGTGTCATGACGCCTTACTCTGGTGTAGCCCTGTGTCATGACGCCTTACTCTGGTGTAGCCCTGTGTCATGACGCCCTGCTCTGGTGTAGCCCTGTGTCGTGACGCCTTACTCTGGTGTAGCCCTGTGTCGTGACGCCTTACTCTGGTGTAGCCCTGTGTCGTGACGCCTTACTCTGGTGTAGCCCTGTGTCATGACGCCCCGCTCTGGTGTAGCCCTGTGTCATGACGCCCTGCTCTGGTGTAGCCCTGTGTCATGATGCCCCGCTCTGGTTTAGCCCTGTGTCGTGACGCCATGCTCTGGTGTAGCCCTGTGTCATGACGCCCTGCTCTGGTGTAGCCCTGTGTCGTGACGCCTTGCTCTGGTGTAGTCCTGTGTCATGACGCTGTAACTATAATTATATGTATAACTCTTTATGTAGGCGTTCTCACAGTACATAATCTTGTGCACAATAATTCACTGAAGAATTCGTTTATCCAAAACAACTTTAATATATATATATTATGTACACATAGATATATTGAGGTTATATAACGTGGAAATCTTGAGGTATACACCATACATCCTTCCTCGACGGAAGACTACACACAACTCCTCGCCCAACGCTTTCAACCAATAGAAATGCTCCTTTCTTCCCGCATTTCTTATACACGTGACCTTACGTCACAATATTATGTTAATCACATGTGACATTCACCCCCATCCTTCAAAAAAAAATGTTTATGAAATACAACATTTTTGGTCTTCATAAAATCAAATCAATCTATATCTATATTCAAATTTCAAATATTTATCATCAATGAACATTCATTTTCTTACATACAACTTCTGGATATAGAATCAATAAGAAAAAATCTGTAGGACTGCAACAGTCTAAACATAAGAAATAATGAGAAAAAAATCTGTAGGACTGCAACAGTATACCTGTGCTGAAAAAATGAAAATGGAATTTTAAACACATCTGTAATTTTGTGTAATTAAAATATTTAAACACTCAATATTATTAAAATTAACTAATAATTCAGTGGAATTCAAACACTGTTCCTTGTCCATTGTTCAACAAATGAAAATATTAATATAACTACAGTCTCTGTTTGTATCCTTTAGCAATTCACAGACTAATATTAATACAGTCTCTGGTTTTATCATTTAGAGATTCACAGAATGTCTTTTTAATACAGTCTCTGGTTTTATCATTGAGGAATTCACAGAGTGTCTTTATTTATTGTCATTCTACTTAACATGTCTGCAACCACATTGTCCTTTCCCTTCACAGGTTTAATGTCAAATTTGTAGTCGGCTAATAGCATAGCCTAGTTCAATATAGTCATTCTTCAGTTGACGAGTGTGAATTCAAATCGATGGGCTTTGAATGTTTCTTCAGACTGTTAAATGTTCAATAATTCATCAACCATGACTTCGATTATGTTCATTCATAATTTCAATTCCTGCATTTTTAATAAGTTGCTTAGCTTTTAAAATGTCATTTTTGTTTCCAGATAATTCAATAGAATTTGGACCAGATGAGTCACTGTCAGAAACTTTTATCTGAAAAATATTGTCTCTATCTGTAAAGTTTTTGATTTGGCTTAATACACAACCAATTGTTCTTCCTAATTCAGATGATTTCACACAAATGGTTTCAGATTCACTAGTACAATCTCTTTCTCTGCTACTGTGGTCTTCATTTCTTTTATCATATACTTGATTTTTAATAGTGGCTAAAATGTCACTAGTTTCTGTCTGTGCTCGATTTAACTTTATTATTTTTCTATCATTCAAGTCTTGGTTTTCATTCTTTCTCCATGATTGAATTGATTGATCATAATTTCTTTTTCTGGAGTGAAAATTGTATTTGCCTCTCCATGATCTTCTGCTTTGATTATAATCTCTATTTATGGAATTATGATTTTTTCTTTCTCTCCATGATTGTCTTTCTTGATCATAATGTCTGTGTCTGGGATTATGATTATATTGTTCTCTCCATGATTGTCGATCTTGATCATAATCTCTATGTCTGGAATTATGATTATATTTTTCTTTCCATGCTTGTCTACCTTTGTTTTCAAAATGATCTTGTCTTGATCTTTCTTCTATTTTCTTTCTGATAGAGCTGTCATTAGGTGACACCCTATTTGGTTTTCCTTTATTGTGGTAACAAGGCTTAGTCATATGTCCTGGCTTGTTACAGTACCAACAAATAGTTTGTCTGTTGCCTTGGTTCGGCAGATTCTGGTTTCTCATACCTTGCCTTTTGTCTTGACTTTTAATTTGTATAGCTGCAAATATGTCTTGTCTCTTATCCATTTCCACATTCGGATGAGAGTCTTTGAATGTTCGTAATGCATTTGTTAGCTCTGCTTGAGTACGAACTTTCTTGTCAGTTAAATATGTGAATAGAGTTGGTGTTGCATTTTCTAAAAACTTGTCAAATAACACCATGTTTAGTATGACCTTTGGATTGCTTGTATCTATTCCTATCAGTTTCAGCCATTTTGTTAGTTTGACTTGTGCTTCATGTACTATGATCTGTGGATCTTTGTCCATCTTGATTCTCATTTCATGAAATTCTCTTCTATAATCATTTTCTGACTTTCCAAAATGACATAGAAGTGCCTTTTTGACATTCTTATATATGCTTTTGTCTTCTTTGGCTATACTGTTATAAGCTTCAACTGCTTCTCCAGTTAATTGAGTCATCAGTTGTGCTGGCCAATCTTCTTCATTATAGCCTTTCATAGCCATTATGGATTCGAAATAATCCAGATAAACATCCATTTTTTCTTTTTGGCTATCATATTTTCTTACTTTGATAGTATCCCTTGGTGCTGACCTTCTATTTGTTTCATCACCAGGATTGTGGCCACTACTCTCTCGCTCAATTTGTAATTTTAAGGTGTCCTTTTTAATTTGTGCAAGTTCTCTTTCAATTATGAGTTTTTGCTTTTCTTTTTCATCAGCAATTCTTGCTTTTTCTTCAGCCTCTCTTTGATTTTCTTTTTCTTCAGCTTTTCTTAGCTGTTCTTTTTCTTCAGCAATTCTTGCTTTTTCTTCAGCAATTCTTTGATTTTCTTTTTCTTCAGCTTTTCTTAGCTGTTCCTTTTCTTCAGCAATTCTTGCTTCTTCTTTAGCCATTTGTAGTTTTTCTTCAATGAAATCTCTCATTTCTGTTCCCTTTAGTCCGATCTCTTTAGCTATGGCGGTGAATTCCTTGTAGTAATCCATGTTTTGTTTGATTGAATAATATGAGTTAAGCAATTTGGTAAGGAATTTAGGTATATGTTGATAAAGTTATAAATCTTCCAAATGAAAAATCTTGAATTCAAAATGTTAAGTTCAAATAAGTGACACGTCTAAACCATGAAATCTAGTATTGACAAGATGAGACAACAAAAAGAATCCTCACACGGGATCTTTAGTATACTTTATATATACGCTCCCTCAGATTGACAAAATATATTAAATATATTAAATGGTCCAATCGTTTTGAATAAAAGTCACTTGGTTAAAATTTCAATTTTTGAGTAGTTTTTAAACAATTTAGTTCACTCCATTAATCCAAAATTGCAATTATCAAACTCTTCACACAATTAATGGATAAAAATTCCGTTTCTTTATTTGTAATTCACACTTCATAATTAATAGTCCATAGCCTTCCAAGTTCCAGGTTATGTTTACAAATATTTCCTGGAGTCAACTAGCATTGAGCCTGTTGACGTCACGACCTATATATGTTCACCGAGTTTCACCATTCAGTAAGCCTACACGAACCAGATTCCAGTATATACCGCACGCCGTGACCATGTGCCTGTATGCCGCCATTTTGAAATATTCTTGTATTTTCATTGAACCACAAAAGTTTATTTAGAGCTTCTTACGAACTTGAATATTCAAAAAATACGATAGCTGCTAATATTTCTTATTTTAATGAATACTTTCCTTTTTGGAAATATCCAATACTTATTTCCACGAAACCTCCTTCTTAAAATCTCTTGTACAGTGTTCACATATAACTTTTACTTCTGCACCAATGTAACTATAACTATATGTTTCTCTTTATGTAGGCGTTCTCAAAGTAAATAATCTTGTGCACAATAATTCACTGAAGAATTCGTTTATCCAAAACAACTTTAATATATATATATATTATGTACACATAGATATCATTTGAGGTAATATAACGTGGAAATCTTGAGGTATACACCATACATCCTTCCTCGACGGAAGTCTACACACAACTCCTCGCCCAACACTTTCAACCAATAGAAATGCTCCTTTCTTCCCGCGTTTCTTATACACGTGACCTTACGTCACAAAATTATGTTAATTACACGTGACAGACGCCCTGCTCTGGTGTAGTCCTGTGTCATGACGCCCTGCTCTGGTGTAGTCCTGTGTCATGACGCCTTGCTCTGGTGTAGTCCTGTGTCATGACGCCCTGCTCTGGTGTAGTCCTGTGTCATGACGCCCCGCTCTGGTGTAGCCCTGTGTCATGACGCCCTGCTCTGGTTTAGCCCTGTGCCATGACGCCTTGCTCTGGTGTAGCCCTGTGTCATGACGCCTTGCTCTGGTGTAGCCCTGTGTCATGACGCCCTGCTCTGGTGTAGCCCTGTGTCATGACGCCCTGCTCTGGTGTAGCCCTGTGTCACGACGCCTTGCTCTGTTGTAGTCCTGTGTCATGACGCCCTGCTCCGGTGTAGCCCTGTGTCATGACGCCCTGCTCTGGTGTAGCCCTGTGTCATGACGCCTTGCTCTGTTGTAGTCCTGTGTCATGACGCCCTGCTCTGGTGTAGCCCTGTGTCATGACGCCCTGCTCTGGTGTAGCCCTGTGTCATGACGCCCTGCTCTGGTGTAGCCCTGTGTCATGACGCCCTGCTCTGGTGTAGCCCTGTGTCATTACGCCCTGCTCTGGTGTAGCCCTGTGTCATGACGCCTTGCTCTGTTGTAGCCATGTGTCGTGACGCCCCGCTCTGTTGTAGCCCTGTGTCGTGACGCCCTGCTCTGGTGTAGCCCTGTGTCATGACGCCCCTATCTTTTGTTAACGTCATCTTGACTTTGTAGTTAACGTACGTCTGCAATAAAACTGATTTGACAAGTTTCTTTGACGTTTACTGTTCAGATATTTGACAAGTTTCTCTGACATTTACTGTTCAGATATTTGACAAGTTTCTCTGACATTTACTGTTCAGATATTTAACAAGTTTCTTTGACGTTTACTGTTCAGATATTTGACAAGTTTCTCTGACATTTACTGTTCAGATATTTGACAAGTTTCTCTGACATTTACTGTTCAGATATTTGACAAGTTTCTCTGACATTTACTGTTGAGATATTTGACAAGTTTCTCTGACATTTACTGTTCAGATATTTGACAAGTTTCTCTGACATTTACTGTTCAGTTTCAGATATTCCAAAATTCTCTTAAATACAAAATTCTTCCAAAATGTTGTCTTTATTTCAACATTTGTTAAAAAAATTGGGAAGACTATTCCATAACTTTGGTGCAGCTGATTCAAATGGACTTCTTTCTTATCGTATCCAACAGCTAAGTGAATTTTCAGAAAGGACTGCATAGAGGACTGCATAGAGGACTGCATAGAGGACCGCATCCCCTTTTAAATATACATAAACATTAGCTTCAAAACAAGTTAAAAACCCGCAAAAGGATTCAAACTCATACACGAAATGGTCATTCAATATTGACATTTCTTGGAATAGCCGATCAGTCGGAAACAATTACTTTTTAATCAAAGGAATGTAAACACAAAGGAGAGAAATAAATTATTGAGCCCAGAACCTAGTACCTGATTTTTCTCTCTCGATTGTCAGACTATTTTTAATAAACTTCTTTCAAAAAAAGAAATAAAATGGTAAAAATGTATTCAAATGAATACACGAAATGTCCCTGAATTTTGTTAAAGATTTGTAATGTTATATTTCAAATAAAGGTTTACTTGGTAATAAAATACAATGAAGATAAGTTCACAGAGTTGTGTCACGTTGAGGTCTCCTATTATTACGATCAATTCTTTATTTGCTGATAACTTTGAGGTGATATGATTTTTAATAATAATAAAAACAATTAACACTCACATTGAGAAAGCCCTTTCCCCACATTTAAAAAAAAACTACAATTTCCAAATGTAAAAAAACAAATTTAATATCAAGGAAAAAAATATAGATAGCAGAATCCACTTTCTCCACCGAAAGATGAACTCGTCGTTTTTTCCTTTCGCCACCTAGATGTTGTTTTAGGGAACCACTGTTTAAAAAAGAATTTTAATGACACCGGAGGTCTTAAAATGTCAGATCGGTCGGGGGCTGGTTTCAGAAAGGTGTGTTGGCGACGTTCATCAAGGAGTTTAGTTTGTCGTCTAGACTCATCCAAGTGTGTAGTCGCGTTTTTTTATACTTTCATTAAACTGTGAAGTTCTATGTGCTTTTCCTTGTGTTTTTGGCTGTTTAGGTCCGGTTACGTTCATTTAGTGTTCATGTAATTGTCTTGAAAGAATGCTTAATTTTTTTTAAAGATTGCCACTTGAGATTTTTCAAATGAGATCTCGGACAAATTTGAGTAAATGATAGAACTTCTTGTTTATTCACCAATACGAAATAATCTGTTAGGAAAACTTTTATAAAATAATAAATTACTTTTTTTTTGAAACAACGAAGCTGTTTCTGTTATCAGATTACATAAAAATAAGAATTAATGCATGATTCCAATCCAGATAAAAAAATAAACTTTCTGTAAATATCATTCCGATAATCATTCAATTGCAAATACCTATGTACACGTTTCACTCAGTGACGTAGCGCGAAGGGGGCAATGAAGGCAAATGCCCTGGACGGCACTTTGTTAGGGGCGGATAATTCCTCGTCGTTAATTAGCTTCTAAGAATGGACGTATTTATAAAAGGGGAATTTAATCAAAATAAATTAAATACCAAATAAAAAATGATAAAAGAAATAAAGTAACTATCCTAAAATATGAGAACAATTTTACTGCCAACAATTCAAGCTCCACATTAGATATATATTACTCTGATAATTATGTTACTGAATTGAAAACCAAGAGGCTTAAGTAATATAAGAACATGACACTGATGTGCTGGTGACTTAAAAGATTCTTTAACTTTGACAGCTACTCTAGTTGTAAAAGCGAAAATTACTTTAGCCGATCAATTTTTAAACATGAGCGAAACAAATGCTCCGAGCGGCACTTTGTTGGGGGCGGCAAATTCCTCATTGTTAATAAGCTTCAACAAATGAAAAAAAGTTAATATAAAGTTTAGAAAAATAAAATAAAAGGGAGGGAAACAATAATAAAAGAACGAAGGGACTATATTAAAATATGTGAATTTTTCTAATGACAAAACTTAAAACTTTATAATGAATCTAAAGTCTTCTTAAACTAATGCTTGTGAACAGAAAAAAACCAAGGAACTGATATTATTTTCGTACACCAGCTAATCTCTGACTAGTTTCATCTATGCAACCACATCGACTTGACCACCTCAACAACCAATACCCCAGACACCTGCCACGCGACTGGCCTTTGTTCTACAAAAATCCAAAAGACCTATCGGCCAGTTCCTTGAATGCTAATCTGTATCTGGCAACTCTACCTTTCATCTCACATCTAAAGGGAACGCATCCATCTCTTGTCCGACGTGCGGACGCCTTTTTCGTGCCAGAATAGGGTTAATAAGCCAACAGAGGACACATGTGGCGGCCCAACAAATATGATGAGAGTGGTCATCGTCGACCACGACGGACGAACAACATATACTCACCATGTCCACCTGCATTAGTCAATCTTTTGTTCTCAAATCTGGCCGGTCTGCACCCCTACCTAGCACGTGACTCTCCACACCCCTACCTAGCACGTGACTCTCCACACCCCTACCTAGCTCGTGACTCTCCACACCCCTACCTAGCATGTGACTCTCCACACCCCTACCTAGCACGTGACTCTCCACACCACTAACTAGCACGTGACTCTCCACACCCCTACCTAGCACGTGACACTCCACACCCCTACCTAGCACGTGACTCTCCACACCCCTACCTAGCACATGACTCTCAACTCTCCACACCCCTACCTAGCACGTGATTCTCCACAACCCTACCTAGCACGTGTCTCTCCACTCTCCACACCCCTATCTAGCACATGACTCTCCACACCCCTACCTAGCACGTGATTCTCCACACCCCTACCTAGCACATGACTCTCCACACCCCTACCTAGCACATGACTCTCCACACCCCTACCTAGCACGTGACTCTCCACACCACTAACTAGCACGTGACTCTCCACACCCCTACCTAGCACGTGACACTCCACACCCCTACCTAGCACGTGACTCTCCACACCCCTACCTAGCACATGACTCTCAACTCTCCACACCCCTACCTAGCACGTGATTCTCCACAACCCTACCTAGCACGTGTCTCTCCACTCTCCACACCCCTACCTAGCACATGACTCTCCACACCCCTACCTAGCACATGACTCTCCACACCCCTACCTAGCACATGACTCTCCACACCCCTACCTAGCACGTGACTCTCCACACCCCTACCTAGCACATGATTCTCCACACCCCTACCAAGCACATGACTCTCCACACCCCTACCTAGCACGTTACTCTCCACAACCTTACCTAGCACATGAATCTCCACACCCTTACCTATCACGTGACTCTCCACACCCTTAACTAGCATGTGACTCTCCACACCCCTACCTAGCACGTGACTCTTCATACCCCTACCTAGCACATGACTCTCCACACCCTTACCTAGCACGTGACTCTCCACACCCTTAACTAGCACGTGACTCTTCACACCCTTAACTAGCACGTGACTCTCCACACCCCTACCTAGCACGTGACTCTTCATACCCCTACCTAGCACATGAGTCTCCACACCCTTACCTAGCACGTGACTCTCCACACCCTTAACTAGCAAGTGACTCTTCACACCCTTAACTAGCACGTGACTCTCCACACCCCTACATAGCACGTGACTCTTCATACCCCTACCTAGCACGTGACTCTTCATACCCCTACCTAGCACATGACTCTCCACACCCCTACCTAGCATATGACTCTCGACACCCTTAACTAGCACGTGTCTCTTCATACCCCTACCTAGCACGTGACTCTCCACACTTGTACCTAGCACGTGACTCTCTACACCCTTACCTAGCACGTGACTCTCCACACCCTTACCTGGCACATGACTCTCCACACCCTTAACTAGCACGTGACTCTCCACACCCCTACCTAGCACGGTACTATTCATACCCCTACCTAGCACGTGACTCTCCACACCCTTACCTAGCACGTGACTCACCACACCCTTACTTAGCACGTGACCCTCCTTACCCCTACCTAGCATGTGACTCTCCACACCCTTAACTAGCACGTGACTCTCCACACCCCTACCTAGCACGTGACTATTCATACCCCTACCTAGCACATGACTCTCCACACCCTTACCTAGCACGTGACTCACCACACCCTTACCTAGCACGTGACTCTCTACACCTTTACCTAGCACGTGACCCTCCTTACCCCTACCTAGCACGGTACTATTCATACCCCTACCTAGCACGTGACTCTCCACACCACTACCTAGCTCGTGACTCTCCACACCCATACCTAGCACATGACTCTCCACACCCCTACTTAGCACGTGACTCTTCATACCCCTACCTAGCACATGACTCACCACACCCTTACCTAGCACGTGACTCTCTACACCTTTACCTAGCACGTGACCCTCCTTACCCCTACCTAGCATGTGACTCTTCACACCCTTACCTAGCATGTGACTCTCCACACCCCTACCTAGCACGTGACTCTCCACACCCTACCTAGCACGTGACTCTCCACACCCCTACCTAGCACTTGACTCTCCACACCACTACCTAGCTCATGACTCTCCACACCCCTACCTAGCACGTGACTCTCCACACCCCTACCTAGCACGTGACTCTCCACACCCCTACCTAGCACATGCCTCTCCACACCCCTACATAGCACATGACTCTCCACACCCTTAACTAGCACGTGCCTCTCCACACCCCTACCTAGCACATGACTCTCCACACCCTTACCTAGCACGTGACTCTCCACACCCCTACTTAGCACGTGACTCTTCATACCCCTACCTAGCACATGACTCTCCACACCCCTACCTAGCACGTGACTCTCTACACCCCTACCTTACTGCTCACAAACAATTCCCGCCAATTCCTCCACCCTTAGTCCTCCACAAGATGGTAATAGATTAAAAGAAGGTCACAGAGCAGTGAATAAGAAAAACATTGCAAGGCTGACGTCCTTTTTATCATTCACATTAATAGACAACAACATGTCACAACAACATGTCACAACAACATGTCACAACAACATGTCACAACAACATGTCTCAACAACATGTCACAACAACATGTCACAACAACATGTCACAACAACATGTCTCAACAACATGTCACAACAACATGTCACAACAACATGTCACAACACAATTTTATAGCAAAACTATTTTAAAACACCATTTTACAAGTCCATGGCGTAATAACAATTTTACACCACCATTTTACAACAACACCATTTTACAAGAACATTTTACAACAATACAATTTCACAACAACACTATTCTACAACACCATAATACAAGAACACCATTTTACAACGCCATTTCACAATAACATTATTTTAAAACAACACAATTGTACAACAAAACTATTCTATTGTTTTATTTATTTGTAAGTAATTTGAAAAGGTTATACACATATATGTTGAGAGAGAAGGGGAGACAATCCAAGTAACTTAAATGCATGGTGCTTGAAGATAAGCTTAGACTGGGTTTATGAAAAAAAAACAACAAGAGAACAATTAAAATTAACCGAGAAATGTCCTTTCATGTTGTGCGGATTATAAGCAGAAAACAGAGCCGTCGACAGCACACAAATCGAATGTTTCCATGTAAAAATCTACGACAGCGATACCCTGTAGCAAGTTGGTTACATTCTCCGAGAATCTGGTATCGATACTCAGCAGCTGACACTCGTTTCTGTCGCGATGCCAGTTGACGGCGGTGTAACGCTCCCCATTCATCTCAGCCAAACACCGTTGGGAACATTGACCCGGCTTCAAAGCTCTGTACGACGACCCCCTGAAGGATTGGTTCAGAACTGAATTCGGGAATTTAGTAAAAGAAGTAAACCGTTGAAAGGTTCGACTCACCATCACCTCCAATTCACAGACATGCAGTACCTCAAGTCCGTACCTAGAGTGATGCATTAAAAACATTTTAACATAGAATAAAACCATTTTTATGCACATGCGCACACACATACAATACACAAGATAACCGCCTGTCACACCATTGCTACCTTTTAAAACATAGAAAAAAAAATAATATTGCAATACAACACAAGCACTTTCAGATCCATGATTTTTCTTTTGTTTTACGGAAAATAAAATTGTTACTTTGTAAGTCTGCATTGGGGCTGTATCATATATATATTTACCCTCAATTATCCTGCCGTAACGCAGAGGGACATCACTCTGCTTTTCTGAATATAGACTTAAAAATCATAATCATTTTGGTTTCCAGATTAACATTAAACACCATCCACACTATCCTATATAATAAAAGGCAATGTTCTGTCCGGTCATCGATAGCGATTGGTCCCTCAAACACATATGACTCCTACAGCCAATCATATTGAACACGTTTACGCGGACGTTTAAAACGAGTTATTTTTGGTGCAGTATTTCTTACAAGACTTTATTTTCAGTTATGCGCGTTGGGATTTATAGTCAAAAGCTCTGTTTTTACGAGTTATTTATTTTAACTATAATGAATAGTATTTTTGACGTGATGCACATGTAATGCCGGTCGAGATGGCTGTTGGAGGGGAGTTACAACATGCCACCGAAGGTTGGCGGAACGTCCTTGGACGGGCTTTGTTGCTCGTTATTAATAATTGAACAATTTCATGCGGACGTTCGAAAATAGTTATTTTTTGGTGCAGTAATTTGGTGCGCTGCTTTCTAAAATTTCTCGCCGTAAAAAGATATTTTATGACATCATTGTTTTAGCTCATATTTTAATTTTGTAAAAGGGAACGATGTAAAAAGAGTATTTGATGATTGTTAATTATAAAATACTTTGTGTACATTTCAGGAATATTTCGTATTTATCATACAAAGATAAGTTACTTGGGCTTTTGAAAAAGGTGGGTGCCGTAGGCGCCCTAAAAAAATGTTCGCGCCGCTGGCGCCACGGCGCCGCAGCACAACCTAGTTTTCACATATCTTTCTTCTTGTTTAGGTCAGGCTCGTTAAAAAATTATTTCAAAGATCGAAAAAAATCATATGGGGTTCTAATAAAGTGCCTAAATTGAATTAATTCTTTTATAAGTAGCTCCAGGAATGATAATTCCTCGCATTGTTGTCGCCAATTTTTTGCGAAATCTTTATAGATATTACCATATACTATTTAACGTAACTTTTTGTATTTATTTGAATTAGCTACGTTTATAACAAGAGAGGTCTAGCATCTATGAAGTTTTAAAGTTTTAAAGATATATCGGTTTTAAATGATTTATTATATCATTGTTGATTCTTGGTTTAATTGCCGTTATACGCTTTTAGCTGTTTGTTTCTTGTAGAAAATTGCATTTTAATTCACACCTCCTGCAGGACATCACCCTTCCATATTTTACCAATAACATCAGACCTCAACACTAACATTGCTCGACTCATTATTTGCTTCTCAAGTTTGAGTCACTCCTTGAGGTCTCAAGTTTGAGTAACTCCTTGAGGTCTCAAGTTTGAGTCACTCCTTGAGGTCTCAAGTTTGAGTCACTCCTTGAGGTCTCAAGTTTGAGTCACTCCTTGAGGTCTCAAGTTTGAGTCACTCCTTGAGGTCTCAAGTTTGAGTCACTCCTTGAGGTCTCAAGTTTGAGTGACTCCTTGAGGTCTCAAGTTCGAGTCACTCCTTGAGGTCTCAAGTTTGAGTCACTCCTTGAGGTCTCAAGTTTGAGTCACTCCTTGAGGTCTCAAGTTTGAGTCACTCCTTGAGGTCTCAAGTTTGAGTCACTCCTTGAGGTCTCGAGTATCTCCTTGAGGTCTCAAGTTTGAGTCAATCCTTGAGGTCTCAAGTTTGAGTCACTCCTTGAGGTCTCAAGTTTGAGTCACTCCTTGAGGTCTCAAGTTTGAGTCACTTCATGAGATCTCAAGTTTGAGTCACTCCTTGAGGTCTCAAGTTTGAGTCACTCCTTGAGGTCTCAAGTTTGAGTGACTCCTTGAGGTCTCAAGTTTGAGTCACTCCTTGAGGTCTCAAGTTTGAGTCACTCCTTGTGGTCTCAAGTTTGAGTCACCCCTTGAGGTCTCAACTTTGAGTCACTCCTTGTGGTCTCAAGTTTGAGTCACTCCTTGAGGTCTCAAGTTTGAGTCACTCCTTGAGGTCTCAAGTTTGAGTGACTCCTTGAGGTCTCAAGTTCGAGTCACTCCTTGAGGTCTCAAGTTTGAGTCACTCCTTGAGGTCTCAAGTTTGAGTCACTCCTTGAGGTCTCAAGTTTGAGTCACTCCTTGAGGTCTCAAGTTTGAGTCACTCCTTGAGGTCTCGAGTATCTCCTTGAGGTCTCAAGTTTGAGTCAATCCTTGAGGTCTCAAGTTTGAGTCACTCCTTGAGGTCTCAAGTTTGAGTCACTCCTTGAGGTCTCAAGTTTGAGTCACTTCATGAGATCTCAAGTTTGAGTCACTCCTTGAGGTCTCAAGTTTGAGTGACTCCTTGAGGTCTCAAGTTTGAGTGACTCCTTGAGGTCTCAAGTTTGAGTCACTCCTTGAGGTCTCAAGTTTGAGTCACTCCTTGTGGTCTCAAGTTTGAGTCACTCCTTGAGGTCTCAACTTTGAGTCACTCCTTGTGGTCTCAAGTTTGAGTCACTCCTTGAGGTCTCAAGTTTGAGTCACTCCTTGAGGTCTCAAGTTTGAGTGACTCCTTGAGGTCTCAAGTTCGAGTCACTCCTTGAGGTCTCAAGTTTGAGTCACTCCTTGAGGTCTCAAGTTTGAGTCACTCCTTGAGGTCTCAAGTTTGAGTCACTCCTTGAGGTCTCAAGTTTGAGTCACTCCTTGAGGTCTCGAGTATCTCCTTGAGGTCTCAAGTTTGAGTCAATCCTTGAGGTCTCAAGTTTGAGTCACTCCTTGAGGTCTCAAGTTTGAGTCACTCCTTGAGGTCTCAAGTTTGAGTCACTTCATGAGGTCTCAAGTTTGAGTCACTCCTTGAGGTCTCAAGTTTGAGTGACTCCTTGAGGTCTCAAGTTTGAGTGACTCCTTGAGGTCTCAAGTTTGAGTCACTCCTTGAGGTCCCAAGTTTGAGTCACTCCTTGTGGTCTCAAGTTTGAGTCACTCCTTGAGGTCTCAACTTTGAGTCACTCCTTGTGGTCTCAAGTTTGAGTCACTCCTTGAGGTCTCAAGTTTGAGTCACTCCTTGAGGTCTCAAGTTTGAGTCACTCCTTGAGGTCTCAAGTTTGAGTCACTCCTTGAGGTCTCAAGTTTGAGTCACTCCTTGAGGTCTCAAGTTTGAGTCACTCCTTGTGGTCTCAAGTTTGAGTCACTCCTTGAGGTCTCAAGTTTGAGTCACTCCTTGTGGTCTCAAGTTTGAGTCACTCCTTGAGGTCTCAAGTTTGAGTCACTCCTTGAGGTCTCAAGTTTGAGTCACTCCTTGAGGTCTCAAGTTTGAGTCACTACTTGAGGTCTCAAGTTTGAGTCACTCCTTGAGGTCTCAAGTTCGAGTCACTCCTTGAGGTTTCAAGTTTGAGTCACTCCTTGAGGTCTCAAGTTTGAGTCACTCCTTGAGGTCTCAAGTTTGAGTCACTCCTTGAGGTCTCAAATTTGAGTCACTCCTTGAGGTCTCAAGTTTGAGTCACTCCTTGAGGTCAAATGAAGATTAAACTTAGTACACATCCTAACTGTGATAACAGTACGTCATCAGTGACAAACGTTTAATCCATTGCCACACTTACATCACACCTAAATTTTAGCCCACGTCCTATTTACTTGAGTAGAAACATTTTAAGCTCACTCTGCCTCCGACTATGTTCATAATATCGTGTAGGTATGTGACGAGTAGGGCTGTTAACGATTAATTTAAATGTAGCCGTTAACTTTTTGAAAAAATTGCGATTAATTAATCGTTAATTTAAATTAACGCCAAAAATTAAAATTTAAGATGTCATTAGTAACTCTTATCCAATGTTCTTGTTGAAAATCTAAATAACACTGGAATGTCTCTTTTATATGTCAGCTTTTAACTACGTGAAAAGACAAGTGTGTTGACGTTATTTGGTTCAAGTGATGAGTGGGTCTAATTGGCAATATAACCAGCCGAGCTGAACAATCATTCACATGGAACTGAGGTAACTGATATGCACAAAACGGTCTTGGAAAGGAATGGCATTATCGGATATCGGTGTTCATTAAGTTTCCATCACTGTAGAAGGTTAATGGATTCATTTATTCGTTTATTCCACAATTATTTAGTGAACAGGAATGCGTAGTATTGTGGAGATATGCTGTACTACAGATATTTTCATTTGAAACTAACAGCACTGAACTTGTTTCTTTGATCCGTTGCATACTCCAGTAATTTCTTGATATCGCCATTGCACTCCAGTCTTTTGGGTGGTGTTTTTCTTGTTTCTGTAGTGTGATTTAACGAAGGCATTTGACCTGGTCAGCCGCAAGGGTCTGCTACGTATACCGGAAAAAATAGGATGTCCGCCGCGGCTTCTCTCCATCATCGAGTCCTTCCACACCAATATGCACAGCACAGTGCTCTTCGATGGTGCCACCTCAGAACCCTTCCCAGTTTTTAGCGGAGTCAAACAGGGCTGTGTACTGGCTCCAACACTCTTTGGTATCTTTTTCTCGATGCTATTGTGACATGCTTTCGAGGTCTGCTCCGAGAGTGTAAACATTCATACCAGGACGGATGGAAACCTATATAATATCAGCCGGCTCCGTGCGAAGAGCAAATTGGAAAATGTATTAATCAGAGAGTTGCTCTTCGCGGATGACGCAGCCCTTACCTCACATACAGAGGCAGGACTCCAACAGTTGGTCAATATGTTCTCAGAGGCATGCAATGATTTTGATTTAACGATTAGCCTAAAAAAGACCAACATTATGAGACAAGGCACTGACCGCCTTCCAGCAATCTCCATTGAGGGAAACACCTTGGACGTCGTCGATGATTCCACTTACCTTGGCAGTAACATCACAAGCACACTCTCCCTGGATAAGGAAATAGGAACCAGAATCGGCAAGGCCGCATCATTAATGGCTAGGCTGAATCAAAGAGTGTGGAACAATGCGCAGCTCACAGATAGGACGAAAATCACTGTGTACTAGGCCTGCGTGCTCAGCACACTCCTCTATGGCAGTGAGTGCTGGACTACCTACGCCAAGCAAACAAAGCAGATCAACAGCTTCCACTTACGATGCTTGCGTAGGATTCTACGCATCAAGTGGCAGGACAAAATCACCAATGTCAAGGTATTCAGAAGAAGCCATATGCTGAGTATGCACTCAATTCTGAGTGAGAGGCGCCTGCGGTGGTTAGGTCATGTCCGCAGGATGAGCTCGGAGCGCATTCCTAGAGCCTTGCTTTACGGTGAGCTGTCAACCGGTATGAGAAAAAGAGGTCGCCCCTGATTGCGCTTCAAGGACGTCTGCAAAAAAGACATGTCATTGGCACAGATAGACCATAAAACATGGGAGACCATTGCCGAGGAGCGCACCTCCTGGCGGGCAAAAGTGCGTGAGGGCATTCATGTCACGGACGCATCCCTCATAGATTTGAGTGAAGAGAGAAGGGCCAGGAGAAAGGGCAGGGGGGCAGAGGAGCAGGAGTACACGCCATCGTCCCATGAGGACGGACGGTTGCCATACAATACAATACAATACAGTAGTGTGAAGGACCAAAGCAATGAGAAACTGTCGTCACATCAAGTACTTTTTGGTTATATGACACGCAAATGAAAAATATTGGGTAAATCTTTTCAAATATATTCAAGCCTATTTGGTTCCCACCCAGTTGTGAAATTGATTTGAACTAATTGAATGTATTTTTATCACCCAGTGTCACGGTCGATTAAGTATTATTTTTTCACCCTCAAGCAAATAAATGGGTTTTCGATAAAACGCAATTAACCATGGTTTTCTTTAACAACTCGTATTGTAACAATTTCATGACAAACCTGATCAAACGGACGAACCGTCCAACGACTGGTGTTGTGCAGTTCCACGTGTAGGTCCCAGCATCGACATAACTCGTTCTGTTGTAGCAGACGTGACCGGAGATGTTGACAAAGTTGTCATACTGTCTTGGGTCAACGGTGAAGACGTCGATTTGGAATTCGCGCAGCCGCCGAGGAATAGATATGTCTGTACTATACCTTGAAAGTAGACATAAATGCTAGATAACTATACCTTTAAATAAAGTGGTAGCATTGAAATGTATAACTATGTCTGTCGCGTTTATAATTTAAAAAAATCGTCTAGTGAAAAAATTGTAAGGATTCTAGTTATAAATTAAGTATTTTTATACCCTAGCCTATGGTAAAGTTGTATTAAAAATTTAATATTTAAATAGAAAGAATCCTTTATATTAACTCTTGGTGTCTTCTTGTTTGCTTGCTTGCTGCAAAAACTTTGGATCGATTTTATACAATTTCCCCGTATCATATTGAGCTTAAATTTTGCAGGCAGACTCGTGGCGACGATAAAAATGATGTATCAACATTTCACATCGATCACATGTACTGTAATTAAATTAATGAATTTTTAGATTATCTGCATGTCTCTATATGTAGCTTGTAAATATTTATGCTATTCTGTCGAGCAGTGCGTATTTTTTGAACGCGCGGTGCGTATTATATTGAACTTACTTTTATAATATTTTCCCGATCTGTAAATGTTTATGCTAGGCTGTCGCACGGTGTGTATTATATTGAACACAATCAATACTTTTAGTTATGTCTCAAATATAAATGATTGATAGTAAAAAACGTTGGTTTTAAGGATTTTTAAAATTTAACATTAAAACTTCTTAATGTTTTAGTGTTTAAATATTTAAAAAATGCACATTATGTATATTGTACATAAAATGGTATTTTATATTACACAATTTATGAAAATTATTTCATGAATATTTAAATAAAAATAACTAAACTTTATGAAAACCTTAAACGCTTTTAATGTCTAGAAGGTTTTAGTTATTATTACGTTGATACTATCTCCACACTGATGTTACTTATTGATAAAAAAACCCCGTAAAAAAACAAGTTTTTGACTATAAATCCTTTATAAAGGAGACATAACTAAAAGAATGTTCATTACAATACGCAGCGCACGACAATCTAAAAATCCAAAATTTTAGTTATGTCTCATAAAACATGTTTAATATAATGCGCACTGATAGGGAATATATTTTTAAAAAGTTTCGACAATATAATACGCACCGAATCGCGCAACAGGAAAGTATTAAAAAGGTCGTTCAATATAATACGCACCGCGACACTCTATCTAAAAAATTAACATGATACATAGAGATAAATAAAATAATCTAAAAATTCAATAATGTAATTACAGCACATGCGATCGATCTGAAATTTTGATACATCGTTTTTGTCATTGGAATGAATCTGCCTGCAAAATTTCAGCTCGCTAGCTTTCAAGAAAGTGGGTTAAAAATCGATCCAAACTTTTTTCGGCAATAAAGCAAGCAAGCAATCAAGGGCTCAAACAGACACCACAAGCATTTAAAAAGAATGCTGTTTACCCGAGAGTTTGCTGGTTTGACATTTACCTGGGTTTACAGGGGGTAGCTCGGTGCAAAAAAGTGAAGGCAACTCATTTAAATTGTACAATTAAATGTACACATTTTAAGATTTTTAAACCATATATATTGTATATATATATATATGTGTGTGTGTGTGTGTATGTAATTTATTTTCCTTAAAGCTTATTTTATTTATGTGATCTTTCTAGGATAGTTATGCATTATTGGGAAGTTAAACATCATACAAAGATGACACCGTACCCTATACTTATCTCCGTGGACTATAGTCCCAATACCCCCCTCCTCCCCAGTATAAGATGTCATTCATAGGATGAATTATTAAATTGTTACTTCTTTACTACTTGTATTTTTAATGACGATAGTGATTCTAAAATATACAAGTTTATGTTTTACTAATTAAAGCAACAACAAAAGATCTTTAAACATTATTAATAGTATTGTAGCTAATCCTACAATCCACTTGTCACTCGTGTAACAACTAACTTTATTGTCTCCCTTTTCCATGCATTTTATTCCAAGCTTCACATGATCCTTCATTTCAAATTTTAAAGCATTAAAACAAAATGAGCTGCAATTAAGAATTCAAATAATTCAACAATATTTTACATTGAAACTAAGTTATTCAAATTGTATGTTTTTCCTGGAGAAGGCTCCTGTCTACTGATACGTTTCCTTTGCCATATTCTGTTGAACCGATTTCTTTCGCCACTGTAATTTCCCAGTGAGAACTAAAAGTAGTTACCGTTTTAAGGGCTCACAATAAAAACACTGACAGTAGTTTAGGTTGTAATGTTAGATACTCAAAATCTATTGAAGTTAACATAGCATAGACCCCTGGCGGCCGTGAAAGAAGAACGGAGGGAAACCGTGCTTGAAACAAAACTTGAGTTCACACACCCACCTGTTGGTTAAAATGACCTGCTCAATTAAGTGCTGTCCTTGCATATCCACCATCCACCAGGCTGGATTATCCGAAATCGTGTGCTGACATCCACCGTACGCTGTGAAATTATTTAGTCTGCTGCCGTCATTAGCGATATACGCGTGTCCTGCAGGATGCGTCGAACTCTGCCAGACCGGCTTGTAAAGAGCCGCATTGAAAAGACAAAACACGAACAGAACAGAATGATGCGCTAGACACAAACACAATAACAGTCGCCTGTGACTTGTTATTTTCATGGCTGGAGATCTTCAGCAACCCAAGACATTTAGTCAATATAATAAACAAGGGCCCTAAACTGTTGTCTGTTGTTATTTATATACCTCGAGCTCAAAATGGAACATTTATCTATTTTCTTGAAGATGAAAATCGAATCTAACATAACTGATGGAATCGTCCCATGTTTGTTAAATACGCTTGGAAGCCCTGCAAATTAGATGAACATTTTAATAATATCTTAAAGAGTTCAGACATCTAGTAATCGATTGCTGTTGTCACGATATTTAATTCGTATCGTTTTCAACCGAAACATGTTCTGACCATTTCTTAAATGAGTCTGTTGAGTACGATAATAATTGTTTGAGTATTGTTAGAAGTTTAGAACCGTTGGGGGTAGGTGTTAGAACCAACCAACGCTACAGTTGACCTTGGGTCAAGCGAAGTAGTAGAAACATTATGCAAATGAGGCTGTGATGGTACCTACTGGAAACAGTCCATCACGTGCCAAGAGGATGAGACTTAGGGCTTGACCAACCAGGAGAAAGTTGTCACATGCACCAGCCATGGGGCAAAGGTTCACCCAATAGAATTAATGGGAATGTAGGACAGATGCTATGATGGCGTGGGTGAGCGGTCCTTTATATACTGGGGGGAGAAACCATGAGGCGTTCTCTTTCCCAGATATCACAGGTCACTCTGAGAATTATGTTCTAAGGGGATAGACTGTGGGGAACAGAGCCTTGCTGAAGGGGTTCAGGTTTGTTAGACTGTTAGACTTATAAAGATAGTCAAATGTATGTTAGAGTTAGATGTTATTATTCTTTTATGTATGTATTGATTGATGTATTGATATACTATTAGTACATATATGTATGTGTTTGTGTATTTATATTTTCAGCAACTACTGTAGGGTAGTGTTACCTATAGAGACGAAAGTAACATAGGGCTAGAATAGCCAAGTGCAACTAAGTGTTGAAGTGAGCACCAGATGTGCTCTACAGGCAAAAGTGAGCAAGACGACCCTGAGCCGTGACGAAGTGAGAACCAGTGCTGAAGACGTAACTGAGGGGGTACGACTTGGAAGTCTGGGAACGCCCATTAGAGCTAGCGGTCAAACGAGACGGACAGGTGGTCAGACTCGCATAGGCATTTTGAAGGCGGAGCCAGGTGTCCGACGAGGAGGAAGGACCTGGGCCCGTTTATTAGTTGTGAAATTGAGAAATTAAGTTAAGAACACAACGCACCTTTATTTTATATATTTTGTACCAGCATATTATTGTCAACATATTCATACTTTTGTAATCAATTCCATTTTAAATTTGTATGTATATATTTATGTATTAAATATTTTCTCTCTGTTGTACACAGAGGTGTTATGTGTCATCATTTATATGTGTTTAAGTATTGTAGTCGAGATTAGTATTAATACTTAGAACACTGGGGGACAGGGCCATTAATTAATATTACCCTAGACAACTAGAGCCTAAGTACTTAATGTCTAACACCATATAGACATCAGTCATTAACAGAGTCATTTAATATTAATAGTGTCAGTGACGCCATTACAAAGCAGAAATGGATACAGCAATGAATAGACCAAATAGCGAGTAGTGAGCTTGTGTGCTATTTACAAATATACAACACAGAAAACCACGATGTCGAGTACAATTATTGTCAAGGAAAACACATTTAAGCGATGAATTGCCTTTGTTTATGTTTTAATTGTTTCCACGAAGGACGTTTATTTAACTTCTAGACTAGAAATATAAATTCAAAGTTGAGAAGAACGTATCAACCTAACTTCTGTACAAGTCAAGTTTGTCCAACAATTTCTGCTGTTGACGGCTGTCAATCAGAATCGTAATTTCTCTTCGTGTTCACAGCTAAAATCTAACACGCCTATTTTTTTAAGAAGTTCAATGTCTACATTACGTTACTTCTCAATGTTGAATTCATTTCATTTAATGTTGCAAAAATCTCCTTAAAAACAATAGTTTATTCTATGGAGTTACAAGCTTGATGTAATTAATTATTTCCACATTCAGTAAAAAAAAGAATGATAAAAGAAAAGCTATATAGTTTTCGCAAATAGATTCCATATGTCTTTTTAGTATTCATCATGTCCCTTAAAATATATAATCGATGCATTTAAAATTTAAACACAATGTTAACAATGAAATATATACACCAATAACATGTTGGCATATCCTGGCAGCAGTCTTTTCATTGTAAGATATTCTGCATTATTAAATTCCAAAGTGCTTACTTTTATACTTCTGTTTCTTGTTGACTCATTTTGTTTTTGATGACGCATTCGTTGGTTTGTTTTGGCTTTTTGGTCTGGTTCCCGATAATTAAATCTAATCTGATTGAAGTGTTTCTTGAGTGTTATCAGGAAAATATTTCATTGAACAGTCAAGCCAGTTGAATAGTAATATTAAGTGCGTTGTGAAACTATTGTTAGTTACAGGTGGGTGAGGTTCGAGGCGACACAAAATAAACGGGGCGTCATGAAAGTGTAAAACGTGACGTCATGAAAGTGTAAAACGTGACGTCATGAAAGTGTAAAACGTGACGTCATGAAAGTGTAAAACGTGACGTCATGAAAGTGTAAAACGTGACGTCATGAAAGCGTAAAACTTGACGTCATGAAAGTGTAAAACGCGACGTCATGAAAGTGTAAAACGTGACGCCATGAAAGTGTAAAACGTGACGTCATGAAAGTGTAAAACGCGACGTTATGAAAGTGTAAAACGAGACGTCATGAAAGTGTAAAAAGTGACGTCATGAATGTGTAAAATTTGACGTCATGAAAGTGTAAAACTTGACGTCATGAAAGTGTAAAACGCGACGTCATGAAAGTGTAAAACGTGACGTCATGAAAGTGTAAAACGTGACGTCATGAAAGTGTAAAACGCGACGTTATGAAAGTGTAAACGTGACGTCATGAAAGTGTAAAACGTGACCTCATGAAAGTGTAAAACGTAACGTAATGACTGTGTAAAACGTGACGTCATGAATGTGTAAAACTTGACGTCATGAAAGTGTAAAACGCGACGTCATGAAAGTGTAAAACGTAACGTCATGACTGTGTAAAACGTGACGTCATGACTGTGTAAAACGTAACGTCATGACTGTGTAAAACGTGACGTCATGAATGTGTAAAACTTGACGTCATGAAAGCGTAAAACTTGACGTTATGAAAGTGTAAAACGTGACGTCATGAAAGTGTAAAACGTGACCTCATGAAAGTGTAAAACGTAACGTCATGACTGTGTAAAACGTGACGTCATGAATGTGTAAAACGTGTTAATTGAATGATGTTTAACGTAATGTTTAACAGATTCAATGCGTTGTTCTTGTTTTAAAATCAGGGTCCTCAAATTTAAAAGCCGTTGAAGCATGAATTCAACAAAATTGAGTTTATGAGTGCCTTAGTATCTACCATTTTGTACAAATAGAAAATGATAATGCACCTATTAATAAAGTTATTTTGTAAGAACAAGAGCAATGTTTTTATAGGGAAACTAATATGAGGGCTTTACGGAAAAAGTACGCTTAAAACAGTTGATTTGACAATGCCAGTTAATTTCTTGTTTGACTTGAAAAAAAAGATGATCAAAACTGAAGACGAAAAAAAAATGAAATAAAATACTTAAAAATTTACACAGCAATTAAAAGTCAACTCCAGGTCCAAGAAGGTACATGTACTAGGTATTTTTAGTGATATAAAAGTAGAATCGCTATAGTACTTTAATGTTAATGTATACACATATTTTAAAGGTATTTTTGAAAAAGATTAATTAAATTGTTTCGTTTGTATTTTATATTTTTAGTTATCATCAGTGTGAAAAAAAAGATCAAGACATGAATTAAAACACGTGACTAAAATCATAGATAAACATGATAAACCCGCGAGTAATAAAAAATAATTATTATCGTTAATGTTTTCAGGAACAAGCAATCAAATACGATGAAACGCTTTTGCGGAAAACTCTTTTATTAATCACTTCTCGCCCTTGAATTAACCTCATAAGAACTTTTCTTGTGCGTGGAGCAGTGTTTCTAGCTCCTGGGAAATTTCCCAAATCGTGGGAATTTTTTTAGCCAAATTTATAGAAATGGGAATTTGGGAATTGATGAGGATTTGGCCTTATATATGGGATTTGATATTGACACATTTAAAAAATTAAATACACACTTGAATGACAATAAAATAAAATGATTTGTAACATGCTCATTTTCAAATAAGAAATACTTTTTTTAATGGGGGGGGGGTGTGACGTCATATTTGTTTATTTTTAGCGTGTCTAGGTTTTTTTAAATTTCAGATCTAAGTTGTTTTTGTTTTTTTTGACGTGTTGGCTAGGTTTTTCCCAAAATTGTCACTGGCAGCACTGACCCAAGCGGTGATTCAGGCCCTGAGGCTGAATCATAAAATGTTTGTTATATAAATGATCAAGTAATTGAGATTATATAAATGTATTACTTTTAAATAATGTACTTAAAGTTCGTTTGAGCCCAAATCATCATAAAATGTTTTTTTACATATAAATGACCAAGTCATTAGTATTATTTAAAAGTATAACTTTTAAGCAAATGTAATCTTAATTAGTTTTTTTTAATATAATGACCGAATCAAACACTGTAGATATAATCAAAGTGGACTGAATTAGACTAGATAATATATTAAATATAAACTATTAAAGATATCGTCTTTTCAATAAGTCATGGCTCTAAGAAATCTATTTAATTATGTATGATTGATTCATTATAAATCAAATAAATAACAAAACATTCATTTTTTTTAAATTTAAAATTTAATATATTTTTTAACAATTACAGACATTTTTACTCTTTGTAATATTCAAATTTAAATTACAAAAGTATCTAAATTCTAAATAATCGTATAAACTTCATAACGTTAAAAGTAAAATCTATATTTTAGCTTTCTAACCAAGTGGTTAAATAAAAACGTATTGAGTATAAAAAAATAAAATAATTGAAAGCGTTCTATTAAAAAGTGCCTTAAAGAGGAATAAATATTAATATGCAATTTGGAAGTCCTAATTTTGGGATGGTTGTCACAGTTGAGATGTCGGATGGGGGTCACAGTTGTGATGTGGGATGGGGGTCACAGTTGAGATGTCGTATGGGGGTCACAGTTGAGATGTGGGATGGGGGTCACAGTTGAGATGTGGGATGGGGTTCATTTATTGGCAAGTGGGTATCCCTGAAGTTCCACGGATAAAAGAAAATATTGCCACAAAAAAAAGGGGGGGGGGTAACGTCCTATTTGAAACGTCTCTTCAAATGGACATCAAATCCAATACTTGCACTAGAAACTGTTTGGCATAACGAAATGTGGAGTAAGTAATTTCGTCTATAGCGAGAAAGAATGTCATAAGTAACGTAACCAATGTATATATATATATATATTTTTAAAAAAATGTTATAACTTTCAGTATTAAAATGATTTTTTTCTTAAATGACTATAAGATTATTAAATCCCTTATATTAACTTCGCGGCCGTCTCTGTCGTCATCTCATGGGCGGGCGGAAAAACAAAAGTAATAAATGACCCACTTCCCGTGATCCGATCGAGCTGAAATTTGGCACACGGACCCGTCTAACCTAACAATGCATCGTTTCAAAATTTCAGATCGGTAAATTAATGCATTTTTAGTTTATCCTTCTTTAACGTATGTAATTCAAACTCACTGTTTGTTATTGTTTTTTGTCCACGTGAAAGTTTGAGTTGACGCGTTGAGGCGACCCATCGAAGCACCGGTGTGCTTTTGTTTACATTTTACGTGTCACGCTGAGCTCGGTCAAGCGATCGAAGACCAGACTTTTCCCCTCTCCACCCACCCACCCCCACCACGCCCCCACCCAGGGTTATGAAGCAATGTTGAGTTAAGACAGATTCAGTCAGTAACTGTTTGTAGCGTTTGAAAATAATCAATACTGTTAGTTATGTCTCATATATAAGGGATTTATAGTCAAAAACTTGTTTTTACGGGTTTTTTTCCCTTATATGTTACAGACATCTATATAATAGATTACTGCGGCCCACGCTTATCCATGGTTTAAGCCTTGCGGCCGTCCATAAATGACGTCACGCGATTATGGCCGATTGTTACCGCCCCCTTGTCCCACTTCATCACAAAAACTTAGCCCCCCCCTCCAGTGGCGTAACTAGAACTTTTGCCGCCCGGGGCGGTCTCCAATTTGCCGCCCTTTTTAAGGGCCGTACATAAATCTTGTTGATGGGAGCGTAGGTAATGTAAACGTGCGCCTTCTGTTCTGACATATGCGTCGACGACATATTGCTGGAAGAGTTTGCCGCTGGAATGCAAGATGCTGAATGCAGATGTCATGGCAAGCCTGTAAGCATAAAATTGGAGTTGTGTGACTCGGGTTCTGTTCGCGGTTTGCTTTTCTTCAACATGGGTCAATTGTATGTGCCAGCCTGGATCTCCGTAAGGGAATAGTAGTGGATAAACCATGGGGTCACAGTTCATATTGAGTACAGAGATACGCTTGCAAGCATCTCCTCTTGGGTATATGCAAATATCGCGTTGTGCAGGAGGTTCCCCGTCTTCCCCTACAAAGATAGCAGCAACATCAGTTTGACAGGATGGCGCGTTATACCTTCTCATATCCAGAGTTGGATTTTCCATGAACACCATTCGTACAGCAGCAACAGGGTTATTATGAGTGATAATTTCGTGCATTTGCATGTAGGATTTAGCGAAGGGGTTAACCTGTCGTAACATTTTGTCTAGTTGCAACAACAACATATCACTGCAAGCACTGTTTACAATCGTTTTGCAAACGTTGAGTGGTAGCCTCAGCAGAATCGAAGATATATAGTTGACCGTATCGAGGGGGCGTGTTAGGATTGGTATACAATGGAGAGACTTGATGATAAATTTGACCGTGGATTCGGAAAGCATACGGTCCATGGCCAGGTGGTTGAGCGATGTGGGCGACCCATTGATGCGAAAGCTAAAGCAGAGTTGTATTCCCTGATATGATCACAGAAATGTCGGGACAGCGGATTCTTGCCACTCAAGAGGTTTTGTAATAAAGGAGGAGTTTGGGATAGCGGTGGCAAAGACACTTTGCCGTGACGACAACACTTAGTATAATGTCCGGATTTGTTTACCTCTGATGGCCAATGAAGAGCATTGCAAGAAGTACATAGTGCGGTAGGTAGTCCAATGTTGTGTTCCTCGATGGGAATGGCAGTGTGTTCTTGAAACGCAGCGGAAAGTTGAATGCGATGAATGTGCATGTGGTTTGCGAGAAGATGGCACTGTTTGAAAGAACGTTTGCAATGTACACACTCAAAGAATGTGTCATGGCGGTGTGTTTTTGTATGTTTGTTGAGAAGAGATGATGTTGTGAACGATTCAGTGCTGTATTGACACTGGAAGGATTTCGTCAGGGCATGTGTTTTCAAATGTTAGTAAGATTTCTGTGTGCGTGAAACTGTTTGTCGCAAATGCTGCAAAGAAATGTTGTTGAATGTGTTTCTACATGTACATGTTTAGTTTGTAAGTGCTTCTTGAGAGTGCGAATTGTTTTGAAGCATTGCTGGCAATGGTCACATTGCGTCATTCGTTCAGTGGAGTGTGTTTTTAAATGTGCGTTGAGATATCTCTGGAGGCGGAAGGTTTTGGAACAAATGGTGCATTTAAAGTCCTCTGTGGGAATGCGTTTGTTCACTGGAGTGTTTTTTTAAATGTGCATTGAGATTATATTTTTGTGTGAACTGTTTAGAGCAAATGTTGCAATGAAATTCCGGCGTTTGTAAATGTTCATCAGTAACAGGAGAGTGGGAAGGTGAAGTCAGATCAGTGTGGAGATCACATGGGTGTTTAATGTTGGTGCACTTGCCGACGTTGTCAACAGATGGCACCAGAAGGTCATCACGTGTGTTTGTGACAGGCAAGAGAACTTCATAATGGCCATGATCCAAAGGACCGCTAAATAGCAGGGATATGGAGAGACGTTGACCCGGATTGTAAACTCGAGGAGGGTCATGCGGACGTTCTCGGAAGTGAATAGTGATAGTAGCGGGAAGTATTTGAGACATCGCCACAATTTCAGCCTCGCCACCATAAACGCCGGAAGTATTCATGTACGCAGCGTATTGTCGAGCTGAGTGTATGACTGTGCTTCCGTGAGTAAGAACAACGGACAGGGCGTCGCCATAGTTATCCCAATGTTCGCAAACAAAGCTTACAGCCATCTTGCGAAGTTCGAGAGCAACAGTTTCGTCGATGACATTTTTCCAGAAATATGCGACAGATAGAAATAAACAGTTACCTGATGCAGGAATTTCGACTACACTGAAAGACCCGTTGACTCCACGAAATATATGTGAAGCGGTAGCCATGGTTAGGAAACGAATGGCAATACGAAGGGGCAAAATCAAAACAAAGCTTCTGGGACAAACGAAGAGAACAATGGAAAGGCAACGTGGCTCAGACGACTGTAGAAGATAACAAAGCGACTGAGGACACAGCTTGAGCTTGAGCGACTGAGGTACACACTCCTAAGGGTACACACTATTACGCATGCCTGGAGAGGTGGTGTTTATGTTCGCTAAGAAAGGGGGGAAAAAGAACGGGCAAGAAAAAAAGGGGAGGGGGAGAACGGACACAAACAGTAGCACGAACAAATGGGAACAACGCGAGTGAACGTTGGGGGACCACCGAAGAATTTTTGATAAGTATTTCGGACATCGCCACAATATATAAACAAATATTACAGCCATGAAGCCAAGTTGGAGAGCAACAACTTCGTCCATGCACCAAATATGCGACCAATAGAAACAGACAGGTACCTGGTGAAGGAATTGATATAACATTGAACTAAGCTTTTTTTCCGTGACATGCGAAGCGGTGTTTATGTTTGCTAAGAAAGGGGGGGAAAAGAACAGGCATTAGCATTTTACATATGTTGCCGCTTGGGCTTGAACCTAAGACCTTCAGCATGTCAGGCGGATGTAATAACCAATACACTACGAAATACATACACACTGAGCAGGAACATCAAAAGTGAATGTAAAAAACATTGCTGCTCTCAAGACATGCCCCACTCCACCACTACCTTTGCTTGCCAAACGTTAACTGTGTTTAGTTGACCCGAGCGAGGGTCATTCGTCATGCTCGGTTGCACATATTTTTGCAGCTTACTTGCCTGGCATGGTCCCATGAAGAGAATTATATATATAGATGGAGAGCAAATGAAGCAATAAATAGTAAAACATCTCACCGTTTTATTATTCACATCAATAGACATCACTTATCAAAACCACCATTTCACAAAAATACCATTTTACAACAAAACCGTGTTACAACAACATAATATTACAACAACAATTGACAACATCGTTTTACAACATAACTCTTGTATTGTTTTATTTTTTTAGCAGTCGACCGCGCACAAATCGCATTTTTCCATGTAAAAATCGATATCAGCGATACCTTGTAGCAAGTTGGTTACACTCTTCGAGTTTCTGGTATCGATACTCAGCAACTGACACTCGTTGGAGTCGCGATGCCAGTTGACGGCGGTGCAACGCTCCCCATTCATCTCAGCCAAACACCGTTGGGAACATTGACTCGGCGTCAAAGTGTTGTACATGGACCCACTGAAGGATTGGTTGAGAGCTGAGTTTGGGAATCTGGTAAAAGAAGTAAACATTTGGAAGGTTCGACTCACCATCACCTCCAATTCACAGAAATGCATTACCTCAAGTCCGTACCTGGAGAAACATTGAAAAATAGTTGCACATAGAATGAAACAATGTCATACTCATGTTTACAAACAAACAAAACACAAGATAACCATCAGTCACATGATTCCTACATTTTAAACCACAGAAAAACAAGATTATTCTAATAAAACACAAGCACGTTTCGATCCATGATATTTTCCTTTGTTTTACTGAAAATAAAATGGTTGAGTATTGGAAATATAAACAGGTGTCCCGATCTGAACGACGCGCTCTTTATATTATAAGTTTCATCCAGCATCATCAGCCCCATGGCCCATGACCGTTGAACTCGTTGGGGGGGGGCATGGACACATCAAAAGACACTGATCTCCATATTCGCCTATCTTAAGCGACAGCCAGTAATTCATTTAGCTTTAGCCCAGTCCAATTTTCTATATTGTCAAAGCCAAATTTTCTGCTGACGACCTCTTCAGTTCCTTGAAGGATGATTTTTGTAAGGCAATGACGTCACAGCAGGTGACCGAGCCACGCCCTCTTGCGTCTCTTAATTGTCGCTACAATGGTTACTTGACGGCCCGCAATGGAGGTAATTCTGTGGAAGTCATACTCATTGGTCTTGTGTTTAAAGATAAGAGATCAGGAGAATTTCTCTCATCCATTTTTTTCAAATGTGTAAGTGTGTGCACCCTTAAGTCATGCTATTAGGTGCAGAGACAGCACCATTTTGCTTCAGAGTGTGGCAACTGTTGGTAAAAAAAACAAGCGGAGAAAATTAAACGAAAATAAAGTGTGTTTTTAAGTAGTGCCTTGTCGGGGCAATGATATTTCTTAATTAATTCGTTCATTCCACAATTAATGAGTGAACATAAATGATTTTTATTAGTGAATATATATTGTACAACATATATTTTAAGATGAAACTAACAGCATTGAGCTTAATTCTTTGAGACGTTGTATATTCAAATAATTCCTTGATATCGTCAGTCCACTCCAGCCTATTGGGTTGTGTTTTTCTTGTTGATCTGGTTTGAGGGACTAAAGCAAAGACATGTCATACACATAAGGGGTTTTTTGGTTACATGAAAGGCAAGTGGAAAAGATTGGGTAAAGTTTTCCAAAATATATTCCAGTTTTTTGTTTCCCACCCAGTTGTGACATTGATTTAAATTAATCAGCGGCGAAGCGTGGGTATGTGCCGCCCGGGAAAGAGCTAAGGTTTGTCTCCCCCCCCCCGGGAAAATACATATATGCTTTAAAGGAAAGACACGTTTTTTTTTAGAAAGTAATAATAAGGACACTATTCATTTCACGTTGGATTAAGTATTATTATTTCATCCTCATTCAAATAAATTGTTTTTTTTTCGATAGAACGCATGACTTTCTTCAAACATTAATATCTATTTACAAACCTAATCAAGCGGACGAACCGTCCAACGACTGGTTTTGTGCAGTTCCACGTGTACGTCCCAGCATCGACAGGACTCGTTCTGTTGTAGCAGACGTCACCGGAGATGTTGACAAAGTTGTCATACTGTCTTGGGTCAACGGTGAAGACGTCGATTTGGAATTCGCGCAGCCGCCGAGAAACAGATGGGAATTCACTATACCTTAAAGTAGAGACAGATGCTCAATAACTATGCCCTTAATGCAGCGTTTCTCAATTATTTCTGTCATGCCCCCCTAGGAAGAAAGAAAACATTTCGCGCCCACGCGCGACTGTAAATAGTATCATTTGTCTATAATTTTTTTTATAAGTACACCTCTGTATAACGGTCAAACGAGCCCCCTTTACGGCTCCTCGCGCCCCCTCCCCCCTGAGAGGCGCACCCCACTATTTGTGAAACACTGCCTTAATGTAGTCTTAGCATTGAAATGAATGTCTATATATGTGGCCTTAATTAATGTTATAAAAATATCCGTTAATAATATTGTAAAGATTCTAGTTATAGATTTTTATCACCTAATCAATGGTATAATAGTGTAATAAAAATTTAATAATTATTTCATTACTAAGAAATGGACATGTGTAAACTTAAAAACGTTTTAATGTTTAAATTTTTAAAAAATTTTAAAATGAATATTGTGTATATACAATGCAATTTTTGAATTAAAAATTTATTTAAATGTTGTCATAAATATTGAAATAACTACACTTTTTTTAAACCCTAAATCTTGTTTAATGTTTACAAAGTTGTAATTATTTATATTTGGACACTAATCCTGACAAAGTTTTTGAATCTAAACAAGAATACTGTTTATCCTGGGGTTTGACAACTGCGAAGACTGGATTCAGCTGGTTATATGGGTTAGCTGAATTGACAGGGAATATCTGGGTTGACTGGATTCAGCTGGTTATATGGGTTAGCTGAATTGACAGGGACTATCTGGGTTGACTGGATTCAGCTGGTTATATGGGTTAGCTGAATTGACAGGGAATATCTGGGTTGACTGGATTCAGCTGGTTATATGGGTTAGCTGAATTGACAGGGAATATCTGGGTTGACTGGATTCAGCTGGTTATATGGGTTAGCTGAATTGACAGGGAATATCTGGGTTGACTGGATTCAGCTGGTTATATGGGTTAGCTGAATTGACAGGGAATATCTGGGTTGACTGGATTCAGCTGGTTATATGGGTTAGCTGAATTGACAGGGAATATCTGGGTTGACTGGATTCAGCTGGTTATATGGGTTAGCTGAATTGACAGGGAATATCTGGGTTGACTGGATTCAGCTGGTTATATGGGTTAGCTGAATTGACAGGGAATATCTGGGTTGACTGGATTCAGCTGGTTATAGAGGTTAGCTGAATTGACAGGGAATATCTGGGTTGACTGGATTCAGCTGGTTATATGGGTTAGCTGAATTGACAGGGAATATCTGGGTTGACTGGATTAAGCTGGTTATAGAGGTTAGTTGTATTGACAGGGAATATCTGGGTTGACTGGATTGAGCTGGTTATATGGGTTAGCTGAATTGACAGGGAATATCTGGGTTGACTGGATTCAGCTGGTTATATGGGTTAGCTGAATTGACAGGGAATATCTGGGTTGACTGGATTCAGCTGGTTATAGAGGTTAGTTGTATTGACAGGGAATATCTGGGTTAACTGGATTCAGCTGGTTATATGGGTTAGCTGTATTGACAGGGAATATCTGGGTAGACAGGGGTTGGATTTGATTCTATGGGTTAGAAAGGGATTAGTTGGGTTGCAAAAACGTTAAGGCAATGTCATTTAAATAGTACAAAAATTTAGGGCTGTTATTGATTAATTTAAATTTAATCGTTAACTTTTGAAAAATTAACGATTAATTAATCGTTAATTTCGATTAAAGCCAAATATTGAAAGTTTAACCCATTAAACTGAACATTTCAAGTAAAGTAACAAAAACAGGTAATTGACTTTAAAATTTTTTATTGAGTTATTTCCCCTGTCTTACAGACATTGAAAATGAAGAATATTTTGAACTAAAGTTTATGACAATGTGATGATACTTGATCGGATGTTTGTGCTGAACGTGGTACGTCAGCGATGCATTTTAAAAGAGAATTGTTTATGGCAGTGAACACAGTTAACTTTTTCACCATCTTCAACTTTGCCATCCGCACTTAGCTTAAAAACAAAATGTTTGCTCAACTTTCCAGTTATATGTTTAAATTTAACTGCGCTGATGCTGTCAGCCATTTTTCAGTTGACTTCTGCCGGTTCACATAAATTAGTAAAATAAATTATAATATTACGTGGGAGAAGTTTGTAAATAAATTTTTTTATAAATTATTATTAATTCTTAATAATTAATTATTTATTAATAACATTTTTAAAAAATATTATAAATATTTTCTTTAATTTTAATCGAATTTTTATCGATTAAAATAATTTTAATTCATAAATTTTTTTATCGATTAATCGAGAAATTTATCGTTAATTTCCTCAGCCCTAAATATATATATATATATATATATATATATATATATATATATATATATATATATATATATATATATATATATATATAATTGATTTTCCTTAAGTGTGTTTTATTTATTTGATCTTTCTAGGATAGAAATATTGCAAAGTGAAAAAATATATAAAAATCAAACTTCATTAATTATTTAACTCCGATGTTACTGTAGACTTTAGTTCCCCTTAACCCACTCCTCCCCAGTATAAGTTATGTCATTCATAGGATGAATTATTAAAGTATTATTTCTTTATTACTTGTATTTTTTATAACGATAGTGATTAAAATATAAAGTTTTATGTTTTACTAATAAAAACAACAACAAAAAAGATCTTTAAATATTATTAGTAGTAATGTAGCTCATGTTACAGTCTACCAGCGACTTGTTTATCAAATAATTTTATTGTCCCCATTTTCCATTAATTTTATTTTAGCTTCAGCTGGTCATTCACTTCAAATTTTAAAAGCATTAAAACAAATTTAGCTGAGATTGAGAATTAAATTAGAAAATTGTATTTTACATTGTAACTAAGTTTATAAAATTACTTTTGTTTCCTGGAGAAGGCTTTCTGCCTACTGATAATTTAATTTCCCCATACTTAATCATTTTAAAATGATTTGTTTCTAACTCGCCTCAGTAATTTCCCAGTGAGAGTGATAAGTAGATACGGTTTTATGGGCTCACAATAAAGACATTGAAAGTAATTTAAGTTATGTTTGATACTCAAAAGCTACTGTAGTTGACATAACAAAGACACTGACAGACACGGAAGAGAACAACAGAGGACACATTCGCTCGAAACAAAACTACTGTTCTCACCCACCTGTTGGTTAAAATGACCTGCTCAATTAAGTGCTGTCCTTGCATATCCACCATCCACCAGGCTGGATTATCCGAACCTGTGTGCTGACATCCACCGTACGCAGTGAAATTAGTTAGTCTGATACCGTCATTAGCAATATACGCTTGTCCTGCATGGAAAGTTGAACTCTGCCAGACCGGCTTGTAAAGAGCCGCATTAAAAAGACAAAACACGGCCAGAACAGAATGATGCACTAGAGACAAACACAATAACAGCCCCCGATGACTTGATATTTTCATGGCTGGAGATCTTCAGCATCCCAAGGCGTCTAGCCAATGTAATTAAGAAGGGCTTGAAACGATTTTTCCTTTATATTTATATAGCTAGAGCTTAAGATGAAACATTTATCAGTTTTCTTGAAGCTGAAAATATATTCTAACATAACTGATGGAATCGTTCTATATTTGTTACACTCGACAGGAAACCCTAGTGTTGAAATAAAAAGTAGATGAATATTTGAATAATATCTGAAAGAGTTCTGACAAATAGTAATTGATTGCTATTGTCAACTTATTCAAGTCGTATTCTGTTTGAGGGCAACATGTTCTGAGCAAATGTTAATGAGTCATTTAATATTAATAGTGTCAGTCACGCAATTGCAAAGCAGAAATGGATACAGCAAAGAATGGAAGAAACAGCGAGTAGCGAGGTTGTGCTAATTGCAAATATATACCAAAGAAAACCAAAATGCCGAATAAAATTATTGTCAAGTAAAACACATCTAAGCGATGAATTTCCTTTATGTAAGTTTTTTCCAGGCACGAAGTTTTTTTAAACTTCTCATTCAAGATAAAGACTACAGATATTCACGTTAGAGACTTAAAAAAAACCCGTAAAAAATCAAGTTTTTCACTATAAATCCTATATGTATGAGACGTAACTAAAAGAATGTTCATTAAAATACGCAGCGCAAGACCATCCAAAAATACAAATTTGTAGTTGTGTCGTAAAACATGTTTAATATAATGCGCACCGATCAGGAATCTATACATATATATATATATATATATATATATATATATATATATATATAAATCAAAGTATGTCTGTGTGTGTGTGTGTGTGTGTGCATGTCGTGTATTGCTGACTAAACTATTCATCCGATCGTCGTGAAATTTTTGGAGACTGTTAAGTACCCACCTGGGATGGTAACTGGCAACATTTTTTTAAAATTTAACACTCTTGGAGCACCGGGGGCCCATAATGTCATTTGTTGTTTACATGAGCTCTATAAAAATTAGTTTAAGCGCTAGCTACTGAGTAAATTGTTGGATATTATCCAAACTTTGTATATGACAATTTGATAGTCAATATTAAAATACTATAGGGCACTAAACTGCTAATATTCATTCCTTTGGGGCTGGGGGCCCAAAAATTCACATTTCATGTGTCATAACTTGTAAAGATTTTTAATGACTGAATGGTGAAAAAAACGTAAACGTTTAAAAAATGTGAATTTTTTTAAAACATACCACAAATTGGTTTCTTTAAATTTATTCCTTTTTACTTTGATCGTTGCAACGCACGACGGGTCTGCTAGTAAGTTTATAAAAAGTGTTGTCAATAAAATACGCACCTAATTGCGCGACAGAAAGGTTGTTCAATATAATGCGCATCCCTACACTCTATCTAAAAAAATAACATGGTACATAGGAATAAATAAAATAATCTAAAAAATAAATGATTCAATTACGGTACATGGGATCGATCTGAAATTTTGAGACATAGTTTTTATCATCGCCACCAAACAGCCTGCTAAATTTCAGCTCGCTAGCTTATGAGGAAATGGGTTAAAAATCGATCCAAAGTTTGGCGACAAGCAATCAAGGGTGCACGCAAGCAGACACCACGAGTTAATATAAAGGATTTAAAAAAGTAGCAACCAAAATTACGTATAAGCCAAGTGGGTCCAACAATGTCTGTTGTCGATGGCTGCCTGACAGAATCATCATTTCTCTCTGTGTTTACCATTTAAACCCACCACACCCAAATTTGTTAATATTTATGACCTCGTTATTGTTAGAACTTACATATATAAATTAAAATTAATTTTTTGTTTGTTAAATTTCCATTGTTTTAATCTTGAGGCTTTCTTGGTATTTTCCCTTCAAGCCCTAATATGAGGGTTTCATGGCATTTTCCCATCAAGCCCTAATATGAGGCTTTCTTGGCATTTTCCCGTCAAGTCCTAATATGAGGCTTTCTTGGCATTTTCCCGTCAAGCTCTAATATGAGTCTTTCTTGGCATTTTCTTGTCAAGCCCTAATATGAGGCTTTCTTGGCATTTTCCCGTCAAGCCATAATATGAGGCTTTCTTGGCATTTTACGGGCAAGTAACATCTTTAATAATTTTAGTTAGACCTATCTTCAGCTAAATAATAAGAAAAGTGTTTTCTAATGTTATTTGATCTGTTTCAGGTTGTTGCTGGTCGAACATTTTTTGATAGAGCTAAGTCTTCATATATTTTTCTAAATTCAAAATACTAAAACCATAGGAAACATTTAATAATCTTTAATCAATCAAATACTAAATAAACATATATTAAAAATAATATATGATATTGATTATTCTTTGATAGTTGATATTAAAATAAAAATTCTCTTCCCACGCCACAGAGTTGTGTAACTACTGCATGTGTATGCTGTGTAGGCATTTTTATCTCCGTTTTGACTCATATCAAAACTTAATGTTACTATAATATAAATAACACCACTAATAAACCTACTTTACTTTCAAGATAAGTTAAATAATTTGGTATAAAACTCATGTATTATAAAGTAAAAGTGACTATCAAATAATTATTCTAAATAGAAAATTGTAGCAAATAGTAATATATATAGCTAAACACCAATCCTAGTTGTAAAGTGAGCGTAAGCGCAGTCTATAGAAATAAGCATGTTATTTAATAATAATATAAATAGTAGGTAGCAGTAACCAAATAAACAATTAAGGTATAATGTTAAATAAGTAATAGTTAAGGTTTTAGTTAGGCCAATTCCCAATATAATTAATTTGAACAAAACCAAAATTCTATAATTCAAATAAATAAACTAGGGCTGTTTACGATTAATTTAAATTTAATCTTGAACTTTTGAAAAATTAACGATTAATTTCATTAATTAATCGTTAATGTTAATTAAACTCAAAAATTAAAATTTATGACGTCATTAAACTGAACACCGCAAGGGAAGTAACAAAAAAGTAATTGACTTTTTTTGGGGGTTTTATTAAATTATTTCCCCTGTCTAATATGTTTGTGCTGAAGGTGGTACCTCAGCGATGTATTTGATCCCCTAAAAGCGAGTTGTTTACAGCATTGAACACAGTAAACTTTTTCACCATCTTCTTCTTTGCCTTCCGCAGTTAGCTTAAAAACAAAATGTTTGCTCAACTTTCGTTTATATTCTTAAATTTAACTATGCTGAAGCTGTCAACTGGTAATGTGTTTGTGTACATCTGCACGTCTACATAAATTAATAACGTATAATAATACGCGGGAGAAGTTTGTACGTATATATATAAACTAGGGGTTGTAGGGCGCCTAAGCCGCCCACACCGGCTTTAGGGCACCTACGGCGCCCACTTTTTTTGTCAAAACCCCTAGTAAATTATCCTTGTATGATAATTACGAAATATTAAACTTCCTGTAATGTACACAAAGTATTTTATAATTATAAATCATCAAATCCTATTTTTACATCGTTCCCTTTCCCAAAATTAAGATATAAGCTAAAGCAAAGACGTCATATAATATTTTTTTACAGCACGTCTTTAATTGATAATTATTTTGCACACCTTTTTGCGCGCCTTTCGATGCACGACTTGTATTAAAATATAAGCTCTAAAATGACGTCATAGCGTTCCACATCCTTCCAGCCAGCCAGTGACTTGGACTATTATATTGTACTAGGGGTTGTAGGGCGCCTATGGCGCCCACTTTTTTGGTCAAAATCCCAAGTAACTTATCCTTGTTTGATAAATACGAAATATTAAAATTCCTGAAATGTACACAAAGCATTTTATAATTATAAATCCTCAAATCCTATTTTTATATCGTTCCCTTTTTCCAAAATTAAGATATGAGCTAAAACAATTACGTCATATAATATTTTTTTACAGCGCGTCTTTACTTTGTAATTAATTTGCACACTTTTTGATGCACACCTTGTATTAAATATAAGATCAAACAATGACGTCATACAATTTTTTTTTACAGTGCTTATCACCACACGATTTTTTAAAACTGCTATAGACTATTGTACATCGTTCCTCAGCGTTCCACATCCAGCCAGCCAGTGACTTTGACTATTATATTATTTACTAGATTATGCCGGGGCGCCGTGGCGCCTGCGGCGCCCACTTTTTGAGGGCGCCTACGGCGCCAACCTTTTCCAAAAGCCCAGTAACTTATCCTTGTTTAATAAATACGAAATATTAAACTTCCTGAGTTGTACACAAAGTATTTTATAATTATAAATCCTCAAATCCAATTTTTACATCGTTCCCTTTTTCCAAAATTAAGATATAAGCTAAAGCAATGACGTCATATAATATATTTTTTACAGCGCGTCTTTAATTTGTAATTAATTTGCACACCTTTTGATGCACACCTTGTATTAAATATTAGATCAAACAATGACGTCATATAATAATTTTTTACAGTGCTGACACGATTTTTTTAACTGCTATAGACTGTTGTACATCGTTCCTCAGCGTTCCACATCCAGCCAGACAGTGACTTGGGCTTTTATATTATTTATATTATATAAATTATTATTTATTATTGATAATAAAATATTTTAAAAATAAATTTAAAAAAAATATTATAAATATTTTCTTACATTTTAATCGATTTTTTATCGATTAAAATTATTTAAATCGATATTTTATCGATACAATTTTAGCGATTAATCGAGAAATTAATCGTTAATTTCCGCTGCCCTAAAATAAACATAAAAAAATGAAAATTTAAATTATTAACTAAATTTAATTAAACTTAATTTAAAATAGTACAATGAAACAAATCTAAACCAAATTATACATACTTTATCTACTATATAAAAGCCCAGGTAATGCTAAGGGACATAATCAGCATATTTTTTTTAGAAATAGAAAATATAGACGTAAAATCATAATCATTTTGGTTTCGAGATTAACAGAGTGTTTGGTGTTTCTCGCCGTAAAATATTATATGACGTCTTTGTTTGTGTTGTATATAGAGAAAAGTTTTGAAAAATAAATCATTCTAATGAACTAAAATTTAATTATTTATTCTTTTTATTGAACTCATTCACATACCAATTTTTTGGTTGTCGGACACACTGATTCGAACGCATCCAATAACATTCACGTAAGTTACTTGAGTTTTTTAAAAAAATTGTGCGCCCTGGGTGACCCAGAACAACCTAGTATTATTATAATTAGTGAAAAAGATAGTTTTAAATTTTAAATTGAAATAAACCATATACTTAAACTAACCTAACTCCAAAAATGATAATTTTAATCTTAATGATAACCACAATGCTATTAATGGAGTTAATTCTAACTTTAACCAAGACACATTTTAGAAATCAGACCATTATAACAACAATAATACACCACCACAAAACGAAACACACTTATCTTAAGCACATTAAAGGAAATTTCCCTGAAAACAATGAATTCATTACTGGAGAATATGCACAACTGACAAAGTAACGCCATTATTTAAATCATTAGACATTGAAACGCTAGAGGATTGAAAAACAATGAGCAAAGTAGTAATAGTACATAAGGCGTTAATTATAACTTGATATACAACACAAAGATAATATAATACCACCCTCACATAGACAGTAATAAAACACTTTTCTTATTCCATATTCCTAGAACAAACACATACACATTCTCGTTCTTTCCGTCCAAAATTTGGACGTGTAATGGGTTGCGTGCAATGTTTCCTCTAAGGTTCGTTGGTCCATGTGCAAAGTGAAAACAAAAACTCCTTTGCAAAGTTTCTCAGCCTCCATTTTTTGGAGCATTATTTTACAAATTTGCTGAGCGGTAATTAAAAATTGCTGTGCGGCGTCGGTCAGATATCAGCGTTGCCACGCTGCTTAAATGGAACATTGGTTGCGTAATGAAACCGGGAAAACCAACACACCATCAACATTTAAAACTCTAATAAAAATGCGGACCAAAAATAAACGAAGAATAAGCGTGGGTCGCAATAATCTACTTATTTGATGTTAAGTTAGAGTTAAAATTTAAAAACATCACGTAATTACCTACAACTTGTATACTTTAATTGCATTATTTTTTTAGTTTTTATAAATAATCACGAATGAAAGGTTGCTTTAAACAGTAACAGTGTTATAAATGTATATTAAAACTGTGCAATCATTACTTTTCAAATTTCACCCCACCCCTTTTGTTTTCACCCCACATTACTCTGGTTCTTACAAAATAATAGTATAAATACGCGTATTATTTTTTGAGAAGTGTCAAAAATTTAGATACAGCTCAAGGCACATTTAAAGTAATTGTGCAGACGTCACGCTTTCAACCGGGTTTAAGCTTGAGATCAATGGTTTTTTAAACAAGAATAATTCATCGAATCCGTTGTGTGACTGTGAACACTCCATTATTAACCGTTACAACAAACACGTCATAGCCATTCATGAAGTGGTGTATGTTTTGTGTGGCTTCCAATATCACTCATCTACAACGAACAAAAGTTTCACAACGCACTTAATCTGATTGTGTCACCTGACTTGACTGATTGCTGTAAAAGTTTCGTGTAATACTCGAGAAACACTGCAATCAGATTAGAATATTTATTTTGTTACTTTTTAGTATGGGGAACCAGAAAAAAGCCAAAACGAACCAACGAATGCGTTATTGAAAAAATAAAAATCGAGTCAACAAGAACGACAATTGTAACAGTAAGCAAATGGTCACTTGAAGGAAATAATGCAATATTTTCTTTATATGAAAAGACGGCTGGTGAGAAATGCGAACATGTTTTTGTAATAGAATGCCTTAGATGTTGGAAAGGGCATGGTGAATACAAACCAGGCAAAAGGAATCCTTTTGAGATAACACTATTTTTTTCTTTATCCAAGAATTTATTGATTGAGGTAATTCAGAGATATTATGCTTTTCTGGGTGTAACTTTGTTTTTACTGATCTTTATTTTATAATTGGAAATTAAAATCAATTCCTATGTTTGATGAGTAAAATGTCAAATGTTTGATGAGTAAAATGTCAAATGTTTGATGAGTAAAATGTCAAATGTTTGATGAGTAAAATGTCAAATGTTTGATGAGTAAAATGTCAAATGTTTGATGAGTAAAATGTCAAATGTTTGATGAGTAAAATGTCAAATGTTTGATGAGTAAAATGTCAAATGTTTGATGAGTAAAATGTCAAATGTTTGATGAGTAAAATGTCAAATGTTTGATGAGTAAAATGTCAAATGTTTGATGAGTAAAATGTCAAATGTTTGATGAGTAAAATGTCAAATGTTTGATGAGTAAAATGTCAAATGTTTGATGAGTAAAATGTCAAATGTTTGATGAGTAAAATGTCAAATGTTTGATGAGTAAAATGTCAAATGAACACCACTGAAAAAGTTATTTACATCTGCCATATGCGGCTGTCAATTTTACCGAATGTGAAGTAAATAATTACATAGATCGAGTAAAATGTCAAATGAACACCACTGAAAAAGTTATTTACATCTGCCATATGCGGCTGTCAATTTTACCGAATGTGAAGTAAATAATTACATAGATCTAGTAAAATGTCAAATGAACACCACTGAAAAAGTTATTTACATCTGCCATATGCGGCTGTCAATTTTACCGAATGTGAAGTAAATAATTACATAGATCTTGTAAAATGTCAAATGAACACCACTGAAAAAGTTATTTACATCTGCCATATGCGGCTGTCAATTTTACCGAATGTGAAGTAAATAATTACATAGATCTTGTAGCTCTGTAGAATACAGTTTTGTTTTTAAAAAATAATTGAAACTCAACAATAAACATTTATGTAAGTGAGACACATGACTTCTGAAAATAATGTGGCAGCGGGCATATTGGATTTTAGTTGTGAACACGGAGAGAAATGACGATACTGACAGGCAGCCGTCACAAACAGAAATTGTTACAACGACTTGGCTTGTACAGAAGTTTCGTTGATACGTCATTCTCTAACGTGAACATATATTTCCAGTCTTTATCTTGAATGAGAAGTTAAAAAAATCATGCCTGGAAAAAGCTAAAACTTAAACAAAGTAAATTGATCCCGTACTCGGCATCGTGGTTTTCTGTGTTGTATAATTGTTAAATAGCACATGCTCGTTACTCGCAGTTTGTTTATTTTAATGTTGTATTCACTGTCTGATTTGTTAACCGGTATTATTTATATCAAATAACTCATTGACATATGGCCAGAGCATGTTTTGCTGAAAAACGATACGAATTAAGGAATGTTACGACATAAATCGATTACTAGTTGTCCTTTGATATTATTAAAATATTCCTATTCTTTGCAGTAGAGTTTTTGATAGAAATTAACAAACATGGAACGCTTCCATCTGTTATGTTAAGTTCGATTTTCATTTGCAAGAAAATAGATAAATGTTCAGGTTTAGCTCGAGCCATATAAATATAGAGGGAAAATCGTTTCAAGCCCTTCTAAATTAATTTGGATAAACGCCTTGGGATGCTGAAGATTTCCAGCCATGAAAATAACAAGTCATCGGCAGCTGTTGTTGTGTTTGTGTCTAGCGCATCATTTGATTCTAGCCTTGTTTTGTCTTTTCAATGTTGCTCTTTACAAGCCGGTCTGGCAGTGTTCAACATATTACGCAGGACAAGCGTATTTCGCCAATGAAGGTAACAGACAAAATAATTTCACTCTGTACGGTGGATGTCAGCACACGGATTACGATAATCCAACCTGGTGGATGGTGGATTTGCAAGGACAGCACTTAATTGAGCAGATCATTTTAACCAACAGGTGTGTGTGTGAACAAAAGTATTTTTTCAAGCGCGGTTTCCCTCCGTTCTTCTTTCGAATCTATGAGTAGTCTGTTTTATGTCAACAATTGCTTCTTTGTACCTAACATTAAGACGTAAATTACTGTCACTGCATTTATTGCGAGCCAGTAAAATTCGTTTAAACTAAATGCCATGCGCTCAAAATTGTGTATCTACTTTTGGTTGTCACTGGGAAATTACTGGGGCGAGTTAGAAAGACGTCAGTTAATCAGGATCGGATTAAGTATGGGGGAAAAAACTTATCAGTAGGGAGAAAGCGTGAGAACGGACACAAACAGCAGCACGAAGTACTGAAAAAAAGCAAGTAAACGTGGAGACATGTGCACAGCGGTTGTTGTTATCTGCCCCACACTCTTTACTACCATCCCTTTCCAACCATAAACTAGGATTTGTCGACCCTAGGGTTTCTCATGTTCTAAAAAAATGAGGAAAACAGGGGTCAGAAAAAAAAGACGTAATTTTGTTTTAAAAAAATTGTTCCCTCTGGGGCTTGAACCCAGGACTTTCAGCGTGCAAGGCGACGTGATAACCACTACACTACTAATCATATGTTATTCAGTGCAGGAAAAATGCAAGCGAACGCAAGAAGCATTGTTGCCACCACCGCTTTTTTAAAATCTCTTATATTAACTTCACCGCCGTCTCTGTCTCTCTGTCGTTCTGTCGTCATCTCTCTCTGTCTGTGTTGGGCGGGCGGAAAAACAAAAGTAAAAAATGACCCACTTCCCGTGATCCGATCAAGCTGAAAATTGACACACGGACCCGTCTCACCTAACAATGCATCGTATCAAAATTTCAGATCGATCGAACGTACGTAATTAAATTAATGCATTTTTAGTTTATCCTTATATAACGTATGTAATTCAAATTCACCGTTTGTTATTGTTTTTTTCCACTTGAGAGTTTGAGTTGACGCGTTGAGGCGACCCATCGAAGTACCGGCGTGCTTTTGTTTACATTTTACGTGTCACGCTGAGCTCGGTCAAGCGATCGGGGACCAGACTTTTCCCCTCTCCCCCCACCCACCCCCCCATGGTTATGAAGCAAAGTTGAGTTAAGACAGATTCAGTCTGTAAATGTTTGTCGCGTTTGAAAATAATCAATACTGTTAGTTATGTCTCATATATAAGGGATTTATAGTCAAAAACTTTGTTTTTACGGGTTTGTTTTTATTAAATCCCTTATATTAACTTCACCGCCATCTCTCTCTATCGTTCGTCGTCGGGCGGGCAGAAAAACAAAAGTAAAAAATGACCCACTTCCCGTGAAGCCATCGGGCTGAAATTTGGCACACGGACCCGTGTCACCTAACAATGCATCGTATCAAAATTTCAGATCGGTCGAACGTACCGTAATTAAATTAATGCATTTTTAGTTTATCTATATAAAACTATATGTAGAAGTCGCTATTGTTTACATTTTACAGGTCACTTCACTTCACGCCAGCCATCGGTGAACACATCTCGTGTTTTAACCAGGTGTACCAGCGTGCTTTTGTTTAAATTTTACGTGTCACGCTGAGCTCGGTCCAGCGATCGGTGACCAGACCTTTCTCCTCTCCCACCCGCCCCCAGGGGTTATAAAGCAAAGGGAAGTAAAGACAGATTCAGAGTGTAAATGTTTGTCGCGTTTGAACATAATCAATACTTTAGTTATGTCTCATATATAAGGGATTTATAGTCAAAAACTTTGTTTTTACGGGGTTGTTTTATTTTTCTTTTCATCCTACTACGCTTGCCCACTGTGATCTTTGGACCCCAGCAGGGGTCATTCGTCAAGTTAATTTGCACATGTTCGTTTAAGTGAATTATGTATATATATATATATGAAGTTTAAACTACATAAACACGTATATTTAATAGATCTATTTAAATGAGCTGCGTATAACGCTCCTATTCTCTGACAACCCAGCTAACACATGTCGACCCAAGACAGCAAGACAACTTTGTCAACATCTCGTGTGACGTCTGCTACAACAGAATGAGTTATGTCGATGCTAGGACGCAGGTTTGTAAAAAGGTTGTACGATATGAGTTGTTGAAGAAACAAATGGTTGATTACGTTGTATCGAAACTTTGTTTAATCCACCATGACACTCGGTGATAAAAATACCTTTAAAGTTCAATTTACTGTCAAAACTTGTGAGTGAATAACGTTCGGAATATATGTTGGACAGCAATAGCCCATCATTTTGATACGCATGCCATGGGACCAAAAAGCCCTTGATATGACAACACGTTTTCTAGGGTCCCGCCCCTCACAATTTAGCAAAAATAAAACCACCACCCAAAAGAGGTTGACGTTGAACGGGGCTATAAAGTGACAAGAGGTTGACGTTTAACGGGGCCATAAAGTGACAAGAGGTTGACGTTGAACGGGGCTATAAAGTGACAAGAGGTTGACGTTGAACGGGGCTATAAAGTGACAAGAGGTTGACGTTGAACGGGGCTATAAAGTGACAAGAGGTTGACGTTGAACGGGGCTATAAAGTGACAAGAGGTTGACGTTGAACGGGGCTATAAAGTGACAAGAGGCTGACGTTGAACGGGGCTATAAAGTGACAAGAGGTTGACGTTTAACGGGGCCATAAAGTGACAAGAGGTTGACGTTGAACGGGGCTATAAAGTGACAAGAGGTTGACGTTGAACGGGGCCATAAAGTGACAAGAGGTTGACGTTGAACGGGGCTATAAAGTGACAAGAGGTTGACGTTTAACGGGGCCATAAAGTGACAAGAGGTTGACGTTGAACGGGGCTATAAAGTGACAAGAGGTTGACGTTGAACGGGGCTATAAAGTGACAAGAGGCTGACGTTGAACGGGGCTATAAAGTGACAAGAGGCTGACGTTGAACGGGGCTATAAAGTGACAAGAGGCTGACGTTGAACGGGGCTATAAAGTGACAAGAGGCTGACGTTGAACGGGGCTATAAAGTGACAAGAGGCTGACGTTGAACGGGTCTATAAAGTGACAAGAGGCTGACGTTGAACGGAGCTATAAAGTGACAAGAGGCTGACGTTGAACGGGGCTATAAAGTGACAAGAGGTTGACGTTGAACGGGGCTATAAAGTGACAAGAGGCTGACGTTGAACGGGGCTATAAAGTGACAAGAGGCTGACGTTGAACGGGGCTATAAAGTGACAAGAGGCTGACGTTGAACGGGGCTATAAAGTGACAAGAGGTTGACGTTGAACGGGGCTATAAAGTGACAAGAGGTTGACGTTGAACGGGGCTATAAAGTGACAGATAAAGAATTAACCATGTCCCAAATAGGCATTTACAAAATGTATCTTATTCTGTTTACTTTTCCGCTTGTTTCTTAACCGCCAGTTGCGTCACACTTGTTATTAAACTGAATTGCCCCGGTGCTGTCTCTGTTATTTATAGCCTTAATTATAGTGCGCAAAAACACATGCTACTAAGAGCGCGTCGTTCAGATCGTTACGCCTTATCTTTTCTCAACAACCGAACCTCAAAGTTTTCTTAATGGACACATCCGCTTTTTACAAGCTTTTGTCATTCATCAACAACTCTCCACAAATCATAATCTACCTCCAACTCTCTCACATAGTCCCCCCCCCATGATTTGTCTGGTGATGATGCTGGGACACTAACTTGTAATTAAAAAACAAAGCGCTCTTAGTCTTAAATGGTTTGAACAAAAAATATGCAACGAAACCTTTTAATTTTATAAAGCTCAATCAAATACGTGGAGCTGAACAAATTCTCACCAAACTTTGCCATACTTTAACATTTAGCCTTAAATTCAGACAGGAAAAGTGGTAAATATTGATATCAAATTGAGTTTATGGGACTTTGGTGGTTCGCTGGTTGTGTAAACAATTCTACTGGCATCGGAGGTTATTAAGTATTGCTAAGATGTCTATGGGGCATTCGCAGATCATCAAAGATTTTATTTTTCATTAAGGGTGGATGACAATAAAATATCCAGCTCAAAAGGAAATCAGAAAGATGTTCAAATAGAACATACAAAATGAGGTCACTTAATTAAACAGCCCCGTAAAAACAAAGTTTTTGACTAAATCCCTTATGTATGAAACATAACTAAAAGTATTGATTATGTTCAAACGCGACAAACATTTACAGACTGAAACCGAATTATCTTCCTTGGCTTTAAAACCGGGGGAAGGGGGGAGGGGGTGTGGCGTGAATGCGTTAACTCAACTGGCACTTGGAAGAAAAACAATAACAAACGGTGAAATTGAGTTACATATGTAGTATCTATGGCATCCGTCCATCCTCATGGGATGATGGCGTTTCCTCCTGCTCCTCTGCCCCCTTCCCCTTTCTCCTGGCCCTTTTCTCCTCGCTCTTGACTGTAAGGGAAGCTTCCGCGACTTGGATGCCCTCGCGTACTTTAGCCCGCCAGGAGGTGCGTTCCTCAGCAATGGTTTCCCACGTTTTATGGTCTATCTGCGCCAGACTCATGTCTTTCTTGCAGACATCCTTGAAGCGCAAGCAGGGGCGTCCTCTCTTCCGCACACCAGTTGCCAGCTCACCGTAAAGCAGGGCTCTTGGAATGCGCTCCGAGTTCATCCTGCGGACATGTCCCAGCCACCGCAGGCGCCTCTCACTCAGGATTGAGTGCATGCTCAGCATATGACTCCTTCTGAGTACCTCGACATTCGTTATCTTGTCCTGCCACTTGATGTGTAGAATCCTGCGCAAGCATCGTAAGTGGAAGCTGTTGAGTTGCTTTGTTTGTTTGGGAGAATGAAAGATCCCTTCTATCTAAGGGTCTTAAATTCATTCCTCTTACACCTTCTTGCGACCGTTTTCAACTACAGAGCGATTCTCAACGTTTTTTCCGCGCTCTCAGACTTCAGTTCCATTTTGCCGGGAAAAACAACACGCTTCCCGATGATGAGTTATTCCCATTCAAAAAACAAAGGAAATCTACTTGGACACCACCGCCTGGTCAATCCAAGGCTCTGGACTTATATATCAAAAGCACAGAGAATGATATTAAAAACCTTTTGTTTCCTCGACTCCGTAAATCCAACCTTTCTAAAGTTGAGTCGAAAGCCTTGTCGTTTATTGCGCAGCCGTAAAGACATTGTCATCAAACCGGCCGACAAAGGCGGGGCCGTAGTTGTATGGGATAAGGAGTTGTATATTAAGGAAGCTCAGAGACAACTGGAGGACACCCAGTTCTACCAACAGAGAGCCACAGATCCCATCATGAAAAACAACACGGTGGTTAAAAAGACCATCGATGAGTTGATAACAGAATGCGCTCTACCTCAATCAGCGTCCAGGATGCACATTTTTGACAGTGACCTGGGCAAGCCATCCTTTTATCTCCTTCCTAAAATTCACAAGGATGGTAACCCTGGTAGACCTATTGTCTCTGCATGTTCTTGTCCAACAGAACACATTTCTGAATTCTTGGATAGTGTCTTCCAACCGATAGTGGCATCCCTCCCTACGTACATTAAGGACACCAACCATGCCTTACGGACATTCGACTCTCTGAGCATCAATCCAAACGTAAAGAACTATCTGTTCCTCCTTGATGTATGTTCCCTCTATACATCCATTCCCCACAACGATGGCCTTCTGGCTGTACAATACTTTTTGGACAGACAACCTCACCCCAATATACCTACACATGCCTTACTACGCTTGGCGGAATTGGTCTTAACCCTCAACTCGTTTGAGTTCAATGGCCAGTTCTTTGACCAAATCAGTGGGGTCGCCATGGGGACTAAAATGGGACCCAGCTATGCATGCTTGTTCATGGGCCATTTCGAGCACAGAGTGGAACAAGAATACACTGGTCGCCTCCCCGAATTTTATAAAAGATACATTGATGACGGCATTGGGGTCACTCATATGGAGAGGAGTGAACTTGACACGTTCATCAGCTTTGTTGATTCTTTTCACCCCTCCATTAAGTTCACTCACACGATTTCCGAACTATCGGTTAATTTCCTGGACATTACTGTAACTCTCCAGAAGAACCACCTCCTCACTTCGGCCTACTTCAAACCTACGGACAGTCACTCTTACCTACTCTATCCCTCGTCTCATCCCAAATCCTGTAAGGATTCTATTCCATTTTCACAACTCCTTCGCCTCCGTAGGCTGTGTCAATCTAATGAGGACTTTTTGGAAAAGGCGTTGGAAATGGTGGAGTTTTTTAGACAAAGGTCTTACCCTGAAGCTATACTTCAATCTGCACTTCAGCGAGTTAAAAACTTCACTCGTGCCGACGCCTTTGTATCACGCTCCAGTGATAGTAATGAAAGGAGCAAATTGGTGCTCACATACCATCCCCACAACATCAGAGCAAAGGAAATATTTGTGAAAAATCGCACCATCCTCCTCGCGGACCCTGAGACAAACAACATATTTTCCACCCCACCCCTCATTGTATTCAGGAGGGACAAAAATCTGCGAGACCTATTGGTTCGTAGCCGTCTGCTTATTCCGTCCTCCCATCTGGGCACTAAGCCATGTGGTCGTAATCGCTGCAAGACATGTCCCTTTGTTACCCAGACGGACCAGATTGTCTTCCCTAAGGGGACATTCAAGATTAGGAATGGCTATCTTTGTACTAGCCGCAATGTGGTCTACACCATTGTGTGTAAGCGCTGTCCTTTGAAGTACATTGGTGAAACGGGGAGGTTACTCTCTTGCCGTATCGCGGAACATGTACGGGCCATTAAACAAGACAAACAGTGTCCTGTCTCCCGACACTTCAATGGACGGGACCACATGGGCGTCGATGACATGTCTGTCACCGCCTTGGTTTCTTGTACAAACACACCCGGCCGGGTCAGTCTGGAGAATAGACTAATCCATGAATATGGGACTCTTACACCACATGGGATCAACGTTGTGTTCGCACTGACAAGCTGATTGATTGGCCACACCCACCCTTTCCTTTCCTATTTAAGCTCTTACTTTTCTCTCCTTGCTTTATCTTTACTGGACTACTTGGATTTCACCGCAGCTAAGTGTTTTTTTCTATTATTTCGTTTTATTCGTTTCATTTGTGTACTATTTGTCCGTTGAAGAAGGCTCTTTGCCGAAACGTTCGCTGTTGTGTTACGTCCTGTCAGGCCTACTAATACCCTGTTTTTATTTTATGCATTTACCTTTGTTTGTTTGGCATAGGTCGTCCAGCACTCGCTGCCATAGAGGAGTGTGCTGAGCACGCAGGCCTGGTACACAGTGATTTTTGTCCTAGCAGTGAGCTGTGCATTGTTCCACACTCTTTTATTCAGCCTAGCCATTAATGATGAAGCCTTGCCGATTCTGGTTTCAATTTCCTTTTCCAGGGAGAGTGTGCTTGTGATGTTACTGCCAAGGTAGGTAAAATCATCGACGACATCCAAGGTGTTTCCCTCAATGGAGATTGCTGGGAAGCAGTCAGTTCCTTGTCTCATAATGTTGGTCTTTTTGAGGCTTATCGTTAGACCAAAATCTTTGCATGCCTCTGAGAACTTGTCGACCAAAAGTTGGAGACCTATCTCTGAATGTGAGGTAAGGGCTGCGTCATCCGCGAAGAGCAGCTCTCTAATTAAAACATTTTCCACTTTTCTCTTTGCACGGAGACGGCTGATGTTGTACAGATTTCCATCCGCCCTGGTATGGATGTTTACACCCTCGAAACAGTCCTCGAATGCATGACGCAGTAGCATCGAGAAAAAGATACCGAAGAGTGTTGGAGCCAGTACACAACCCTGTTTGACTCCGCTACAGACTGGGAAGGGTTCTGAGGTGGCACCATCGAAGAGCACTGTGCTGTGCATATTGGTGTGGAAGGACTCGATGATGGAGAGAAGCCGCGGCGGGCATCCTATTTTTTCCAATATACGTAGCAGACCCTCGCGGCTGACCAGGTCAAATGCCTTTGTTAGATCTATGAAGGCAACAAAGAGGGCTTTCTGTTGCTCCCGACATTTCTCTTGTAGCTGACGGAGTGAGAAGATCATGTCCATTGTTGACCGGCCAGCCCGAAAACCGCATTGTGATTCTGGGTAGACATTTTGCGCCAGAATTTGCAGGCGTGCAAGGATCACTCTGGCAAAAGCCTTTCCCACAATACTCAGTAAGGAGATACCACGATAGTTATTGCAATCGCTGCGATCTCCTTTGTTCTTATAAAGCGTAACTATTTTGGCGTCACGCATGTCCTGTGGGATGTGACCGCGTTCCCAGCAATCGCATATGAGTTCGTGCAGAGGCTTCAGTAGTGCTGGCTGGCCGTGCTTAAGGACTTCTGCAGGAATGCCATCGTTGCCTGGGGCCTTTCCATTTCTCAGATGATCGATAGCCCTACCAAGCTCCTCTATTGACGGTGGAGCATCAAGCTGATCTAGAACTGGTAGATCTGGTATTCTTTCTATGGCAGAGTCAGATACTACATTCTGTGTCGCATAGAGTTCTAGATAGTGCTCAGTCCAGCGCCGCATCTGCTTGTCTCGTTCTGTGATCATCTCACCTGATTTTGTCTTGATTGGAGCTGACTTTGAAGTTGTGGGCCCAGTGGCCTTTTTTATGCCTTCGTACATTTGTTTTATATCTCCCTGATCAGCAGCAGATTGAATGCTTTTGCATAATTCCACCCAATAAGTGTTAGCGCAAAAACGTGCAGTCTTCCGGGCTGTGTTTCTGGCACTTCTGAGACATTTCAGGGTGTCAGGTCCTGGGGAAGCTTTGTAGGCCAGTAGAGCTTTTCTTTTTGTCTCCGTCACGGGATTCATTGTAACCCAGTGGGCTTCAAACCAATCTGCATTTTTTCTTTCCTTCCTCCCGAGGACGGCAAGAGAGGTGTTGTAAATAGTGTCTCGAATATGGAGCCAATTCGCATCGATTTGTTCTGTCCCTATAGCATCATGCGGATTGGGGATTTCTTTCTGCGAGGTGTTGGCTTTAAGAGCTTGCTCAAGCTTGGTGTTAAGTTGATCACTTATCTCAGGGCAGTTGATATTCTGCGTGTTGATGCGAGTTTTACCCTTGCTCTTTGAGTGACACAATTTCTTTGGTATTAATTTGATTCTGCTTGCGACCAAAGAGTGGTCTGTGTCACAGTCGGCACTGTGGTAACTGCGTGTTTGGAGCACACTGGCCAGATCAGATCGCCTGGTGAGAACCAGATCAAGCTGGTGCCAGTGCTTGGAGCGGGGATGTCTCCAAGACACTTTGTGGATGTCCTTGCATTTGAAGAATGTGTTAGTTACACACAGATTGTGAGTACTGCATAGCTCGAGCAGCCGCTGGCCGTTGTTATTAATTTTACCAATGCCATGTAAGCCGATGCTGGTGGACCAGGCTTTGTGATCTGCACCTACCCTGGCGTTGAAGTCACCGAGGAGGTATAGACTCTCATATGTGGGAATATTTGCTACTGCGGAGTCTAGAGCCTCGTAGAAGTTGTCTTTTAACTCTTCTTCGGAGCAGAGAGTTGGTGCATACAGGCTGAGGATATGGGCTGCGCCAGATGATGTTGAAAGTTTAATGCCGAGTATCCTCTCAGTGCCAAGTGCCGCCAGTTCAACGTATGACATAAGAGAGTTTTTTATGGCAAAACCAACGCCATGCTGCCTTGGTCTGTCTGATGGTAGTCCTTGCCAGACAAATGTGTAGTTGGCCTCAACCACTTTGCCGTTTTCAGCCAGCCGCGTCTCCTGTAGACATGCAATGTCGATGCCGAGACGGGAAAGTTCCCTGTCAATGACCGCTGTCTTCCTTATATCTTCCGCACATGAGGGGTCAGAGTTAAAACCAGTGCAGAGGGTTCTGACATTCCAGCTTGCTAAACGAAGTGCTGGTAACTTCTTTCTTATTTTTTCAGTTGGTGCTTGGGTTTATGGCTTGCTTGTTGAGTTGATCACTCTGAGCCCCATGCACCCAATGGGGCAGGCGAGCCATGACGGAACATCACCTTACTGGCTGGGGGCTGCCCAGCTTAAGGCGGGCGGTAGATGCTCAGTGAGACATGGCGATCTCTCCCACCGTCTGGAACGACCCCTGGCGCCTAGCTCTACGCCAATTGAGCAATGGCTTATAACCGGTAACTGCCGCTCCACGTGTTGTGTCTACGCCTTGCGGCGAAGCTGGAGTGACCTCTCCAGGATTGGGTCGAGGAGGTAGAGAAGGGAAAACCACAGGAGGCTACGATAGCCTAGGCAGAGCTTTAGAAAGACCAGCTGTTGCCCAGGCAGCAGGCCCTCTCTCTCCACACAGATGGTGATTCCAGGGGAACAGCTTAGCTGATACAACAAGGTGCCATCTGCATCGCAGGAGTTGCCAGAGATATAGCGCATCGCAATAAAACTGCCTAAGGGACTCCGTCTCCTGATTTTCTGTTAGGGTTTACTCCCTTAGTCTCTCCGTGAACAGGTGTGGCCGCGAGACAACGGAGGTTTGAGATTGGAGTTTCCCTCTCCTAGATGAGCTACCTATCAAGGTTAACGAGCCCCATCTGCCCGAAGCGGCTGGTTTTAAGGCGCCAGCGGCCCGCCTTCACCCCTTCTCCTGTCAGTTGAAACGTGATCCGCCAGACTTCGTTACAAGTCATACGAGAAGGCCAGGAGTTGGACTTTGGTTAGCAGAGGCTATTATGAGACGCAAGCTATGGGGATATTTCGAGAGGAGTGGGTGCTTATTTCCCACTCCCACCCCCGGCAATACTAACCTTGGACCACACATATGTAGTATAGAGATAAACTAAAAATGCATTAATTTAATTACGGTACGCTCGATCGATCTGAAATTTTGATACGATGCATTGTTAGGTGACACAAGTATATGTCCTAAATTTCAGCTCGATAGCATTACGGAAAGTGGGTCATTTTTCACTTTTGTATTTTCCGCCGCCCAAGACAGAGAGAGAGAGAGAGAGAGAGAGAGAGAGAGGAGAGAGAGAGAGAGAGAGAGAGACAGAGAGAGAGAGAGAGAGAGAGAGAGAGAGAGAGAGAGAGATGGCGGTGAAGTTAATATAAGGGATTTAAGAATTAATGACGGTCACTGATGACCTGCTGATCATGTCACATTAGGGTTGAAGGACAAACAGAGGAGGGGCGGTAAACTCAAAGCTTTTAATAATAATCAAGAGAAGTGTCAAAAATGAGTTGCAAGACAGAAGTAATTTACGGCTAAGTCAAGGTATCTCGTCACCTACCTGATTGGTATAATGAACATAGACGGAGGCAGAGTGAGCTTAAAATGTTTCTACTAAAGTAAATAGGATATGGGTAGAAATTGATTTGTGAGGTAAGAGTGACACTAGGGTATGAGAATGTCACTGATGGCTGATTGTTATCGGAGTTAGGTAGTGTACCAAGCTTAATCTTGTTTGGAGTAGTAAAATGTGAATAAATTTTTTTCCTGCTAAGAGTCAAGAATAAATTAATTGCATTATTCAATTAGAAACAGCTTAATAGCGCATAACGGCAAAGATGATGAAATAACAATGATGCTATAAATCATTTAAAACGGATATCTCTTAAAAACTTCATATGGTATCTTTTGTTATAAAGTAGCTACTTCAAATTCTTTAAAAACTAATCTTCAAAAAGCTTGAAATAGTATGTAGTAATATATATTTTAGGGCTGGTACTGATTAAATTTTGTTGTTTTATTAATCGGGAAAAGTGTAAACGATTGATCGATTAATTTCGATTAATTATATTTTTATAACGCATATATAGATCCCGTTAATTTGCGATTAATTATTTCTCGAAATCGGTTAAGTCGCGGTAATTCCATGGCTCTAAAATTTTGTGACGTAACACAGCAAATTCGTTCTGCTATGCAAGAAATAAGGAAGAAACACCTTTTTGTTTATGTATGCCACCTTGAGAATTATATTGGAACAATCCATGGAGTGGAACTCACCACTATACATCAACTTTATTGACTATGAGAAGGCTTTCGATAGTGTTGACAGGCCAACCCTGTGGAAGTTACTAAGACACTATGGGATACCGCAAAACTGACTGACATAATTAAGGCTTCATACGAAGGACTTACATGTAGAATTGTTCATGGCCAACAAACAACAGCGGCTTTTGGGGTACAGACCGGAGTCAGACAAGGGTGTCTGCTTTCGCCATTCCTATTTCAGCTAACCATTGCCTGGATAAGGAAAATGTCAACAGAGCAGAAGAGATATGGTATCAAGGGTGTACACTATGGAAACAACTTGATGACCTAAACTTTGCGGATGATCTGGCATTAATATCGCACTCACAGCAACAGATGCAGGAGAAAACCAACTATGTAGCACAGTTCTCTGCTTGCCTTGGCCTGAACATCCATAAGGGAAAAAGCAAAGTCCTTAAAATAAATAATCAAACAACACTTCAATAACACTGGAAGGAAAAATCTCGAGGAGGTGGATAGCTTCACATACCTTGGAAGCATCATTTACACACAAGGAGGGAAAGAAGCCGATGTAACAATGAGAATTGGCAAAGCAAGAACAGCATTTAAACAGCTAATAAAAGTTTGGAACTGCAAAAACTTGACTCTCCATACCAAGGTCAGGATATTCAAAACCACAATAACGCCTGTCTTGCTGTATGGAGCAGAAACATGGCGAATAACAGCAGCCATTTCAAAAAAGCTTCAAGCTTTTATAAACACACGTCTCCGAATCCGCTGGCTCAATGTCATCACCAACGAAGACCTCTGGCAACGCACACAACAAAAGCCAGTGGAAGAGTTAATACGCCAGAGCAGATGGAGATGGATTGGCCACACTCAGGACTTTTCTTGAAATGAAGAATGTTGAGCATCACGAGTTAGCTGACACTGAATGGCTCCTGAAGTTTTATTATCTCGTAGACATGACTGAACATCTAAATCATTTCAATGTGAAAATGCAAGGCGTTGGAAATACAATATTATCCCCGCAACAAACAGTGTTTGCATTTGAAAACAAGCTAGAACTCTTCTTTGCCGACATTGATACAGGTCGTTTACTACAATTTGAAAAACTGGGAGAGTTCAAAAATATGTGCACATCAAGTGACCATTCTATATATCTTAATATTCAGCAGCTAGCAGGCTTCACGTCAAATCTCCTGCAGTCTTTTAAAGCGCGCTTTGGAGAATTTCGCGAGCACACCCGTCTTTTTAAGTTCATCACCCATACACACGAGTATGCAGTGGACAGCACTGACCTGAGTTGCATCCCCGGAGTCTCCGTCAGCTGCTGACCTGAAGGCCTCAGACTTGTGGGTGAATAAGTTCAAGTAACTGAATGAAGATTTGGAAAGACTTGCACGACAGCAAGCACAGTTGGCGAGCCAACACACAAGTGCAGAAATGGAAAAAAAAACTCCAACACGCAGGCCAGCTGATTTTCAAAACTCGAAACGTGCTACACGTCACATACCACACACTGCAGCATGTGAGTATTGCTATACTTACAATGTTCGTCTCTACGTATGCATGCGAGCAGTCTTTCTCACATCTAAAGAACATCAAGACCAATCACCGATCACTTTTAACGGATGGAAGTCTCAACGCCTGCATGAATCTTAACCTCACCACGCATCAACCAGACTACAAAGCCATTAGCAAATCCATGCATCACCATAAGTCGCATTAATGGTAAGTAATACTCACTATTGATTATTTTAGCAACAGCATGGCAGTGTTATTAAAAAGATTTCAGAGCCATAATTATTATGCTTTTAGTGTTGAAATTACACAAAATGCACACATTTACTTGAATTTTTAATTTTAAGAAATATGTATGGCTCTCACAGAATTAATTTTCGAAATATGTGGTGTTTATGGCTCTCTTAGACAAAAAAGTTTCCTGACCCCTGCGATAGATGGCGATGTCGCTGAGTGGGCAGCATTTCATCATTATGATACATTGAATTAATTTCCTTGTTTTTATTATTTCCCGCCCCCAATTGTCTGGTGCTAGCCCGGTAGGCCCGCACCATCGGCGGTAAGGACTGGGTATTAATTTAAACGTATGCCATATTATTATACACCCTTTCAGCGCCTCGTTCTGAATGCTTAGTCGTTGGAAGTAGGAAAAATGTAAAGGCGTACACCTAACACAATTTCACATGTTAAAAAAAATATTCTTTCCCTAACCTGGTTCTTGTTTACCCTGGTATTTGACACCCATCTAACAGTGGTCCATATCTGTTGACAGTACGTTTCCCTGCATGAGTATCGGACGCCCGTCCAGCGTGCCGAATTACAACTACGCCACTGCCACCGACGGAGACAGGACCACGAGTCATCACTCCACGTGCCAGCCAAGGCTTGTTTCTCGGACGCGTTTCCTCCCCTACTCTCTACTCTCTACTCTCTACTGTACACATGAAGGAGTTGGGCCGTTCAAGTGACTTCAGTCACTCACCGGGAGAGTTCAGCGTTCCCCCACCCAGGAAACTCCACGTGTTTCCTGCACCAAGACTGTAGCTTCCCTGCCCACTGAAGCGGAAATGTATTTTTCATGCCCACAGCAAAAAGGTAATAAATAGAGGTAAAAATAAAACAAAACCCGTAAAAACAAAGTTTTTGACTATAAATCCCTTATATATGAGACATAACTAACAGTATTGATTATTTTCAAACGCTACAAACATTGACAGACTGACACCGAGTGATGTCCCTTGTCTTTAATAAATGGGGGTGGGACGTGAGGGGGTGTCGGCGTCAACTCAAACTCACGTGGAAGTGGAAGAAAAAAACAATAACAAACCGTGAATTTGAATTACATACGTTATTTAAGGATAAACTAAAAATGCATTTATTTAATTACGGTACAATCCATCGATCTGAAATTTTGATACGATGCATTGTTAGGTGAGTCGGGTCCGTGTGCCAAATTTCAGCTCGATCGGATCACTGGAAGTGGGTCATTTTCGACTTTTCTTTTTCCGCCCGCCCAGCCCATGAGATGATGAGAGAGATGATGAGATGACGACAGAGACGGCCGCGAAGTTAATATAAGGGATTTTAATAAAACAAACCCGTAAAAACAAAGTTTTTGACTATAAATCCCTTATATATGAGACATAACTAACAGTATTGATTATTTTCAAACATTTACAGACTGAATCTGTCTTAACTCAACTTTGCATCATAACCCTAGTGGGGGGGGGGAGGGGTGGGGGGGGGAGAGGGGAAAAGTCTGGTCACCGATTCGCTTGACCGAGCTCAGAGTGACACGTAAAATGTAAACAAAAGCGCCCGTCGCTTCGCTGGGTTGCCTCAATGCGTCAGCTCAAAATTTCACGTGGGGAAAAAAACAATAACAAACCGTGAATTTAAATTACATACCTCATATAAGGATAAACTAAAAATGCATTAATTTAATTACGGTACGTTCGATCGATCTGAAATTTTGATACGATGCATTGTTAGGTTAGTCGGGTCCGTGTGCCAAATTTCAGTTTGATCGGATCATGGGAAATGGGTCATTTTTTACTTCTGTTTTTCCGCCCGCCGAGCCCAAGACAGACAGACAGACAGACAGAGAGAGAGAGAGAGAGAGAGAGAGACAGAGAGAGACGGCCGTGAAGTTAATATAAGGGATTTTTAAAAAAACAAGTTTTTATAAGTGGACTAAAAAGAAGAAAATAATTTGATTTGATATGACTAAAAACGTGGGGTGGGTGTTTATGAGGTTTTACATATGCAGTTCACTCATTCTCTCATTTATAGATCTCTCTTTTGCCTTTTAAATTATACATCTTTAATTTTTAAATTCCTTATATTAACTTCACCGCCGACTCGTTCGTCGTTCGTTCGTCCCGTCCGCCCGCCCGCCAGCGGAAAAACAAAGGTCAAAAATGACCCACTTCCAGTAAAGCCATCGAGCTGAAATTTGGCACACGGGCCCGTGTCACCTAACAATGCATCGTATCAAAATTTCAGATCGATCAAACGTACCGTAATTAAATTAATGCATTTTTAGTTTATCTATATAAATTATTATAAACTATATGTAGCGGCAGGGGAGATAATTTCGGTTTCAGTCTGTAAATGTTTGACACTTTTGAACATAATCAATACTTTTAGTTATGTCTCATATATAAGGGATTTATAGTCAAAGACTTTGTTGTTACGGGGTTGTTTTATTATAACAAACACCTATCTTAGTGTTGTATTTCTAAATTAGAATGGGATTTTGAAGCACTCGCCCCACGTTTTTAGTCATATTAAATCAAATTATTTTCTTCTTTTTAGTCCACTTATAAAAACGTGCTTTTTTATAATCTTATTTTTAGCTCTATTTATTTTGTTCTTTTTAGTCCAATTATAACAACCTGGTTTTTAAAAATAGTTTTTTTTAACCTCTATTTAAAGTAAAGTCTATATATTGGTCCTCTTAGATCAGGGGTGCGCAACCTGCACATGCGGCCGTGGGCACGAAAATGTGCGGCCGTGGCAATCTGTTTAAATTATAATAACCTGCGGCCGTCAAATATTTGCAATTTGGCAATAAATTATGTAAAGTTTTAAATGCAATATTGAATATTCATTAACACCCTTAAGCGCTAGTTATTGCGAAACAAATTACGGCTCCGGCAGCTGTAGCGTTAGCTGCAGTGTTTAGCACTCATTGACATTGAAGTAGCTCTTGTCGCTCTGGTGTTAGGCTGCAGCTTTAGCTAATGAGGGCAGGCAGAGAAGTTTAGCAGCCTAATATTGAAGCACGCCGAAACCTGTGATGCGCTCATTCGCGGTATTGTGCTTGCGCTGTGTAACCGTGTAACCCGTCGGTCAACTTCAGTAGCTGCTACAGTACACGTAAATACACAGAGGCCTGTGTTAAAGTATCACTCTTAGCTGGCAGCTGCACCAGAAATCCAGACATATTCTCGACATAGCAGTGAATAAACATAACAGTGTAAAAGCGTTTAATTAAAACGATTAATTTTATTATTGTTATAGAGCTAGACAAAGCAAAGGAACAACAGTTTGCCTCATGTACAGAAGAGTACAGGATTTCTGTGATAAATGTCTTCTACTACAAAGTCATATCCAACAGCTCAATCTCTATCATTTCCCGCAACTCACCGCTCTAATCGAGAGCCATGAAATAAGAAAAGATGAAATCCGGCTACATCCTTTTCAGGCGTCCCCGAAGTGCTGTTGTTGGAATTCGCAGAACGTTTTCAGGATTTCGACAAGAGCTCAGAAAATATGAGACTCGTTGCTTCTCCACATTTGGTTAGTGCGCCGTTAGATGTCCAAATGATCGAACTAAAAAATAACGTGCAGCTTATAAAGAAATTCGAGCATAAAAACGATCTACTGGGGGCATGGAAAATAGCTGTGGAGTATCCCAAGCTGTACGAAATAGCAAGAAACACTCTAGTGTTGTTTGGAAGCACTTACATGTGCGAAGTGTCATTTTCACGAATGAAATATCTCAAGAACAAATATCGAACCCGACTGGTGGACACCGATCTGGCGTTAGGAATACAAATGATGATCTCCAGCAAGTGCTAGGACTTTGCGCGACTCTCGGCAAACATCCAAGAGCAAGGCATCCACTAATTTCTGGACTCTGGACTGCTAAGTTACATGGAAAGTGTTAGTGAAGCAGCTTATCACTTATTCAATTATTGTGTTCGTAGTGTACTAATGCCACCTAACAATAAACTCATGTTGTACGTGTTTTACATAATGTTAGGTTTACATGACCATGTTCAATAAAGTAGAAATATAGGAGAATATCGATGGAATTGTTTTTGTTTGTAATTAAGCACTGTGTACAATACATTATGCTTTTGTCATTAATATCTCGCGTTCACTATTACGAGAGGTAAATTTTTTATAGTGACCGTTTTGTTTTTCAGTGAAAAATTTTTGGCGGCCGTAGCAAAAGTAAATTTTTTTTATGCGGCCGTCAACAGCCCAAAGGTTGCCCATCCCTGTCTTAGATCTTAGTGCAGCCTTTGACACCGTTGACAATGAAATACTACTCTAAACCCTGAAAAATTACTTTGGTATTTCTGGCTCAGTTCTGGTTTAGGTTCAATCAGAAATCCTACCTATCCAACAGATTAAAGGTAGTATCAGTAGATGGCTGTCTCTCTCACAGAGCTGAATTGGTTTATGTTGTGTCTGAGGGCTCCGTTTTGGATCAAGTACTACTGTATACAAGGCCACTACTTCTAGTGCTCGAAACGCATTCAGTTAAAAACCAATTATTTGCAGATGATACTCAGCTATACACTCACACTGATCCCTCTGATATTGACTCCATTGTCCAGTTGATGCAGGAGTGTATTGGTGAAGTAAAGTCTTTGATGAATTTCAGCAAACTCAAGCTGAACGATGAAAAGCCTGAAACACTTCTCTTTTGCAACAATAAATCACGTGGTACTTTGTTTCTTCCGAATTCTTTCAGGTGGCTAGCTCTGATATATTCACAACATCGACTAGGAATCTTGTATTGATTATTCCAATTCTCTTCTGTCAGGCGCGCCAAAACAATGCATTGAAAGACTACAGAAAGTTCAAAATTCAGCTGCCAGACTAGTTCTGAGGAAAGAAAACACGACCATATTACCCCGCTACTTTACTCACTCCATTGGCTACCTATACAAGCCAGAAATGAATACAAACTGCCCGTTCTGTGTCACAACTTCTTTTCTGACTCATGCCCTTCCTACCTTACTGAACTTCTCTCTGTCTACTCACCCACTCGTCAGCTACGCTTTTCTGCAGGCACACGTATTCTCTCTGTTCCTAAGACACAAACTGAAATATTTTGTGAAAAGTCTTTCTCCCTTTGTTCCCCAAAATAATGGAATTCTCTACCATTTCACATCCAATGTATTCCAACTACTAAGGCATTTAAGACACATCTCTTTAAACTTTACTTCGAACATTTGTTAAACAACATTTCTTCTAATGAAAAACGTAGCTAATGTTTACCGTACTGTCATTTAAATGGTTGCTAGGATTTGAATGTTTATTGATACCCTATATGTATGTTATTTTCTTTATGTTAAGCGCCATGAACCAGTTCCTTACTGAGGGTACAGTGCCATGTAAATTATCAAATTTATTATTATTATTATTATTTCAGGCATCAGAGTATTTTGGTCATTGCTCTAGCAGCCCTACTATTCTATTCTCATATTATGTAAATTTGATATTACTCTTTCTCTTTATATATATATATATACATATACATTTTATATATATATATATATATATATATATATATATATATATATATATATATAATATATATATATATATATATATATATATATATATATATATATATATATATATATATATATATATATATATATATATATATATATATATATATATATTCCCATTCAGATATATCCGTATTTTGCACTGAAATGCTTCACACAAAAAGGTCAATAAAATGCATTATATCAATAACTCAATCAAATTTATAATTATTTTCCTAAATCTCCTTAAAATTGACTTACATGATTCAATGACTCTCTAACAATATACAAATAAATTGAACATAAAAATAAATAAAAATATGACGTCATGAGGACTAAGATAAACTTGTAATGACTTGTTGCATAAAAAATAAAAGAATAAGATTAAATTTATTGATTAATGTTGGTCTAAATCGATGAAATTCATGCCAGGATTAGTAAGAACAACTGACAGCACCATGGGTTTAATGGCCATGGTCTACTAGCTCCGTGGATAACGAGTTAAAAAAAAATGTTTTATTATTTTTTTATCTAAGAATTTTAAAAATCTTTTGAATGCTCAATGGCTGTTCTGGTGGTCGGACATTTTGACCTCTGACGATTCGACCCTTTCGTTTCTACATCGTAAAATTAATTTGTTAATTTTTTAAATTCTATTTATTTATTATTAAAATTATTTTTGGCATAAAAATTGTCTGGGGTCGAAAGGCCATGGAACCGACTGTTCAAGTTATGATAAGAAGAATTAATAGTTATGTTTATGGTGCATGTGTTTTACTTTGACCATGGGATGTGAGGGTCACAACAATCAAATTCTATTCGTTCAGTTAAATATTTCTTCTTAGCTTAAATATTATTTACTGTTACGAGCAGAACATGAAGTAAAATGAATTGTCATATTAGTTCCAAATACGTCAAATACCAACCATACAACGATATACTCTGCTCTCTCTCTCTCTCTCTCTCTCTCTCTCTCTCTCTCTCTCTCTCTCTCTCTCTCTCTCTCTCTCTCTCTCTCTCTCTCTCACTCTCTCTCTCTCTCTCTCTCTCTCTCTCTCTCTCTCTCTCTCTCTCTCTCTCTCTCTCTCTCTCTCTCTCTCTATCTATCTCTCTCTCTCTCTCTCTCTCTCTCTCTCTCTCTCTCTGTCTCTGTCTCTCTCTCTCTCTCTCTCTCTCTCTCTCTCTCTCTCTCTCTCTCTCTCTCTATCTATCTCTCTCTCTCTCTCTCTCTCTCACTCTCTCTCTCTCTCTCTCTCTCTCTCTCTCTCTCTCTCTCTCTCTCTCTCTGTCTCTCAGACACACACACACCAAGACTTACACCAACACACCTGAAAGACATTTCAACTACACGCAAGAAAACGGCAACACACACACGAGCACACAATAACCAAAAAAACAACAACAAAAAAAACAAAAAAAAACAAACAAAAAACAAAAAAAAACAAAACACGATTCAAAAACAACGAATGTCCAATTCAAGTTGATACACACGATTCAAAAACAACGAATGTCCCATTCAAGTTGATACACACGATTCAAAAACAACGAATGTCCAATTCAAGTTGATACACACGAGGATTAAAAGAAGATTTCATTGAAGATACTACATTTTACAATTTTCTATAATTCTTTAGAGCATTAAAATTCCAGGTTCTAAGTCGCCAACACAAGTTTTTGGTGACACTATTGAGCATCGCGCTACCTATACTCATACTTCAAATGCCGAGACCACAACAGGGACTCCAACTGCCGTTTGCTTTACGTCACTAGGAGACACTGTTGTACCGAGATGTTTGTCAGCAGAAACTTATAACACCCTTTCATGTCAAAATGAAGACATAGATTGTTTTTGTTTTAATTTTAAAACAAAACAGAAGAATTGGTGTTATTTTAAAATAAAATGAACAAAAAAACTTTAAAAAAAAAGATGAGGCCAAGCTGCAGGGAGGAATGTAGAATCTCGCATGAAGAAGCAGAAAATAATTTTTTAGTCACAAAATAAGTAGTCCCACAGGGGGACTCAGAACTCAGAAACTTTATTGATATTTATTGTGATCGATTGTGGGATTTAATGTGAGATATAATGTTTGATCAACTAACACAAAAGTTCTGAGTCCCCCTGTGTGAGGAAGTGGGTTAAAATCACTCCAAAGTTGTTTGGCAAGCAAGCAAGCAAGCAATCTAGGGCTCAAACAGACAACACAAGTTAATATAAAGGATTTAAAAAATGATTATTTTTCAGCAGAATGTTAAAACAAGTAATAAAAACTCGAATGAGTATTTAAACGCAATTTCAAACAAAGAATTTCAGATTTTTTATTCAAAGGAAATCATTCTATATTACATTTAATTATGATTAAAATAAGTAATTTTTAAACTAAACACAATATGACTTCATATCCCCCACGCTACTACATACCAATAATGTGTCAATATAATGCGCACCACGCAACAATCTAACATAAGCATTCACAAAGCGGGAAAACCCCATTAACTGTCATTCTAGATGACATTAAAAGTCATTTCAAATTTATAATTCTGAAAACAACAACAAAAAAAACAACAACATTTGCTTTCTACAAATTGCTGGTAAAATTACGGGAGTCGAACGAAAACATATTGTTCCAAACTTTCTTCTACAACATTGTTCTAAATATTATTAGTTATTGTTTGGCGTTTGTTTCCACCCGATAGATGCTATGGTTGGCGAGAAATTGACAAAATACTGTTATTGTTTCGTTTTTTTTTATTTTCCAGGAAATCCAGTAGACCTTTTCGGTACTTTTTTTGACCGTTGCTCATCCTTGGGACCTCCTTAGCATATTTGCAACAGACCCGAACCCTCTATCTGGTATGGTTCAGGAGGAGTTGCATGTGCAAGCTCGATTAGTGCACAGACATTTCAAATGTATAAACGCAATTCCCAATGGAAATTGCGTTAAAAATATATATTTATTTTAATTATTTTAACTATTTCATTTTCGGGACCTAAATATTACTTTTGTCAAAATTAAAAAAAACTTTCATTCTCGGTGTTTTCAGACATCTTCCTGGTTGTCTTGTTTATTTTTTTGGTTTAGACTTTTTAACGAATAAAAAAAAATCATCTAAGTATTATATTTCGGCAAAAGCGAGGTTGATGTCTGACTTAAATTGTTATCATTATACTTCCATGTAGAAATGAACATTCTGTGCTGATGTCAGTCCTGACATTATGTTTGCTGTTAGTCTGGTATCGGTGCTAAGCAGCTGACATTGGTGCGTAGAAACAAACCAGTTCACAGCAGTGCACCGGCTTGCATTTGTGAACGCGACACATTGCTGCACACACTCACGTGACGTCGCCACAGGAACTGATGACGTGATTGCAATATTTAAGATGTTGTCCGGGCACCGTGTAAATTTGGTAAACCGTTCCAATGCGCGGCTCACCATCACTTCCAGTTCACAGACATGCAAATAATCATTGGCGTATCTGTAAAAAAAATATCCCATTTCAATAATCAAGATAAAACATATAATAATTTTTAAACAAAACAAATATTTAATAAACTGTAAGTTCAGCAGAAATTTCTTAGGAAATTGACAATGAAGTTCAGTTATATCTTCCAGTATGTTTTGAGGTTAGAGCTTTCATAAATATACTTAGATGAGGAGTTGGAAACCTTTAGGCTACAAATCCATCCCACGGGCCAGAGTCAAGTTTAAAATTCATTTAATTTGACAAAGTAACATGGCTGATTTATTGCACCTCTAATTCATTAAAATAATTTAAGTAAGACAACTAAATGATCAGTATCCCAATGAGTTTTAAGCCTAGGACTAAAAACATATTCTATTATATTTAACAATATTCGTGCTATCTTTTATGCTATACCAGCAAGAAAGCCCGTCAAAGGACGTTACGCCACCGTTCGGTGGCATGTTGTAACTCCCCTCCAACAGCCGTCTCGAACGGTATACATGCGCATCACGTCAAAAATACTATTCATTATAGTTAAAATAAATAAATAGTAAAAACAGAGCTTTTGACTACAAATCCCAACGCGCATAACTCAAAATAAAGTCTTGGGAGAAATACTGCACCAAAAATAACTCATTTTGAACGTCCGCTTAAACGTGTTCAATACGATTGGCTGTAGAAGTCATATGTGCTCGAGCGACCAATCGCTATCGATGAGCGCACGGAACATAGACTTTTTTATATAGGATTTTGCACGAATGCCGTAGGTTACCGATCCTGTGTTTTAGATTTGACATAATTTGATAATAAATCTATTCCACTCTTGTCTCAGTTGTAAAGCATAATCATATTAATAATTTTGTTTTGGTTATGTGAATGGTTGATATTGTAATCGTCTCATTTTATGTTTGTCGAGTAAAATAGTTACAAAAACAGCTGAACAAACCTTATGAAGCGTACAAATCGTCCAGTGATGGGTGCCTGACATTGCCATGTGTAAGTCCCCATGGGAACAGCCTCTACTCTCTTGAAACAGACATCCCCGGAAATAAGAAGAAAGTCCGGTCGTTGTCTCGGGTCCACTCGGAAGACGTCGATTTGGAAGTTGCGAATCCTGAGGGCAGCTGTCGCATCGTCATCTCTGGAGTGGAAAAACTCGAGATATTCGATCAGTAAGAAAAACACCTTTGAAAAGTTGATAGAACAATTTCAGTACGTACATACGGACATAAATATTCAACTTTCTGTTAGTGGCTCGGAGTTCATTGACTTTATTTTATAGTTGTCTCTGATGACTAATACGCTGACTATCTAATAAGAAGACGTTCAAATTATAATATATAAGTCAGGATTAAATTTTTTTTATCTCAGTCTTAAACAAATGCCTGGTAGATTCTATATTTTATCTTCGCTGAATTACATTGAGTCTTTCAAAGAGTAATTTTGAAGCTTAAAATTAGGTACTCATTAAATGGGTTTAAGTTTTCTATTTAGTTTTGCAGGTAGATTAATTCTAGGATATGAAAACTTTATGAAGACATTCACGGAAAGCTTTGTAGAAATAAGCTAGTTTATTAAAGAATGTTGAGTGATTTTTTAAAAACATATTCCTGTGAAAATGGGGTAGTTAGGAAAATAAAGTGCACGCATGTACTACATGTATATGGGTAATTAGAAATAAAGTGCACGAAAGTACTATATGGGGTAATTAGGAATAAAGTTCACGAATGTAATACCTATTCTTTAACTGCAAAGATTATCTCTTTGTTTAGAATAATAATATATAATTTTTTTTTCTATAATTAGAATGCAGTTAGTACCGGTTAGTGAAGATAACTTGTTCAATGACATACTGCCCATTGAGGTCAACCATCCACCATGTTTTGTTTTCGCTGTTTGTTTCGGCGCACAAAAACTGGTTTTTATCCCAAGCTGGTTTCTTCCCATCATTGCCTAGATATGAAGGGTGATTCGATGAGCTCTCCCAGGTCGGCTTGTAGAGCGCCGCGTTGTATAGGGACTCTGTAACCGAGAAGGACGTGATCCACATAAGAATTAATCGAGCTGTTGGCGCGTCCATTGTAACAGACCTTTTGAGAAGACTAAAAGAAGTATTAAATTATTGTGTATTTCATTTTCTTATAAAGTGACGTCTCGAGTTTTGTTTTGGAGTCTCACCCCCCCCCCAATTTATGCTCCCAATCTGCAGAAACTGAGAGTATCGACCTTTTCTTATAAAAAGAAACGGAAATAGATTTTATTAATAGATACTTACTATGCGAATTGAAAAATGCAATTCTTGCTATATATATCAAAAACAGGAATTTTAAAATGAATTCGTGCATGAGGACGGCATCTTATGGAAGTAATTTGTAAAAGTCATAAATTCCATTAATGTTCTTTACATGTTATATTATAAGGTTTCAAATTACTATGAATAACATGTTTAAAAAAAAACCTCTTGTTTTATTAGAACGTTAAAAAAGTTAATTTTGTTGTGTGAAACAGAGGGAGAGAGAGAGAGAGAGAGAGAGAAAGAGAGAGAGAGAGAGAGAGAGAGAGAGAGAGAGAGAGAGAGAGTGAGAGAGAGAGACAGAGAGAGAGAGAAAGAGTGAGAGAGAGAAATTCCAGTAGCGATCTAAATCTGGCCAAAATGCCTCCAGTCAACGTCCTTTCTCGGTCCGCATGAAAAAACAACACTTGTAAGTGTTAAACATTTTGCATTTTGGTAAATTGTATCCCATCCTTCCATGTTCTTTCAACATTTTTTACAAAACCAAAATAACTATGATGGGAACCCCCTCTTGTCTCCGTGTATTATATGATGGGAACCCCCTCTTGTCTCCGTGTATTATATGATGGGAACCCCCTCTTGTCTCCGTGTATTATGTGATGGGAAACCTATCTTGTCCCCATGTATTATATGATGGGAGCCCCTCTTGTCCCCATGTATTATATGATGGGAACCCCCTCTTGTCCCCATGTATTATATGATGGGAACCCCCTCTTGTCTACATGTATTATATGATGGGAACCCCCTCTTGTCTACATGTATTATATGATGGGAACAAACTCTTGTCTACATGTATTATATGATGGGAACCCCCTCTTGTCTCCATGTATTATATGATGGGAACCCCCTCTTGTCTACATGCATTATATGATGGGAACCTCCTCTTGTCTACATGTATTATATGATGGGAACCCCCTCTTGTCTAAATGTATTATATGATGGGAACCCCCTCTTGTCTCCGTGTATTATATGATGGGAACCTCCTCTTGTCTCCGTGTATTATACGATGGATACCCCCTCTTGTCTCCATGTATTATATGATGGGAACCCCTCTCTTCTCTCCATGTATTATATGATGGGAACCCCCTCTTGTCTACGTGTATTATATGATGGGAACCCCCTCTTGTCTCCATGTATTATATGATGGGAACCCCTCTCTTCTCTCCATGTATTATATGATGGGAACCCCCTCTTGTCTCCGTGTATTATTGCTGGGAACCCCCTCTTGTCTCCATGTATTATATGATGGGAACCCCCTCTTGTCTACGTGTATTATATGATGGGAACCCCCTCTTGTCTCCGTGTATTATTGATGGGAACCCCCTCTTGTCTCCGTGTATTATATGAAGGGAACCCCGTCTTGTCTCCGTGTATTATATGATGGGAACCTCCTCTTGTCTCCATTTATTATATGATGGGAACCTCCTCTTGTCTCCTTGTATTATATGATGGGAACCCCCTCTTGTCTCCGTGTATTATATGATGGGAACCCCCTCTTGTCTCCGTGTATTATATGATGGGAACCCCATCTTATCTCCGTGTATTATATGATGGGAACCCCCCTCTTGTCTCCGTGTATTATAAGATGGTAACCCTCTCTTGTCTCCATGTATTATATGATGGGAACCCCCTCTTGTCTACATGTATTAAATGATGGGAACCCCCTTTTGTCTACATGTATTATATGATGGGAACCCCCTCTTGTCTCCATGTATTATATGATGGGAACCTCCTCTTGTCTCCATGTATTATGATGGGAACCTCCTCTTGTCTCCATGTATTATATGATGGGAACCCCCTCTTGTCCCCATGTATTATATGATGGGAACCCCCTCTTGTCCCCATGTATTATATGATGGGAACCCCCTCTTGTCTCCATGTATTATATGATGGGAACCCCCTTTTGTCCCCATGTATTATATGATGGGAACCCCATCTTGTCCCCATGTATTATATGATGGGAACCCCATCTTGTCCCCATGTATTATATGATGGGAGCCCCTCTTGTCCCCATGTATTATATGATGGGAACCCCATCTTGTCCCCATGTATTATATGATGGGAACCCCATCTTGTCCCCATGTATTATATGATGGGAACCCCCTCTTGTCCCCATGTATTTTATGATGGGAACCCCCTCTTGTCTCCGTGTATTATATGATGGGAACACCCTCTTGTCTCCATCTATTATATCACAAAATGTTCCTGAAAGTTCGGCCATTTCCGTTAGTCTCCGTTACAGAAATCTTATATTTTAAATATATAATTAGACCAAAATTTCAAATATCTACTGTGTTTCAAGAAAATTTAGTCCTCCAAAAAATAAACCATTAAAAAATATTCAGAGAATTTCCTGTGTAAACGCATCAGTTGTTCTTTTCTTGTTACTGACAAATTGAGAGTGGAAGCGCCAAAAATCTTTTCATTAAAAGTTGTTTAATATCAATGACAGAAAACAACAGCGAATATAACAGCAAGCTCAATCGGAAGGTACGTTGAAAAAAGAAATTCTATTTGATACATAATATTAAACTATACTATCCATATTTTGAAAATATTATGCTGTTGCTTTCTTTTTCATAAATATTATCTTGAAAATTATTACTCAAATTTTTAAAGGTTATATACACATTAAGTTTTAAATATTTACCTTTAATTCAATAAGCTTTCCTTCTCTTTCACTCACTAATGCAGTCGGTTAACAACAGCAAACGCCACTGTATCAAACTGCGAGAACTTTTGTTTGAGGCTATGAAATGAACACAGACTATGCTCCAGCACCAGGCATGAGATGTTGAGGTATTGACCAACACAAATGAAACGTGGTGAATGGCTCCAAGACAAAACTCTTTCAATCACAGTATAATTTTTCTGATCGTTGTGTTTAAGCCGATCCTTTATTACATTCGATCCCCTATCTTGCGACAGTTCTTGGTTATATAGACCTGTATTCTGTGCCGTTGTGGCGCCGCAGCTATGGCGGGTCGAAGTAGGAAAAATATCCACATCCACGCTTTGGGGTGGAAACTCCCATGAGAGGCAGACTAGGTCGACTTGTGCCGCTGCCATCTGCCCAGACGACCGTCTCTTCTAGGGGGTTGTCTCGGGGGTGTCCCCGTCGGCTAGCTCTCCTCGGGGGAGGAGAGAAAGTTGCCGGGGAATTCCCCGAGGGGTTCTATAAGAGTCTTAGTGACTCGGGGCCTTTTGACGCCATCTCAAATGTAACATTACATTCGACCTTTTCAACTGTTCGTGGAGTCTTTCAAGCAAATATGTAATTTCCGTTTAGATTAGCCAACACTGTGTTACTTTTAAGCTGTGCGGCTGCGCAATCGCGCAGATATCGTACCGATGCATCGCTGCAGTTTACAATTACTGCGCAGCCAATTTGGTTTGGTTACAGTTGATCTAACATGTGTGTGGTTGTGTGGTAGTGTGGTGTAAAATATGTGTGTGGTAGTGTGGTAGTGTGGTGGAGTGGTGGTGTGGTGGTGTGGTAGTGTGGTAGTGTGGTGTAAAATATGTGTGTGGTAGTGTGGTAGTGTGGTGGATTGGTGGTGTGGTGGTGTGGTGGTGTGGTAGTGTGGTAGTGTGGTGTAAAATATGTGTGTGGTAGTGTGGTAGTGTGGTGGAGTGGTGGTGTGGTGGTGTGGTGGTGTGGTAGTGTGGTAGTGTGGTAGTGTGGTAGTGTGGTGTAAAATATGTGTGTGGTAGTGTGGTAGTGTGGTAGTGCGGTGGTGTGGTAGTGTGGTAGTTTGGTAGTGTGGTAGTGTGGTAGTGTGGTAGTGTGGTGTAAAATATGTGTGTGGTAGTGTGGTAGTGTGGTGGTGTGGTGGTGTGGTGGTGTGGTAGTGTGGTAGTGTGGTGTAAAATATGTGTGTGGTAGTGTGGTAGTGTGGTAGTGTGGTGTAAAATATGTGTGTGGTAGTGTGGTAGTGTGGTAGTGTGGCAGTGTGGTAGTGTGGTAGTGTGGTGTAAAATGTTGATCTAACATGTGTGTGGTAGTGTGGTGTAAAATATGTGTGTGGTAGTGTGGTGTAAAATGTTGATCTAACATGTGTGTGGTAGTGTGGTGTAAAATGTTGATCTAACATGTGTGTGGTAGTGTGGTTTAAAATCTTGCACAAAAAATGGATGTTGTGAGCATTTGCACACGAGTTAGTTATTTGCACACGGACCCTCGATCCTTAGGGGTAACCTTTACCATAAAGTTGTCTTTAACATTAAGAATGAAAGGGACCTATCTAGCTAATCTTGGAACCATTGGAAATGGCTATTAAAATGAATCTTTGACATCGCCAAAAGGGTATTTGTATATTATACAAGGGTTAACTTGCCGGAGACCGCACTGATCTTTGAGCAGACGTTTACATGGTAGTATGCCATTGTTTATTTCACGTTACCCCACCCCCCAAGGCTGAAATGGTGCCTCATCTCTTGCAATAATGGTAACCATAGAACAGGCGTCTATAACGTACACGATAAGAGAGCTATTTGAAATAAAAATATATAGATGGGGAAATCATGATTTATGATTACGTGAAATTTGCAAATTTCCGTGAAATTTGGCAAATTTCATTTCAGTCAATGAAATGGTGTGTTTTAGCCAAACAGATCTCTTTGTAAACAATTAGGGGTTGTTGTTTAGTGTTTTTTTAAAAACAAGTCAACTATACAAAAGTGTTGATTAAAAAAATCTTCAACTGCTATTGTTTTCTACTTAAGTTCAATTCTAGGCCATGACAAAAAGAAATCTTCTTTTAAATGATTTATGAGATATTTAAACACAATGACGTCATCCATATTTAAAGCAAAAAATATCTCTAGCGGACGCCGAATAAGATAAGTAATAGTTCAACCTCGGTAATTTTGTCTCAGTTCATTACACTAAAAAGTGTATATAATAAATGTATTATTTCCGCAAACATTTATTGGATAAATAAATTCGCAATTCAATTCTCTATTATAATCGATTTTTTAAAAAAAAGTGCCTTTAATATGTTTTTGTCTTTCAAAGAGATTTGGAATATTTCCAGAAACAATACGTATTCTTCTGGTGAGTGTTTTAACCTTTTTTTTGTTTTTGTTTTTGATTAATTTTTTTATATTTTATTCAGAACACATTATCGTGTTAATTTTGCTAAGGACCCCTAATGTAAAAGCTTTCTATTGACACGTATATGCCCGAAATACGTCAATTTTCAATTTAAAAATCCTGTGGGGTATGGTCGACGACCTAACACTATACATCAAAGTTCTTCATAATCGGAAAGGAATTAGTTTAGATCGGGTGAAAGAATTTTTAATTTTATATTTAAAAACATTGTTATAAACTGCATAACAGCATTTGTCTTTTCATTAAGAAATTTTTAAATTGATAAAGGTATACATTATTTTATCCATTTTTATACTCTACAGACCTCCATCTATACAGAAGAATATTGCGTTCTGTGCTTATCCGTAGTTTATGTCTAGACTCGTATTTTGATACTATTTTGTTTTTCCGGTTATGTTTGGGCAACCCATTCCATATCCGAATCACAGGCGGCGTAGAGTATTTGTATGTTTGTTCGAATGTAAAATGAAAAGTTTCTTTAATCATTTTGTATTAGGGCTGTGGAAATTAACGATTAATTTCTCGATTAATCGTTTAAAATTTTACGATAAAATTTTTTAAACGATTAATCGACCCACCACTTATAAATGTACTGGAAGTCAAAAAGAAAATATTTTTGCCGATAAATATAAACTATAATATTTCCGGACGATTACACGAAAATTTTGGTTTTAAACTATAGACTGACGTGAATGTTCAAAATATAGATAAATGTTATTGTGTACATTGAGAGAAGTCGTTTGCATACCATGCAATGTTCCCTCTAAGTTTAAGCTCCGTTGAAGTTTAAAAAAACAACCACTCGTGTGCAAAGTTGCACAACGTCCATTTTTTAAGCAATATTTTACAAAATATGGTGCGGTTTTTCAAAAATATTTCCTTGGTTCTGATGTTGTGAGTATGGTATGTGAGCACCAATTTGCTCCTTTCACTACTCATATTGGGGTCACTCATATTGAGAGGATTGAACTTGACACGTTCATCAACTTTGTTTGATTCTTTCCACCCCTCCATTAAGTTCACTCACACGATTTCCGAACTATCGGTTAATTTCCTGAACATTACTGTAACTCTCCAGAAAAACTGCCTCCTCACTTCGGCCTACTTCAAACCTACGGAGAGCCACTCTTACCTACTCTATCCCTCGTCTCATCCCAAATCCTGTAAGAATTCTATTCCCTTTTCACAACTTCTTCGCCTCCGAAGGCTGTGTCAATCTAATGGGGACTTTTAGGAAAAGGCGTTGGAAATGGTGGAGGTTTTTAGACAAAGGTCTTACCCTGAAGCTATACTTCTATCTGCACTTCAGCGAGTTAAACACTTCACCCGTGCCGACGCCTTTGCATCACGCTCCAGTGATGGTAATGAAAGGAGCAAATTGGTGCTCACATACCATCCTCACAACATCAGAGCTAAGGAAATATTTTTGAAAAATTGCACCATCCTCCTCGCGGACCCTGAGACAAACAACATATTTTCCACCCCTCATTGTATTCAGGAGGGACAAAAATCTGCGAGACCTATTGGTTCGTAGCCGTCTGCTTATTCCGTCCTCCCATCTGGACACCAAGCCATGTGGTCATAATCGCTGCAAGACATGTCCCTTTGTTACCCAGATGGTCCAGATTGTCTTCCCTAAGGGTATATTCAAGATTAGGAATGGCTATCTTTGTACCAGAAGCAATGTGGTCTACACCATTGTGTGTAAGCGCTGTCCTTTGAAGTACATTGGTGAGACGGGGAGGATACTCTCCTGCCGTATCGCTGAACGGGTACGGGCCATTAAACAAGACAAACAGTGTCCTGTTTCCCGACACTTCAATGGACGTGACCACATTGGCGTCGATGACATGTCTGTCACCGCCTTGGTTTCTTGTACAAACACACCCGGCCGGGTCAGTCTGGAGAATAGACTAATCCATGAGTATGGGACTCTTACACCACATGGGATCAACGTTGTGTTCGCACTGACAAGCTGATTGATTGGCCACATCCACCCTATCCTTTCCTATATAAGCTCTTACTTTTCTCTCCTTACTTTATCTTTTCTGGACTACTTGGAGTTTATCGCAGCTAAGTGTTTTTTATTATTTTTAAAATTATTATTTCGTTTTATTTGTTTCATTTGTGTACTATTTGTCCGTTGAGGAAGACTCTTTGCCGAAACGTTCGCTGTAGTGTTTCGTCCTGTCAGGCCTACTTATACCCTGTTTTTATATTATACATTTACCTATTTAAAAGCCTGATTGCAGTCTCACCCCATTACTTCATGTTAATATCTGGTTAGGCTAATGATAATATACAGTTAGTTTCATGATAATATAGAGTTAGCTTCATGATAATATACAGTTAGATCCATGCTAATATAGAGTTAGCTTCAAGATAATATAGAGTTAGCTACATGATAATAAAGAGTTAGCTTCATGATGATATAGTGTTAGCTACATGATAATATAGAGTTAGCTTCATGATAATATAGAGTTAGCTACATGATAATATAGAGTTAGCTTCATGATTATATAGAGTTATATTTTTCTGTAAATTCAGATCTGTAGCCTAATTCCCAATTACAGATAATTTATGTGCCACACCTTGACTCATCAAATGGGCACTGACATGTGGTACCAGGCGCAATAAAACTTCTGTTTCTAAGTGTTTTTTTCAAGTATAGATACTAATAGGATTTTAATAAAAACCTCTAAACAATACATAAACACATAATTTCTATTATTTTTTGGGGTTGTAAATTAAATTAAAAATCGTTTAAGTTAATGTATCCCACACTCCTTTCATCCCCTCCCCCACCCACACAACCACCAAAAAGCTAAGGGAGGTAAGCAAGAAATAAATAAATGCTCTTTAAAATCTCCTCTGGTGTTATTGACCATGTAGCAATTCTAGAAAAGCTTTTGAAAAAAAAAGAAAGAAATGAAATTTTTAGCATCTTATCTATGACAGACGCTCCTTGTATACATACCTCATGCCCAGTCGCACTTTTTATCAAATGTTTATAGTGTGGTTTTCCTGGTTTATTCAGACAACTTAAACATGCCTGAATTTGATATGGACTATGAGAAAACGAGAATTTGTATGAGTTTATTCTTGCATACCGAACGATAAAACAATTCTTCTCCCTTGGTCTATTTGAGTGTTGTATTATTTTATCTTTGTAATGTATTTTGAAATATTATAAGTCTACAAAAATAATGAAGTTTTTCTTATAGTAACAAAAGATAATTTGTTCAACATCAAAACTTACATTTGATATTAAACACAACTGGTTAAGTCTAAGTGGGTTACTAGCAGGTCTGCTACACGATATTGCAGAGTAAACAAATCAACTCTACAGGACTGTCTTTTGAGATGAAACAGTGATATCTATTAAACACAAGTGACCTAAATACATACAGGCGATCCAGCGGCGTAGCGTGGCTATGTGCCGCCCGGGGCAGAAACCAAATTTGCCGCCCCACCCCCCAAAAATATATTAACGCTATAAATTAAAAAAAAATAATTAGAAAGTAATAATAAGAAAACTATATATTTTTATATTAAAAAGAAAGGCTTCATTTCTTTAATGAAATTAGAGTTTTATGTTTTTCCTCATGGCTCAATCTTTCATGTATCGATGTTTTCAGCCATGTCATGCTCAATAGCAAAAATAGCAATATATTAGACAATTTTGGTGTATTCGTAATTAATCGTCATTAATTTTTCATTAAAATAATTTTAGAGAAGCCTTTTAACACCTTTCATTACTTAAGATAGTTGTAAGCAATATTCACATTAATTATATTTTTTTTAGGCAGGGTAACTTCGAGCCTAAATATCGTTATAAATTTAAATAAACCACCAAGTCTTGAATTCAATAATTTTTTTCTATTCATGGGGTTAAAATATTCCTTGCCTTACTATGTCGTGTGTGATATTTTGAATACTCTAATTTGAAGACACAATTTCAAAGTCCAGTAGCTGTTGTACGAAAATCATGTCTGTTTTCTAAATTCTATGAAAATGTCTACAGAGCAGAAGAGAAAGGGTATTCAGTGGACATAGGGAAACAACTTGATGACCTGGATTTTTCGGATGATCTGGCCTGAATATCACACACACAGCAACAGATATAACTTTGAAAATAAAAAGATTTCATTGTGACTGGCAAAGTTCCTGCCTCTGTTCGTGTGTTGAGCTTTTTTCTGCATCTTTCAGTTCTATAGCTTACAAAGTAACCTCAACATGGCTCCACGGTATATTTACTATTTTGTATCATGGGGTCTGAACGCCTTGCTTGTAAAAGAAATTAGGTATTTCCAACAGTATATGGACGTGAAAAAGAATGCGTAACAACATTCAAGTGTACTAAAATAGTTGGATAATTCGTTTCAGTTGGAGAATCATATGATATGTTAACAAATTAGGTTTAACTGTTTGAACGAGTTTGACATGAGATTTTATGTTTTTGAGCCTTTGTTGAACTCTTGTATACTTTCCAGCCCTTAAGAAATATTAACACTCGTTGGGCCTGTGCAGTCCATTAGTTTAAGATCATCATTTATTCAAAATCATTTTAGAAATGTCTTAAGCAGTTTCACTTTTGCTTGAATGAAATCTTTGAAAGATTCTAAAGCGTCTACTTTTTTGATTTTCAATCTTTACATATCACACAACTGGACTTGTTTGATCTTTGTGTCAAATACATGAAGAGCTATCAAATACAATTGGAGAATATATTTGGTATCTTTTTATTGAAGAAAGATGATTTTTCGTGAACTGTATCTCCTAAAATTGCTATGAGCTCAGTTTGAATTTTAGATGACACGTTTTTTAGTCATTTTCCCACAATGTTCTCGGAGTGCTCGAACGTACTTTGCAAGCTAATGCATTTGTTCCAGACTATTGCCTTTATTCGCAACAGTATTGCCCGCACTGTGACCTCAAAAAGTCACATCCAATTTCGCCAGAATTTAATCATGTCAAATATTCTAACAAGAACTCTTGTCACTTTGTTTTCTCTTTTACAACTAATAGTCGGTCTTTATTAATAGTCTATTCTTTTTTATCCCATTTATGATTCCTTACATTTGTAAAAAACGTTGGTAATGTTGAGTACTTATTGAGTACTTATTGAGTACTTATTGAGTACTTATTGAGTACTTATTGAGTACTTATCTTGGCGTTTCTTTTATTATATTAAAATTTAATTTTACGTTTTAACAATTAGCTAATTAACAACGAGAAATGTACCGCCCCCTGCAAATTTTATCTTTATTTGTGCCAAGTTTTAATTCCTCTAGATAAGCTATTGTTTATATTATTTTTGTTCATTCCACAAAAGAAAAGAAATTAAAATTAAAATAAGCCATATAAATGCGCCACATTTATTTCCAGTAGTTCACTTACTCTAAAAGTCAAACTTTAATAAATTATATATACCAGCACATTATTTTCATACTGTCAGCCCCTATGTTTTCCAGCTTAGTAACAATAGTATCAGAAGACTAGATTTATAATGGAGTTTGAAGTTTTGGCAATAGAAGCGCTCTCGTATTTTTATATAGTTCTTCATTTCGTTTATTTTTTTAATCTTGGCTTTTCTTTTCTTTTATTAAAATTTATTTTCACGTTTTAACAATTAGCTAATTAATAACGAGGAATATGCCGCCTGTCAATTTTTAAGAATCAATGAATTTATCACCACATCAGTGTCACGTTCTCATACTAATTTAGCTTCCGTTTTTTTTTATTACAGTAGTATTAGTATCAGAAGAACTTATATCCAATAAGGAGTTTGAAGTTTTGGAAGTTTTGTTCACATGCTTTTGGATAGTTCCTTTATTTCTTTGATTAATTTCTTATTTGGCTTTTTTAAAATTTTGATTTAAAAAACTCCCCTTTCTTTTTTAAAATTTTTATTATAAGAAACTAAATAACGACTAGGAGTTTGCCGCCCCGGCAAAGTGCCACCAGGGGCAATCGCCCCCCCCTGCCCCCACCTTGCTACGCCACTGAGGCGATCACGTTGTCTATGAGCCAGTAATTTATATTTTGTAATAAGCTTAACGCTACATTTTATAGACATAAAGCGAACTTTTATTCCTAGACTAGCAATAATATTTCACTACTGTCAGTTGCACTATTTTTGGCTATAAATATTCACATTAAAAAATTGAAAACAATTTCACCATACATATCTCGCGTGTAAATTTAATAGCTACAAAAATATTCTTTAAAAATAAAATAATGTAAAAGAATCTTTTTTTAAAAAGGACACGCTTTTATTTACATATAGAAAGAGCACTAAAAAGAAGAAAATAAAAATTTTTCTATGAAAACAGGAGAAATCGGTGAACCTATCTAAAAAATTAAATATTTAAAAAATCTTTTTTTAAAAAGGACACGCTTTTAACATAATCACTACTTTTAGTTATGTCTCATATATAAGGGATTTATAGTCAAAAACTTTGTTTTTACATCTATTTTTTAAATCCCTTATATTAACTTCACCGCCGGTCATCTCTGTCTGTCTGTCTTGGGCGGGCGGAAAAACAAAAGTAAAAAATGACCCACTTCCCGTAATGCGATCGGGCTGAAATTTGGCACACGGACCCGTGTTACCTAACAATGCATCGTATCAAAATTTCAGATCGATCGAACGTACCGTAATTAAATTAATGCATTTTTAGTTTATCCTTATATAACGTATGTAATTCAAACTCACTGTTTGTTATTGTTTTTTTTTCCACGTGAAAGTTTGAGTTGACGCGTTGAGGCGACCCATCGAAGCACCGGCGTGCTTTTGTTTACATTTTACGTGTCACGCTGAGCTCGGTCAAGCGATCGAAGACCAGACTTTTCCACTCTCCCCCCACCCCCCCCCACCCAGGGTTATGAAGCAATGTTAAGTTAAGACAGATTCATTCAGTAAATGTTTGTAGCTTTTGAAAATAATCAATACTGTTAGTTATGTCTCATATATACGGGATTTATAGTTTGTTTTTACGGGTTTGTTTTATTTAAATCTTATAATAAAAACTCTTTAAAATTCACGTCTTAAGCCCACACATCTTTTATACCACAATTTTTTTTATACCACACACCTCATAAGCGCCCGCCCAACGTTTTATACCACGGTGTTGTGTTCACGTGGTGAACTCATGGATGTCAACAAAGCAGACGGGTACCGATGCTTATATATAGACTATAGATAAACTAAAAATGCAATAATTTCAATACGGTACATTCGATCGATCTGAAATTTTGATACAATGCATTGTCATCCAAGATCTATCTGTGGTAAAATTTTTAGATCTCTAGGACCATCAAAAGTGGTATAGTTTTACGTTTCAAGTTTTGAAGGAAGGATTGATGGATGGAAGGATGGATGGATGGATACAACATACAAACATTGTGACTTAAATTGTCTTAAATAAAAGCGTGTAAAAAAAACACAGCATTTTCCCTAACTGAAAATTGAACCTCATACCCCAATGTCGGCAATCGATCACGCTTATATTTTGGCCAGCAAGACTTAATGTTGATAGTACTTTTTAACGTTATAATAATTGTATCCCTCTAGGGCGAATTGAGGCATGGTTCATTGACGCGAGTGATAATATTTTATATAGACAAAAACTAAAAACTAAAAGTGCATTAATTTAATTACGGTACATTCGATCGATCTGAAATTTTGATACAATGCATTGTCATCCACGATCTATATGGGATAAAATTTTGAGATCTCTAGGACCATCAGAAGTGGTTTAATTTTACGTTACAAGATTTGAAGGAAGGATATATGGATGGATGGATACAACATACAAACAGTGTGACTTAAATAAAAGCGTGTAAATAAAAGCGTGTAAAAACAAACAAAAATATGTTGTAACTTTAAAAAAAAATAGGCAGCATTTAATTGAGTAGATAATTTTAAGCAACAGGTGAGTGAAATTTTGTGTTTGTTTCAAAAGCAATTACTCTCTGTTATCTTTTCGCGCTGTTCCTCGACCTTTAGCCTAGCAGTTTCTTTTTAACTTACACTGCCAAGCTAATTGCATGTATTAAGCTCAGCGAATATATTACGAGGCCATAAAAGCCGTTTAAGCTGGAAAAAGAAGACAAAAAAGTACCATTTTTAATAAATACTTCTTCGCTTAAAAAGCAAAAACAATTTTTAATGCTTCAATAATCGTTTTACTAATGTAGAAGCAAGCATAAAAGGCTTGAGGTTTGTATTGGATTCTTAATTACAGGGAATTTGTTGCTTTTTAAAATTGGTGTCGTGCTTTGATTCGGGAAACACAATTCATTATCACTAATTCGTTGTTGTTGTTGTTGTTGCTTGTTACTTTTAGGCGGAACCCTTTACCCTTTTCAGTTAATTTTTCTTCAGAGGGAAACATCTAATGATATTAACAATGTTTTAGTTTTATATTATTGTGTTCAGGGGTTTCCAAAGTCCGGGCCGCGGGCAAAAGACGGTCCACGCTTAAATTTTAGCAGGCCCATGGCCTCATCTAAAATAATTAATTGACCGACATATTATTTCTGTAACTTCATTATATTTGTAAAGAAAAACCAAAATGTTGTGCTGTTTTGATGGCGTTTTATTGTTTACCTATTATACTTGACCTTCCGAGTCTTAAAGACCAAACCAGGGGATCATTTTTATTTGCTTCCCTTTGTTCTGCTGTCAATTACATTAAGTAAATTTTTTTAAAAAAATTCTGAAATTATTATTGGTAGTGTCCCTGCCATGACTGGTGAGCACATTGGACTAGCAACACTTGTCTGTAACACATTCAGCTATGAGTGTAGCAAAGCTTTTAAACTTCACTGTATCATTCACCAGAAAGTTCCTTGTCCCAAAGATCTTAGATGTGAGCATGCCATAAGCCAGTGATAAAAGCTTTAAATTCTATTAGCTCTAAAGCCTTGTTTCATCACGAGCTTCATCAGTTTCTACTTGACATCCAGGTAGAATACGGAGATGGTGTGTATCACAATGATATAAGATGACTCAGTCGGGGGAGGGGGGGCAGCACTTCAGCGCTCCTACCCATTTAAAAAAGAAATTGGGCATTACAAGTACAAATAAGGAATGTTGAATCCCTCAATGTATTAGTTTAAGAATCGTAGTAGTTTTAGAACCGTTGGGGTATTTGTTGGAGCAGACGTATTGGGAGACGCAGACCCTGGGTCATGCAAATTTTGTGAAATATGATGTTGTCCATAGGTCACCGAGGGGTTACTAGAACAACCTTGACTCTGGCACCTAACTGTAATCAAGTCAGTCACGCACGAAACAGCTGCTAGAAAGTGTTAAATTAGGTGTGACCAATCAGAACAGAACACACAAGTGTACGATCCATGGGACAAAAGTATATCCAATAGAAATGTATAGAAGTTTAGGGAAGGGTGATACCAGCCGTGTGTGAGCTGAGTATTAATGCTAGGAAGGAGTGGCATACTATACGTCCTCTCTCTTCCAGGTCACAGACCACGTCTAGAATTAAGTTCTAGGGGATAAACTGTGGGAATCGGGGCCTAGCTGCAAGTCTGTTGCAGGTTTGAATAAACAGTTTTAGACTCAGAAATAGAAATGTATAATTTTATATCTTACATGTTTTATTATCACTTGTATAATTATAATTGATAGTGAGTGAATATATGTTCACTTTTATTATTTCAGCTAGTAAAGTATAGTATAGTAAAGTATAGTAAAGTAAAGTATAGGATAGTAAAAGTACAGTAAATGAAATGTTTGTCAAGCAAGTGAAGTGTATAAAGCAGATTTAGGCAGGAGACGTGCTTGTGGGCAGAAAAGGGATTAAGTGGACCCCGTGCTGCAACGTTTGAGAATCAGTGGGGAGGAACGGGCCACATCTGACAGGACAGTACACCAAGCTGTCAATCACTAAGTAACTGAGGGCATGACTGACGATTATTGGAACGCCCACTAATCACCACTGGAGTAAGCGGTCAAGCAAAGACGGACAGGGTGGCCGATCTTGCGTAACGGCAATTGTAGGCGGAGCCAGGCGTCCTATCAGAAGAAGCCGAGGACCAGCTCCTCTGCATTTAATTCTGAAATATCAAACGTACTTTTGTGTCTTGTACCGAATCGTTGTCTTCTATATTTATATCTATTTCATTTGTTTATATATTCTTATGTAATTATATACATTAATTATATTTTGATACAGAGGTGGAGGGTTTTGTTATTTATATGTGTTTCAACGTATTTTAGTTATAGACTAACACTAGTAATTAATACTGAGGGCTGAGCCAAATTAGCTGTATGATATTAAGATACTCCTAGACAACAGAGTCAATACTTCGACATTGGGAGCACAGAGGCTAGTTAGTATATTGCCACCAGTACTTTAACATTGGAGGTCTCATCCATCAAGTCATTAAGTATTAAGTAGTATTGTAATCCAGTACTTAACAAGGAACAACCAATTCCAGAATGATCTGATCCTGCTTAAAGTTTGATGCGCGTGAAGGTGCGCCCTTCAAGCCCTTTTTTACACGATCTTAATCTAAGACGCTATCGTGCGTTATTTTTTTTACTAACAATTATATTGAGAATATATTATAAAAAACCTGTAAAAAACCAAATTTTTGACTATAAATCCTTTATGAACGAGACATAACTAAAAGAATGTTTATTATAATACGCAGCGCAAGACAACCCGAAAATACAAAATGGTAGTAATGTGTCGTAAAACATGTTTAATGTAATGCGCACCGATCAGGAATATGTTTATAAAAAGTGTTGTCAATAAAATACGCACCTTATTGCGCGACAGAAAGGTTGTTCAATATAATACGCACCGCGACACTCTATCTCAAAAAAGAACATGATACACAGAGATAAATAAAATAATCTAAAAATTCCACAATTTAATAACAGTAAATGCGATCGATCTGAAATTTTGATACATCGTTTTTATTATTGGTACAAAACTGCCTGCAAAATTTCAGCTCGCTAGCTTACGAGAAAGTGGGTTAAAAATCGATCCAAAGTTTTTTTGACAAGCAAGCAAACAATCAACCAAACAGACACCATGAGTTAATATAAAAGATTTAAAAATGTAATAATCTTGGCGCTTTTATAGGCTTTGTCATAGTTAGCCAGAAATCTAATAATAGAAATGTGGGGGCTATACATATCGTTTTTATGGAAAAATTTCATAAAAATTTAATAAAAGATACGAGCAGGGCCAGCGCCAGAGTATTTGGCACCCAAGGCGAACCTGGCGCACTGCAACTAATTATTTAATTAATATTAACTTTCACAAAAGGAATGCTATGCTGCCGTTTGTTTTAATTCATATTTACATTTAATAGAATCTATACATGTATAATCGTATATCATGGTATATTCGTATGTATAATGTAATTTCAAAACTTTATTTTTCGCGCTTTTGCTTTAGAAAATGTTGAGACGAGTTCCATCAGTTCAATGTCTCTAGCAATATCATGTTCAATTGACAGAGTAGCTAGTCCAACAAGTCTTTCTTGTAGCATGGACGTTCGCAAATATGTTTTTATCAGTTTGAGCTTAGAGAAGCTTCGCTCACACTAGCCACAGAAACTGGAAGTGTCAAGAGCATTCGCAGAGCTATAACAGTGTTGGGGACACTATATGTTAGATTATTTTTCCAATATAAAGTTTAGTACATCCTGTGGCGATGTACACTTTGCAACTCGTCTTGAAATGGCTTTCAGTTCACTGCTTATATAGATCAACTGCATCAATATCTTTGGAGTCTCCATGTTGCAAAACTTTCTCAAGATTCACGCAATGTTCCATAACTTCCTTGCTAGTTTTATTCTGCAAACTGTGAACATCATAGAGGAAACCAAACACCGAACTAATTTTTTGCATCAGAGTGAATCTTGCTTCAACCGATTGTATTGCCGTGTCAAGAACAGCGAGGTAAAAGTTTACTTTGAATTGTCTTTTGGATCCTGAATAGGTTCGTCGTCACCTCCTTCGTATGAAAATTGTTTCTTCTTTCTTCTGATACGGGTTGGTTCGGGTTCGAAAAGTGCTGGTATCTCTAAATCGACTGCAATTTCAGCTGCATCTACCAGTGTTTTCTCAAACTCCGTGTCATTTTTGCGGTTTACGAGAAACTTCTTTGTTTCACCCAGATGATTGATGGCGCCATGTATATCTAATTCTTTTGCCTGAAGTTGTTTACTTGTCATGTTGATCTCAAACAACATGTCATACCACACAACCAGAGAAACAACAAACTTAAAACTAGAAATGACTTTTGCAATAACCCGTGCATCTGTCCGTGATGTATTGCCAGATGATGCTGTTAAATTTGTGTCATCCGCAATCTCTGCCAGATCATCGTAAATATCACCAAGCTGATAACGAAGAGGTTTCAAGGCATCAATTCGACTTTCCCATCTTGTTTCGCTCAGTGGTTTTACAGTGAGATTAGAAACATGTCGATTTAAAACTTCCCAACGACGAGTTGATGCATAAATGAATACATAAACAAGTTGCACTAGATCAAAGAAGGATGTTGCTTCTAAGCACCATTTTGCAGTATCATTAACAGCCAAATTCAAGGTATTTGCACAGCAAGGAACAAAAAATGCTCAGGGATTGACATCTAAAATTCTTCGTTGGACACCATTGTCCTTTTCCTTCATATAGCTGCATAGTCATATCCTTTACAGCGTAAATTTTCGATAGATAAAGACATATCTTCTAACTGCCGAAGAATAGTTTCAGTCATACCAGCACCAGTTGTCTCCTTTAGAGGCACAAAACCCAAGAAATGTTCCTTTATAGATATGCTGCTGCAATTTCATTTTCTGGATTTGAAATCACATCGACAAAGAGAATGAGCATGGTCATTTGTTCAACATGACCGGCATCTGGTGTGCAATCTAGAATTATTGAAAAGTACTTAGCATTACAAGCTGATGCTAACATTTTTTGTTTGATTGCATTGGATAAAAGGTGAATCAGTTCATTTTGTATGTCTTTGCCTAGATAATGTACATGTGTCTCATTGTCTCTAATCTTTCAAAGATGCTCATCCATAAGTGGGTCAAACAAAGCTAGAAATTCCACAAATTTCAGAAAGTTCCCGTTATCAGAATTGTTCAGTTTCTCATGTGTTCCACGAAAAGCAAGATTTTGCATACCAAGAACTCTAACTAAAGCAATCAGCCGTTTCAAGATGTACTGCCAATACTGTTCTTTTTTAATGAGACGTAAATGTTCAGCATCAATTGTTTTCATGTGTCACAGTCGCAGCTCATGTTCCTTCCATGACTGAAAGTTCGCTAGATGTTCACTGCTTTTCTCATGCCCTGATAGAATTGCGGACATGTTTTTCAATCATGTGAACCTTTATCAGAAGGAGATGACGCACCTATTGTGTTACTGGTAAACAGCTTGCAGCAGAAGCAATAAACAGAGTCATTACCTACACAATACTGCAGCCAATGTCTGCGAAGATCATCTCCATTGACAAGCCTGCGGTTGTAATGAATTTTTGCGAATTTTCTTTGCATACTTTCTTTAGGTAAATCAAACTGCTCAACTTGTTCTGGTCCATGTTCTATCAATATTTGTCAAATATGATCATAAAATCCGGTCCAAATAGCAGGATCGCCATAGTTAACATATAAACCAGTGAAATTATCGATTTTATGCACTTCAGATTTTGATTCTTGGTGCGTACCGTGCATTTCATTTTGTGGTTTAAACTCTTCTGATACTGTCATCTCCTCGGATTCCTCCGCTTCCTTGCCTGCTTCAGCTTGATTGTTTAACTCCTCTTGACCATCTTCGTCTCTGTGTGGTGTACATAGACACTTTAAAAACGAGTTTCCTTGTTTTGTTACGTATTTTTCATTTTCAGCCCGTCTTTTACAATACTGTGCACCAGACAATCGTTTTCTCTCTGCCATGGGGGGATTGAAATAACGACGGAAACTGCAAAATACAATTTTATTATGGTTTACTATTTTTAAAAATGTCTAAGTCCCAATTTTTTATTAACCCCCCCCCCAAAAAAAAACCCGGCGTATCCTATCAATTTTTTTTATTGTCTTTTTTGTTTGTGTTTTGGTCCTCTTTCCCCCCAAAAATGTCAAAATTTCAACAAATTTTTTTTTCCGATCCTGCTCCCCCTGTCCCCCCTTCCTCCTCTGATGGTCATTCCCAGTAAACTGCTCAGGGTCAAGAAATAAAATATAAATAAAATTATTATAATTTACATATACAAATTTAAATATTTTAATCACATGATTTTAAATATATATTTGTACAAAAGTAAAACTTAATATCTTACTTAAAGTATTTAAGTAGCCAGTCGACGACAATCGATTTTCAATAATTTAATTTATTTTCAATATTTATATTATATTTACACGACAGATTTTGATTTCGAAATGACGTCACCCGATGTGACGGTATTTGTCCGTAACGTAAGCAAACTAGTGATCTAATTTATGCTATGCAATTCGTTTCATCTAGCGGGTAAAATGTATTACATTGCAATAAAGCAGCAAATATTAATGTAAAAAACCATGTAATTTAATTCGGAATTAAATTGCATAGTTTTTTTACATTACTAACTTAAAAAGTGCCCCCTTTAGACACTTAATTAATAAATGGATTGAATAACTTTTTTAGTGGAGTTACGCCAACTTTCAAAAATGGAATTAACTAATTAACTAATTTACTAATTCCATGTTTAAAAGTTGACGTCACTCCACTAAAAAATTATTCAATCCATTTATTACTAAAGGGGGCAATTTTTTGCCGCCCTAGGCAGCCGCCTAGTTCGCCTAGTGGTTAAACCAGCCCTGGTCTCCTCCCCTACCCTGTACTGCAGTGGTCCCCAACCCCCTGATCGCGGACCGGTATCGGTCCGTAGAGCAAATGGTACTGGGCCCCCAAGAAACATTATATTATTTCCTTTGTTTTTACTGAGGCACGATTGAGGATTGATATACCAATATGGTACGCATTCTACAGATATCGATAGCAAGGCACAACTTTTTGTGTATGTGCGATTTCTTTAACAGAAGGGTGTACATGAGGATTTTTATGTGTATTATCTTTGCCAACCAACACCACAGGAGCAGAACTATTCAAGTCAACGGTTGGTGAAATATCAGGACAACTAAACACACATTCTATGGGCCTGAGATTACTCTCTTAAGGCCTGAGATTACTCGCTTAAGGCCTGAGATTACTCTCTTAAGGCCTGAGATTACTCTCTTAAGGCCTGAGATTACTCTCTTAAGGCCTGAGATTACTCTCTTAAGGCCTGAGATTACTCTCCTAAGGCCTGAGATTACTCTCTTAAGGCCTGAGATTACTCTCTTAAGGCCTGAGATGACTCTCTTAAGGCCTGAGATTACTCTCTTAAGGCCTGAGATTACTCTCTTAAGGCCTGAGATTACTCTCTTAAGGCCTGAGATTACTCTCTTAAGGCCCTAGCTAATACCTGAGCAACCTGCTCAATTTGTTGTTCAGCGCCACACAACATTGTCTTAAGATGGGACTATTTCGCCTCCCTAACCTTCCCGGTTATGTCTAGCGCTGATCAGAAAACTTGACTGGTTTAACTATTAGTATTAAAGAGGTTGCACCTGAGAATAAATCTACGCATTGTATAATTCACAGGGAAATGCTTGCTAGCCAAAAAATCTCACACGAATTTAATTGTATGATTGATGTCGTTAAACGTATTCTAACTCACGCCTGTTTGACCAGCTGTGTAAGGAAATGGAAGCAGAGTCCATATGTCTTCTCTTTAACACTGTGAAAAGATTTTATCCAGAAGAAAATCGCTAACCAGAGTATTAGAATAATGAGTCATTTCAAAGATTTCTATTAGAACAGAAGTCACTGAAGGCAGCATACTTCAGTGCTAATATATGGGTAACAAAACTGGCTTAACTGTGTGACATATTCAGCCTACTATAATGAACTATATTCTGTTCATTCAGGGGAAAATACAATTGTTTTAATTCAAATTGACAGATAAAGTATCTGCGCTGCATTTAAAGCCAAACTGGGGACAGCTCGTGATCATGAGACATTTTTGTTGTGTTTCAAACATTAGCTGGGATTTTAGGCTTCACAAATGTTCCTACCCGTGGAAAAAAGTCAGCAGTCCCGAGCCTTTGTTCTTTATGGGGCTTCCCGCAGGATCCCCTCAGCTGTCTGGCCCCCAAGGGGACGTACCAGATCAGACAATCCTCCCCCCCTCCCGGAGCGGTCGCTTCTGAAGCGGCCACCTGGCATCCAGGACATATAGTCGAAAATGCCTTTAGGCTTCACTAAATATTAGCATTCATTGTCCCAGTTGGTACACGATCACCTGGTTTTACTTTGAAAAGAGTTCGAGTGCTAGTTTACAGCCCCTAAAGAAAAACGAACTTGTAACGTACCCGCAAGCCTTGTGTTAACAAACCATGTCTGTGCAGGAAGAATATCAAACCGATAGAAACTACAAATGACTACAGTCTTAAAACTACGTTCGATACAAAAACTTTTCCGCTGTTCTGAATTATAGTCATGGCGGAATATCCTGAGATTGCCATCATGTCACTAAAATCCATATTGTCATTTCCGACATTCTATCTGTTTGAAGACAGCGTTTCAGCAGTGACAGCAACAAAAATAAAACAACAAAAAATAAATTAAAAATAACAGAAACATTTCGGGTGTCATTCTCTCCTATTTTCTCCCACTGGAACCGTCTCATTGCAGAGGAGCAAGTGTATAATTCGCGTTGATTTAGCGTTCTAGTGGTTTAAAGTGTTAAATAACTTTATATTCATTTTATGGTGTAAAGGCATTTTATTTTGAAGGCATGTAGAAATACAATTAAATTACAACTAGATACGACCCGTGGCGTAACTTATGCAGCAGACTTACTCATAGACAGTGCAAAGAAAATGGCGAAACGGACACAAACAGTAGCACAAACAAATGGGAACAATGCGAGTGAACGTTGGTGGGACCGCCGAAGCATTTTTGGGAAGTATTTCGGACATCGCGACAATTTCTGATTTGGATCAATTTTCTCCTGAAATATTCATGTACTGAGCGTATTGTTGAGAGTGTATGACTACGTTTCCGTCACTGAGAACAACGAAGAGCTCGTCGCCGAAGTTATCCCAATGTTGAGAAAGAAATATTACAGCTATGTTGCCATGTTGGAGAGCAACAACTTGGTCTATGATCTTTTCCAAAATATTCGACCGATAGAAACAGACCTAATGAAGGAATTGGAATAACATTGAACGATGCATTTTCTTCCGTGAAATACGTGTGAATCGGTGTTTATGTTCGCTAATAAAGGGGGAAAGAACGGGCATAAACATAAACATTTATAAAAAAAAATGTCTACACTGGGGCTTGAACCTAAACAATTCCGCTTGTCAGACGGATGTAATATCCAATACACCACGAAATACATGTACTCTGTGAAGGAACAACGAAAGTCAATGCACAAAGCATTGCTGGTCTCAAGACATGCCCCACCCCTCCTTAAATCAAAACATTATAAAATATAAACAATCCACGTCCACACTACCCCCTCTCCCCCCCCCCTAAACTCAAAGGGCCGCGGTAACGTTTTTAAAAGGAGACAGGTTCGCGGAGAAAAAATGTTGTGAACCACTGCTGCACTTTACACAGGAAAGACTTAGGCCGTTCAAGTTACTTCTGTCATTCACCAGGAGAGTTCAGCGTTCCCCCACCCCGGAAACCCCACGTGTTTCCTGCACCCAGACTGCAGCTTCCCTGAAAGCAGAAGCGGAACTGCATTTTTCCTGCCCACAGCAAAGAGGCCATTACGCCACGTCTAACACCACTTCAAAAACTCCACTTGCCGCTAAACATTCTTCCACTCCCCTCCGGAAGTACATCTCATTAAATTTAAGTATTTTTCAGATAGAGACACAGCTTTGATTGGCAGTCATAGAGATGCGAGTATAGGCTTGAAGGGTTTCAAATTGAATTGTTATAAATAGGAATTCAGTTGTTTTGTTCAAATCATTTATCGATGCAAAATTGTTATAACATTTTTATTTAATGGCTACAATAATCTTGTTCATTTGTAAAAATTCATATTACGTCCATTGTGTGTGTCTGGATTGCCATAATCTATATATATAATTCTCTTCGTGGTCGGACCCTGCGGGACAAGCTGCAAGTATGTTCAACAGATACTAATTTTAGAAACCAGCGCACCAAATTACTGCACCAATGCATCAAAAGGTGTGCAAATTAAATATGCGCTGTAAAAAATTATATGACGTCATTGTTTTCGCTGATATTTTAATTTTGTAAAAAGGGAACAATGTAAAAAGTTATAACATACTTTGTGTACATTTCAGAAAGTTTAATATTTCGTATTGATCAAACAAGGACAAGTTAGTTTGGATTTTGAAAAAGGTTGGCGCCGTAGGCGCCCTAAAAAGTGTATTTTTTCAAAATAAATAGATTTCAGCTGAACACTTCCGTCATTTTTTACGGGTGATACGCCGCGGGTCTCTCCAGAGTTCCTTCTTTTCATTCACTCACAGTCGTTTGCCCAAACCCACCCCATTTTGACAACTGTGTCTTTCAGGAAGTCTTCACCCGTCAATAAATCATTAGCGGCGTATGCTACGCCGCGGGTCATCTAGTAGTTATTATAACCCTAGATACGAAATCCAATCTTTTCACCACAATATTCGCCATATACAATTAAGAGGCAGAAAGAATATACTGTATCTTTTTCTTGCAATAAAATAACATTTCCCTCTCTCTCTTTTCAATACGCTCATGTCTAAATATTTAAATTTCATTATTATTCGTAGTTCTATCAAAGAAAACTTAAGTAAAAACATTCCATTATAGACTAGCAGCGCCATCACCCACAGCAATAGCCCCAATGCAAAGCCGTTGTTACGCCAATGCCAAACCGTTGTTACGCCTATGCTAAGCAATTGTTACGCCAATTCAAAGTCGTTGTTACGCCAAGGCCAAGCCGTTGTTACTCCAATGCCAAGTCGTTGTTACGCCAGTGCAAAGCCGTTGTTACGATGGCTGGACATTGTGCTAGCCACACAATCCCCTCTTACGCCGTGGCTATAGAAACTTGTGAACGCTGCTTCACTTGCCCCAAAGACCTTCAGTGCCTGAAAGGGAACTTATTACATATGCATTTGATTTTCCATACATTGACGTTGAAGCCATAGTTTCCACTCCACTGATAATTGGAATGTGTTCTTTGCAGACAAAACAAAAGAAATTTAATGTTGTCAGATGTGCAAAACTTTTGAATTTATGCAGATCAGTGCTTCTCAAACTTTTAGTATAGCGGACCGGCAGGAATTTTCTATTGCTTCAGGGACTGGTTCACCCTTTCTTCCTGTACTGACGTGGTAGCGAAATGAAATTAATTATTTTTTATTTGTTTATTTTTTATGCTTTTTGCAGAAAAATTGACATAAACGTTATGCAACCATAATTTATTTATTATTATTATTAAAGGGCGGTTATATTTAAACCATTTAGACCACATTTTAAAACGAAGTCTCCCTGCGTCGATCAAATATCTGCGTGGCTGTTCAACCACGCGGCTTAAATAGATCATTGTTTACGATAAAGCTAACGGAAAGGACAGATTTGCGTGAATGACTCCATGAACAGTTGAAAATGTCGAATGTAATAAAGGATCGGCTTCCGCAGAAAAATCAGAGTAGAGTTTTGTCTTGGAGGCTTCATTTGTATTGGTCAATACCTCCACATCTCATGACCGCACTGGAGCAGAGTTAGCGGGGTAGCGTGGGTATGTGCCGCCTGGGGCAGAACCAAAATTTGCCGCCCCCGCTCGAATAATAGGTCAACGCTGTAAGGTAAAGATAGGTTTTTTTTATTAGAAAGTAATAATAAGGACACTATACATTTGTTATCTAATATTTAAAGCTCAGTTCGTGTTTATATCTTTGTATGTTTGTATGTTTCACTTTTCGACTGTAAGTTCCACAATCACGGAAAAACAAAATGAAGGACTGGGACCAAATTTAGCAGGATGGTTCCTTTTAACCTGCAGATGGTTTACGTATATTTTTTGCAATTGTCCCTTTTGCCAGAAAGCCATCAATTAAAAGATCAGAAAATGTTGAGACAAAGAGAGAAGTATTTAATCTCATTTCCATATTGAACAGCTTCATGCGGACATTCAAAACGAGTTCATTTTGGTGCGGTATTTTATATTAGCTGAATTAATACTATCGAACCATTGGCTACTGGACTGATGGATATATCTAGACCAAACATCGTTCACATGAATCTGATAACTCATTTGAATTTATACATCATTTTGAACTTACTATGTTTACTACTTTCTGTCCACAATACAAAAATCTTTATTTTTCCTTAAAATGTATATTTATGTTTCACATATGTTTTTAAGAGAATAGATCAATCTTAAATATACTTGAAAATTAATGATATAATTTCAAGAAACTAAAACTGGAAGAAAAAAAAGGGGGCGGGGATAGAAAAAAATTGGCTTAATGATATAATTTAAAAAAATATGTCTGATCGGAAATCGTACATAATCAAAGAATTGCATCCCTTATTAAAACAGCAACATATTAGTTATGGGTATCCATCGGTAAATAGGACTGATATGGTGAAGTGGAAAAAAGTCAAAATATAGTCTTGATGTATTTTATTTTATTTTTAAAAAATTGATTTATTAGACTTTCTTCATGTAAGTTCTATCAGCGAATTAAAGACAACATGTATTTTATTCCGAATGGAAGCCGCTGCTACGTTGGATCTATACCTAAGAGATCTGTTTGTATGCAAGACTTTAAATTAAATTAATACCCTATTAAATGGTTTGTTTAGTTTCTTAGAGCTCTTTATATTACGTAAAATTGTCTTAGAATTAGATAATTTCATTTTTCATATGTATATTTCTGACCAATTGAAAGTTTTTTTCTCAAGAGTAAGCTCAGCACAAAGTTTGGTTATAGTATAACAAGAAGGCGCATACACATACATACTTAACAAGTAATTTTGGCATATATTCAACTACGTTATAAAATTTTGGGGTAGTACACTCCCGCTGCAAAAGCGCGGGTACATTTTTAGTGTTAGAAATAAAAAGAAGTTTCATTTCTTGAATACAATTGAAGTTTTCTATTTTTATCATGGCTCAATCGTTCGTGTATCAATGTTTGCATGCTTGCCATGATCAACCGCCAAAATTAAAATAGCAATAGATTAGTCAATTTTGGCGTATTCGTTATTGATGGTAAATAATTTTTCATTAATTAAATTTTATAGAAGCTATTTTAAAACCTTGCATTACTTAAGACATTTGTAAGCAATTTTCAAATTAATGATATTATTTTAGCCAGGGTAACTTCGAGCCTTAATATCTTAATAACTTTAACATACATCTTGTTAGTCTTGAAAAACTAGTCTTGAATTCATTAATTATTTTTTTTTACTCGTGGGGTTAAATTTTCTGTGATTGACAATATCATTTGAATACTGTAATTTGAAGGCAACGTTTCAAAGCCCAGCAGATTGTCTGGTGTAGGAAAATTATATTTGTTTTCTAAATTCTACATACCTGCAAAATCTTCGCACGAATCTCTATACAGTAATCTCATCTTACAAAGAATACACATTTCTTCTCAACTGTTTTTCTACATAAAATACAAAATACACAAACAACTTGTGTAATGAGAGCAATAAATTTGAGCTTTATTATTAAACTAGCACGACAGTAAACGTTTCGGCTAATGCCTTCATCAGTAAAATAATAATGAAATACGTACTTGCATAAGTAATATTTAAATTCTTAAAACATACGAAATATTTATGTAAAATAAAAAAACAACAACAATAACAAACAATGACACAATATATAGAACAAAGTAGGAAGTATCTAAAGTTACAGCGAAAACCACAACGGGAAAAGATTCTGCAGGTAGGTAAAATTATGAATTTGGTTAATTCCATATGGAGCCAACGAAAAAAAAATCGTTTTATAAGTCTATTTTCCATGAAGATCCTATCATGAGTATTTCTTGTATATAAAATACCAGTTACTGCAATATCTGAAATATGGTCAAGGTCAACACTGTTAACATGTTTAGACACAGGCCATTAAGCATGTTTATTTATATTATACAGGTGTTCTCGAAACCGATCTCCAAGACGGCGACTTGTGTCACCCACGTAAATTTTATTACAGCTCTTGAATAGAATGGCATAAATCACGTTTCGACTTGTGCAAGTGAATTCATCTTTTATTATGAATTTTTCTAGAGGGAAAGAAATTTTGTCAATTCAAACACATATAGACAAGTATTGCAACGGTTTTGGTTGCAACATTTTGTTCCAATATGTGCTTTCATTGTGGGAAGGTGACTTTCCTACAAGTATATCTTTGAGGCTTCTATCTCTCCGGAAAGCAAAAAGAGGAGGGTTTTTTTAGTTAGAAGGTCTGCCAATAGGACAAATACAATGAAACAATATTTGGTATCTTGTTCTCAAATAAAGATGATTTTTTCGCGAACTGTACATCTTAAAATTGCTATGAGCTCAGTTTGAATTTTAGTTGACAAATTAAAAAAAAATCCCCACAATGTTCTCGGAGCACTCGGTCGTACTTTGCAAGCAAATGACCAGTTCCAGAATATTTCCTTTATTGGCAACAGTATTGTACTCTCTGTGACAGCAAAAAATCACATTAATTTTTTCCAAGATTTAATGTCAGAATTTCTAACAAAAACTTCTTGCCACTTTGTTTTGTTTTCTTTTACAACTTATTGTTGTTCTTTTGTCTATTAAAAAAATCTTATTTCTGATTCTTTACAATTTAAAAAACTTTAGAAATGTTGAGCACTTGTTCATGAGTGGTTACTTTTGGATTTATGCGTGCAAAGTTTTAATTCCATTAAATAAGCAAATTTGTTCATTATTTTTGTTGATGCTACAAAAATAAAAAAAAGACATTAAAATAAAAATAATTATACTGTGGGAGAATAAACTTTATAAGTACGCAAACAATTTCCCCCTGTAGTTTACTTACATTAAAATCAAACTTGAAACCATTTTATGTAGCAGAACAATTTGTCATGTTCGTACACTAATTCAGGCCCTATGTTTTTCACTCCAGTAGCATTAGTATCAGAAAAATTTAGATTCATAATGGAGTTTGAAGTATTGGCATTAGAAACGTTCAAGTAATTTAATATAGTTTCTTTATGTCTTAAATTTTTTTTTCTTAAAATTAATTAAATTTTAAAAAAAGTTTGTCAATTTTGAAACTAATTAATGAGGAATTTGCCGCCCCCACAATGTGCAACTCCCAACATTTCGATTGGCTCATGTTTCTGTGCAGTCAGTTTTGCTTTTACAACAGGAGCGGCTGTCAAATTTTAAGAATAATTTAAGCTACCAACACATCAATGTTAAGTTCTCATGCTACTTAAGTACTTTTCGGTGCAGTAGCATTAGTATTGGAAGAATTTATATCCAACTAGCAGACCCGTCGTGCGTTGCAACGATATCAGTAAAAATGAATAAAATTAAAGAAACCAATGAGTGGTATGTTTAAAAACAATTATGCCAGAAACCTTCGCAGAAGTGTTTAAAAAAAAACTGCAAGTTTCTTAGCAAACGGATAAATAAATAAATACTTTAAAAGCTTACTAAAGAAGAAACGATACTAAGGGCCCCGGCCCCAAAATGAGTGATAATATAATTTTTTTTATTGCCATTGTACTCAAGCTATATTTCTCAATATGGTGTAAACTTGAATAGGGTATACCACGCTAAAATTTTAGTAAAAACACATTTAGGGCCCCAGCCCCGAGGCAATGGTCGTTAGGAGTTCAGCGCCCTATAGTAATTTAATATAGGCTCTTAAGGTTTTATATACCACGTTTGGTCAAAATCCTATCATTTTCTCATTATCTAACACTTAAACTAATTTTTATATAGCTAATATAATGAAAAAATACATTTAGGGGCCCCCGGGCCCATTCGGTTCAAGATGTACATTTTGAAAACATGTTCATTTAAATTCAGTTTCATCATGGATATATTTCTCAAGGTCTTTAAAAACTGAGTGGGAAATAATATCTAAGAGTATACAAAAAAATACATTTGGGGCCCCCGGCCCATTCGATGTAAGATGTAAATTTCAAAATGCTGTTCATTTTAATTCAGTTTAATCATGGATATATTTCTCAAGATCGTTAATAATAGAATGACAAATAATATCTCAAACATACAAGAAAAAAGACATTTTGGGCCCCCGGCCCTGAACAATTGGACATTAGAAGAGCAGTGCCCTTTGTTATTTTAATATGGGCTACCAAGTTTTTATATACAAAGTTTAGTTAAGATCCATTCATTTACTTAGTAGCTAACAAATAAACTAATTTTTATATAGCTCATATTAGCAAAAAACGACATTAAGGGCCCCAGGGACCATTTAGTGCAAGATGTCAAGTTCAAAACACCTGTTTATTTCAATCAATTTCATAGTGTATATATCTATATTTTCTAAAGATCTTTAATAATTGAATTGGGAATAAAATCTTAAACGTTTATGAAAAAATACATTTTGGGCCCCCAGCCCATAAGAGATGGACATTAGGAAATTAGTGCCCTATACTATTTCAATATTGGCGACCAAGTTGCTATATACAAAGTTTGGTTAAGATCCTTCAATATACCTAATAGCTAACGCTTAAACTAATTTTTATATAGCTCATATAAGAAAAAAAATCATATTATGGGCCCCCGGCGCCCCATGAGTATTAAAGTTTGCTAAAAAAGTTACCAGTTACCATCCCAGGACAGTACTCAAAAGTCTCCAAAAGTTTCATGGCGATCGGAAGAATGGTTTAGTCAGCTATAAAGGACATACATACATACTTTGATTTACATATATATAGATTAGGAGTTTGAAGTTTTAACAGTTGTAACGATCACATGCTTTAGTAAAGTTCCTTTATTAATTTCTTATTTGGCTTTTCTTTTATTTCGATAAAAAGCTCCACTTTCTCATACATTTTTTATTGTTAGGAGCTAATTAACGACAAGTAATTTGTGGCCCCTGGCAAAGTGCAGCCTGAGGTATTTGCTCCCCTTGCCCCCCCCCCGCTACGGCACTGAGCATAGTCTGTGTTTGATAGCCGCCAACAAAAGTTCTCGCGGTTTGATACAGTGGCGAGTGCTGTTGTTAACCGAGTTCATTTGAAAGTGAGTGAAGGAGATATATGGGGTTATTGAATTGAAGGTAAATATTTAATACTTAATGTGTATATAACCTATTAAAAGTTGAGGAATTATTTTCAAGGTAATATTAATAATTATTAACGAAAAAGAAGGCTAAAACAGTAAATAAAATATTTAAAAAGGGATAGTTTGGTTTAATGCGATGTTTCAAATATAATTTCCTACTTCAACGTATTTTTCGATTAAACACTCTGTTATATTCTGTGATGTTTTTTGTGATGGTTGTTAAACAACATATACCTGGGAATATTTTTTGGCGAAGCCAGTGTCGATCTATCAGTAACAAGATAAGAAAAGGCGCAACTGATGCGTTTACAAAGTAAACTCACTGAATATCTTTTATTGGTTTCCTATTTGAAGGTAAACCTTTTTTGAAACACCGTAGATATTTAAAGGTTTTGGTCCAATATTATATTAAAAAAAATATAAGGTTGCTGTAGCGGATACTAACGGAAATAGCCGCGCTTTCATGAACATTTGGGATATAATACACGGAGACAAGAGGAGGTTACCGTCATAGTTATTTAGGTTTTGTATATAAATGGTTGAATACCATAGAAGGGTTGGATAAAGTTTACAAAAATACAACATGTTTACCCCTTACAAGACTAAGGGTTGTTTTTTATGTGGTTTGACAAAGGACGTTGACTGGAGGCATATTTGGCCCCATTTAGATCAATACTTGATTTTCTCTTTCTCTCTCTCTCTCTCCCTCGCTCTCTCTCTCTCTCTCTCTCTCTCTCTCTCTCTCTCTCTCTCTCTCTCTCTCTCTCTCTCTCTCTCTCTCTCTCTCTCTCTCTCTCTCTCTCTCTATATATATATATATATATATTATATATATCTAATATATAAATCTCAGTTGATGTTTGTATATTGGTATGTTTGTATGTTTTTATGTTTCACTTTTCGACTTTGTTACACAATCACGGAAAAACCAAACGACGAACGAGGACCAAAAATATAAAATATTAATAAATTGGGAAAAAATATATATTAGAAATATTTTATTCAGGGCTGCGGAAATTAACGATTAATTAATCGATTAATCGTTAAAAATTTATTTGAATAAAATTAATTTGATTGATTAAAATTCGATTAAAATTTAAGAAAATATTTCGAATATTTTTTTCCAATTTATCCATAACAATCAGACCTGTCGCGCGTTGCAAAGATCTCATTAAAAAGAAATAAATTCAAAGAAAGCAATGAGTTGTACGTTTTAAATACAATTATGCCAGAAACCTTCGAGGAAGTTTTCAAAAAAAAAGTAGTTAAAGTTTTATGAGAAACGGATAAATAAAATAATATTTTAAAAAGCTCACAAAAGAAAAAAAAAGTTATTTAGAGCCCCGGCCCCAAAAAAATGACCGATAATTACTTTTTACTGCCATTGTAATCAACGGATTATTAAATTATAAGGATAATCGGTTATATCAATTTCATAACAAATATATTTATCTGTATTTCTCAATATCGTGTAAAATTGAATGGGGAATACAATATTAAATGTTTAGTAAAAAAGACATTTGGGGCCCCCAGCCCCGAGGAAATGGACATTGTCACGGTCGGATGTTATGGTGTGAGAATGACTGGGCTAAAATGAGTGAGAATGTGTGAACATATGCGTGATCACGAGTTCACGTGAACGGTTTGGTGAACTCGGATCACGTGGGAGTGTGTGGTCAGTGGGCATGCGAGAAGTCAGAGTAGAGGACAGTTGTGACAGAGTAGAGGACACTTGTGACAGAGTAGATGACAGTTGTGACAGAGTAGAGGACAGTTGTGACTGTCAGAAAAAGAGTTGAAAGCTGAGTGGTATACACAGTGAGGAAGATGGACTGAGGTGTGTTGAACTTTGAATAATATGAAACCCACTAGAAAATTGTCTACTGTTTTTTCATATATGTCGAAAATGATTTTTATTGAACTTGCATTGAAACGAATCCAGTGTTGGTGACAATTTCTAACGTACAGTGTGGTTGATATATGTGGCCAAGGGGCGGACCTCAGTACTATACAACGAATTCGCCACAGACATTAGGAGTCCAATTACCTATAGTAATTTAATATAGGCTCTTAAGTTTTTATATACCACGTTTGTTGAAAATCCTTATATCTTCCGATTATCTAAGGCTTAAACTAATTTTTCTATAGCTAATATAGAAGCAAACGACATAAAGGGGTCTCCGGGCCCATTTGGTTCAAGTTGTAGTTTTTGAAAACCTGTTCATTTAAATTCAGTTTCATCATGGACATATTTCTCAACATAGTCAAAAATTGAGTGGGAAATAATGTATTAAAGTATACTTTAAAAAAAAGACATTTGGGGCATCCGACCCCGAAGGAATGGACATTAGGAGTTCAGTGCCCTGTATTATTTTATTATGTGCTATAAATGTTTTTGTACACAAAGTTTAGGGTAAGAGCCATCCATTTAATTCGTAGCTAACGCATAAACTAATTTTTAAATAGCTAACATTAGTAAAAAACGACATTTAGGGCCCCCGGGCCAATTCATTTTAAGATAAACGACATTTAGGGCCCCCGGGCCAATTCGTTGTAAGATAAACGACATTTAGGGTCCCCGGGCCAATTCATTGTAAGATGTTAAGCTCGAAACACATTTTCATTTCAATCTATTTCATAATGTATACATTTATTTATATTTCTTAAGACCTTTAAAAATTGAATAGGGAATAAAATATTATATGTGTACTAAAAGAGACATTTGGGGCCTCCAGCCCCGAGGTAACGGACATTAGGAGTTCAGTGCGCTATAGTAATTTATTGTAGACTTTTGAATTTCTATTTACAAAGATCGGTGAAGATCCATTAATTTTCTCATTATCTTACGCTTAAACTATTTTTTATACAGCTAATATAAGGTAAAAATAACATCTAGGGGCCCCGGGCCCATTTGGTGTATGATGTAAATTTCAATATGCAGCTTATTTTAATTCAGTTTTATCATGGATATATTTCTCAAGATCGTTAAAATTACAATGGGAAATAATATGTTAAACATATTCGAAAAAAGACATTTGGGGCCCCCGGCCACAAACAAATGGACATTAGAAGTTCAGTGCCCTGTATTATTTTATTATGTGCTATAAAGGTTTTTGTACACAGAGTTTAGGGTAAGATCCATCCATTTACTCATTAGCTAACGCATAATCTAATGCTAATATAACTCACTTAAGCAAAAGAAAAAGACATTAAGGGCCCCAGGCCCATTTAGTAAAAGATATAATGTATCACCCTCTTTTGCTGTGAGGTCAAGATTTGACATGTTCCAGCCTGTTACGGAAAATGATGTCAAAGCGTTATTCTAAAATCTAAACCAACGTCATGTTCTCTTGATCCAATCCCCACTCCACTATTGGTTGAGTCACTAGATCACTTACTCCCAACAATAACACATGTAGTAAATGAGAGTCTAACATCATATACTTTTCCAACCTTATGTAAATCTGCTGTAATAAAACCCTTGCTGAAAAAACAAGGGTTGGATCACAACAATTTAAACAACTATCGACCTGTGTCCAATATTTCATTTGCATCTAAGGTTATTGACAAATTGTCTTAAAACAACTTGTTTCTTATCTTAAATACAACACTCCTCTAAGTCCCAATCAGTCGGTCTACAGACCTTCTCATAGCACAGAGACCACCCTGTTAAAGGTAAAAAATGACCTCCTACTCGCACTAGACAGTGGGAAAATCTCTATATTGATCCTCTTAGATCTTAGTGCTGCTTTTGACACCGTTGACCACCAAACATTGCTAAAAACCTTGCAAAATATTTTTGGAAGTTCTGGCTCAGTTTTGGCTTGGTTTCAATCATACTTATCAAACAGATCACAGGTGGTATCAGTAGATGGCTGTATCTCTCACAGAGCTGACATGCTTTATGGTGTGCCTCAGGGCTCCATTTTGGGTCCAGTACTTTTCGTACTGTACACAAGGCCACTACTTCTACTGCTCGAAAAGCATTAAGTTAAGAGCCAATCATTTGCAGATGATACTCAGCTTTACACTCACATTGATCCATCTGATATTGACTTCACTGTCAAATTGATGCAAGAGTGCATTGGTGAGGTAAAGTCTTGGATGACTTTCAGCAAGCTCAAACTGAATGATGACAAGACAGAAGCACTCCTATTCTGCAACAATAAACCACGCAGCACTTTGTATCTTCCGAATTCTATTCAGGTGGCTAGTACTGATATACTGTTCAATACATCAAATATGAATCTTGGCTAAATTATTTTTGACAATATATCTACCAACAGCTTCATCAATCACATCTGTCGCTCTCCTACATTGCCATCCATCAGATCAGCTCAATCCGTCATTACTTAACAGTTAGTGCCACAAAAACGCTAGTCTGTGCTCTTGTACTAGCTCGTATTAATTACTGCAATTCTCTTCTGTCATGTGCGCCAAACAATGCATTGAAAAACTACAGAAAGTTCAAAATTCAGCAGCCAGATTATTTCTAAAGGCAAAAAAAAACATGACCATATTACTCCGCTACTTTACTCACTTAATTGGCTACCCATTCAAGCCCGAATTGATTACAAACTGTCCGTTCTCTGTCACAACTTCTTTTCTGACTCATGCCGTTCCTATCTTACTGAGCTTCTGTCAGTCTACTAACCAAGTCGTCAGCTACGCTCTTCTGCAGACACGCACATTCTCTGTGTTCCTAAGACACGAACTAAAACATTTGGCGAAAGGTCATTCTCTTTTTGTTCAGCCAAACAATGGAATTCTCTACCATTACACATCCGGAGTATTCATCCACCAAGTCCTTCCAGACTGCACTTAAGAAACATCTTTTCAAAATTTATTTTCAAAATTAAAGAAACACCATTTCTTTTTAATGATTAACGTCGCTTATGTGTAACTTACTGTCATTTATGTGGTTATTATTATTTGAATGTTTATTTAATTTATTATATGTATGTTATTATCTCCATGTAAAGCGCTGTGAGCCCTGCGCCTTGCTGGGATACAGCGCTATAAAAATTATCAATATATTATTATTATTATTATTTTAATGTTCAAAACACCTGTTCATTTCACTCTATTTCATAATGGATATATTTATCTATATTTCTCAAGATCGTTAATAATTGATTTTGGCATACAATTTTTAAAGTTTATGAAAAAAGACATTTTGGGCCCCTAGCCCCGAAAGAATGGACATCAGTAAATCAGTGCACTATAGTATTTCAATATTGGCTACAAAGTCATTATATTCAAAGTTTGGTTAAGATCAATCAATGTACCTAGTAGCTAACGATTAAACTAATGCTTATATAGCTCCAAAAAACAACAAAAAAAACAACAAAAAAAAACAACTACAACAATAACACATTAATGGCTCCAGGCCCATTTAGTGCAAGACATAATGTACAAAACACTTTTTCATTATAAATAGCTCATATAAGAAAAAATCACATTATGGGCCCCCGGCGCCCCATGAGTGTTAAATTGAGAAAAGAAAGTTGCCAGTTACCATCCCGGGGACGTACTCACAGTCTCAAAAATTTTCATGACGATCGGATGGTTTAGTCAGCTATAAAGGACAAGCAGACACACACACACAGACATACTTTCATTTTTAAATATTTAGATAGATTATAGATTTGATATTACATGACCTCAACCCATTTTGACAAATAGTATTTACATCATAATCCAAATTGAAATTAACAAGTGTTTTAAATTTACATATTACACCTATTACCATTGGTGGGTCTTTAAAGTAATTTTTTCTTATTTAAGCTTTATTGATATTATTTTATTCATTCAATCAACATGAAACTTTAGAAAGTTGTACGTCAAGACAAAAGTTTCTGAAAAAATGTTATAATATACGAAGATAATAATTGTTTAATTAGTTGAACAATGCTTCCATCTAACGCCAGTATTGCGCCTTGGAGTGGTAGTCTTCCCAGCAGGTTGAGCCATGCTTTACACAGAGGTACTTTTTGCACATAGAGCACCTGACATTCATGGCCTTCTTGTGTGGGTTGTACTTGTATGCTACTCCAGGGTGTGCTCTGTTGTATTGAAGGTGTTTTTCCAAGCAGACAGTGCAGACATGATTGGAAGCAGTGGCTTCTGGAATTTATGGCCAGTGGTTGCCTGGTGTGTGGCCAGTGGTTGCCTGGTTTGTGGCGTTGGGGGCATGGTTCCATTTGTCCTCGGCGAATGGTGTTAATTACAATCAGGTCAATGCAAAGTTTCTGGATATGTCTAGTGTAAAACATGGGCTTTTTGTCAGCTGCTTCTAGTTTAGACACATAGATAACAACAAATGAATTTTACCAGGCCCACATAAAGAATTTGATGAAAAAGTGACGGGGCCACCGGTAATGACCGCATGAGCGATGGAGGCGCGTCATTTGATCATTTTTGTCACAACCGCCCATGTGGCGATTATAGTCCTGGACGAGCTGTGGCATCGAAACTCCATCAAGTGTTCCATCTTTGTTTCTTCTGTTTGCTACTCCTATTTGTTTTGGGTCATTAACGTTTGAGATGAATGTAATTGGTCTCCAATCCTGCCAACAAAACAGGTTATGCTGCCCTGACATCAATAGTGACTTGCACCTCTCGCAAGATTGTCCAACTTCCTCAAGGGCACTAACAATCAACGTAATCACCAACTCACTGCTTTGTTCAAGGAATAAATCATTTGCAAACACTAATCTTGCAGCAAATGTGAGATTTAACAATGATCGGCTGTTATTTTTAATACTCATTCAAGGGATATCCCAAAAACCTAGAATTCGGTAACTCGTTATATAGTAGTTAAATCTATTACCTAACACTCGGTAACTCGTACTGGTAGGGTTAAGTGCTAAGGATCCAAAATGAAAAAAAATTAACATGAGTTATATGAAAGGTATTTTAAGCAGTGGCTACTGAGTAAATGGATGGATCGTGACAAAATTTGGCAGTAAAACATTTGATGGCCCTTTTTCGAATTCTAAAATGTATTTATCTCCTAATGTCTACTCCTTTGAGGCCGAGGGTCCCAAATATTTTTTCCTTTAACTTAAAAAATGTATTCCCCAGATAACTTAAACAAATGTATTCCCTATTTAACGTAAACAATTCGTGACAAATATTGACATTTATCTCCATCATGATCCTAATTGAAATTTTCAGATCTACGAACTTTACATGTTCCACCGTTTAGCCAAGGGGCCCTTAATGCCATTTCATTCAAATTTTTTAAAAACACAAACTTAACAAATATTGAAAAAAATTAAATTATATCCGTCATGATCCAGATTTAAATCAAGAGGTCATAATGATTGAAATGGGCCCGGGGGCCCTTCATGTCTTTTTTTCTTATATAAACTGTTTAAATATTTATTTTTAGTCACTAATCGCCAAGAAACATTAGAAGGTTTTTGAGTACATCTCGATAAAACTTTGTAGATAAGATGTTGATAACATATATTTAGAACCTATAGGGCAAAAGATATCTAAAAATTACGCAGGTTTCATTTCAAAATTCTACGCGTAATGGGCTCATAAATAACTCTTTTTGAATTTCAGTCTAAAGTTATTCAATATGGAAATAATATTTAATATTTTTCTCTCTTTGTCTCTAAATTTTCTGATTTTAAAAAAAAATTATGGCTTTCAGTCAAAAAGGAAAATTACAAAAACTATACTAAACCATCTGCACGTAAAAAGGAACCATCCAGAAAAAGTTTTGTCTCTGTCAGTAATTTTTTCCCAGTGAATGTAGGCCATAGCGTTGGTACAATCAAACAAACAAACATACAACACCAACTGAGCTTTATATTTAGGATAGATAGATATATAGGGTGACACAACAAAAACGAACGGGAACTTTTTAACGATCTAATAAAAACAATTGTTGATGAAAACAATATTTTATTCATAGTAAAATACAGCTACAACTCCAAACAAAAATCAAGACGGCACTTTATTACAATGAAATACACAATAATTTATTATTTCTTTTAGTCGTCTCAAAAGGTCTTCTGCAATGGACGCGCTGACGGCTCGATTACTTCTGATGTGGATGACGTCCTCATCGGTTACAGAGACTCTTTACAATGCTGCGCTCTACAAGCCAACCTGGGAGAGCTCAGTATATCACCCTCCATATCTAGGCAATGATGGGAAGAAGCCATCTTGGAACGGAACCGAATTTTTGTGCGCACACACAAATGTGGACAACCCAACATGGTGGATGGTTGACCTCAAGGGGCAGTACGTCATTGAACAAGTTATCTTCACTAACCGGTAGGGGGCACTGTATGTATTTATCTATATCTATATCTATATCTATATCTATATCTATATCTATATCTATATCTATATCTATATCTATATCTATATCTATATCTATATCTATATATATCTATATCTATATCTATATCTATATCTATATCTATATCTATATCTATATCTATATCTATATCTATATCTATATCTATCTATATATATATCTATATCTATATCTATATCTATATCTATCTATATAATGGATAGACGCCCTTAATGACGTTTTTTTTTCTTACATGAGCTATTTAAAAATTAGTTTATGCATTAGCTACTGAGTAAATGAATGAATCTTAACCAAACTTTGTATATAAAAACTTGGTAGCCCATATTAAACGAAAAAGGGCACTCGACTTCTAATGTCCAATTGTTCAGGGCCGGGGGCCCCAAATGTCAATTTTTCGTATATGTTTGAGATATTTTTTTCCATTCTATTTTTAACGATCTTGAGAAATATATCCATGATGCAACTGAATTAAAGTGAACAGCATTTTGAAATTTAAACCTTACATCGAATGGGCCGGGGGCCCCAAATTTCTTTTTTGTATACTCTAAGAAATTATTTCCCACTCAGTTTTTAACGACCTTGAGAAATATATCCATGATGAAACTGAATTTAAATGAAGAGGTTTTCAAAATGTGCATTTTGAGCCGAATGGGCTCGGGGGTCCCTTAATGTATATTTACCTTATATTAGCTATAAAGAAATTAGTTTAAGTGTTAGATTATGAGAAAATAACTGGATTTTGAATAAACTTGGTATATAAAAACTTAAGAGACTATATTAAATTATTACTATAGGCCACTGAATTCCTAATTTCTATTTCCTCGAGGCCGGGGGCCCTAAATTTTTTTTTAAAAACTTAACTTTTAAGAACAATAATTCAATTTTACACGATATTGAGAAATATAGATAAATGTTTAAAATATTTGTTATGAAATTGATTGAAATGAACAGATTTTTGAGCTTTATATGCTTAACTGATGAGCTCGGTGATCCTTAATGTAATTTCTATTTTATCTATATGTATTCCTTTTTACTGAGATCGTTGCAACGCACGACGGGTCTGCTAGTTTAAAATAAAGAAATGTTTTCCTTTATTATCATTCTAAACAAAGAGATAATGTTTTTTAGTTGAGGGATAGATAGTACCAAAAGAACTGCAAGAATTAGGGACAGTTCATTGCTTAGTTCTATTGATAACCTTGCAGGCAATTTATCTGGACCAGTGGCTTTGTTTATTTTTAGTTTTTTTAGGAGTGAATGTATACCTATCTCGTCTACAGTTATGTTACCTATTTCTTCCATTTTTTTAAATTTATCAAAACTTCCTTGTGGCCTGAGGCCGAAAATGATGATGCAAAATATGTGTGAAGGATATTAGCTTTAGTCTCATTATCATTTAAGATTTAAGTATTTGGGTCTTTGAGTGTGGCTATTCCTGTAGGTTTCATTTTTCTAGATTTAATAAAGGGCCATAAGTTTTTATTGTTATCTTTAGATATGACATTGTTTATATATTCATTTTGGAGGTTTCGACTAAGTTTTTGTGTCAGGTGTTTGTTCTTTAAATATTTTTGTGTTTCCTTTTTACATTGGTAGCCTTAAATTTCTTAAATAAGTTCTCTTTTTGTTTGCATAGTTTTTTTAAATTTAGAATTGAACCAGCATTTGTTAATTTTATTTGATGTTAGTTTTTTTTGAACATTCTCATCCATAAAGGATTCTAGATTTGTTTTTATATCTTTCCAAATTTCTTCTACTGGGCTCTTTATGTTAAATCTACCTAGGAAATTTTGTTGTAAGGTGGCTCCCGATTGGTGTAATTTTATTGAATTACATTTATTCCATTGATAGATTCTTCTTCTAGGTACTTTACAAAGTTTAGTTTTTATTGCATTGTTATTACACTGTCATGGTCGGAGAGTCCAGGAGTTATTTCGCAGTCTACCACTAGTCCAGGCCTATTCGTTAAACATAAATCTAGTGGTTTTTTTCCCTTGCCTTTTTTTATTTACTATATGTTCAAGGTTTATGGTGTTAATAGTATCTATAAAGTTTTCATCAATATCTTTAATAGTTTGATTGTTATCTATTGCACAGTTTTGGCAGTTTTACTGAAAATTATTCAGAGTTATGAAAATATGAAAATATGAAAATATGAAAATATGAAAATATGAAAATATGAAAATATGAAAATATGAAAATATGAAAATATTACCCTTGCTCCGTTAATAAACACCACAAGAGGAATAAATATTTTCGTAAATGACTTACTTTAAAAATTCGAAAGGAACGTTTTATTTGAGTAATATATACACGTAATTTAAAAATATATCCGTAGGATGAAACGAATAAAAGAAAGCGGAGCGTCAGTTAGAAAGAAAAAGGAGGCAAGGGAGGAAATAAAGAATAAAACATTGGAGCACTTTTGAAATATACGTCTCCTGCGAATCAATTTGTAGTTCTTTCAACATTGTTGCCTAGAGAACTAGCGAGGAAGCAGGTTTTAAAGGTGTAATAACTTCTTGCAATGTTGTTGAAGAGGAAAGACCTGCCTGAAATAATAGGGTATTATACAGGAAATAAAAGAATGGGCTTGATCAGTTGCATGTCCTTGCAAGAAAACATTCGTATATAATACCCGGTAACCTACTAAATGAACAATTTGAATATCAAATAAATGACTAATATTCATGTATAATACCATGTAACCTACTAAATGAACAATTTGAATGTCAAATAAATGACTTCATTGCTTTTGATAAAGAACAGTTCCATATTGAAAGAAAAAAAGGATCAAGGTTTTTATGTCTGTACCTACACTACAAGAAGAGGCAATACGTTGAAAAACGGCGGAAAAGGCCCCCTTGATCCATTAAAATTGTTTCTTCAGAATAGATTGGAAAATTCTGTACCCAACATTGTAATTTTGCTATGATGTTTTAAAAACAATTGCTATCAGTGTCGATAGTCGTGAAATGATTTTCTCCAAACTGAAGTTCATAAATTAAACAACCCGTAAAAACAAAGTTCTTGACTATAAATCCCTTTTATATCCTTATATATGAGACATATTATTATGATTATGTCCAATGTAATACGCATCGTGCGACAGACTAGCATAAACATTTACAGTTCGGGAATATATTATAAAAAAAAACCAAACCTGTAAAAACAAAGTTTTTGACTATAAATCCTTTATATATGAGACATAACTAACAGTATTGATAATTTTCAAACGCGACAAAACATTTACAGACTGAATCTGTCTTAATTCAACTTTGCTTCATAACCCTGGGGAGGGGGGGGAGAGGGGAAAAGTCTGGTCACCAATCGCTGGACCGAGCTCAGCGTGACACGTAAAATGTAAACAAAAGCACGCCGGTACTTCGATAGGTCGCGTCAACGCGTGACTGAACAATCGCGGGGAAAAAAAAACAAACAGTGAATTTGAATTACATACGTTATATAAGGATAAACTAAAAATGCATTAATTTAATTACGGTACGTTCGATCGAACTGAATTTGGATACAATGCATTGTTAGGTGAGACGGGTCCATGTGCCAAATTTCAGCTCGATCGGATAACGGAAAGTGGGTCATTTTCGATTTCTGTTTTTCCGCCCGACGTACCAAAAGATGACGACAAGATTTCAAAAGTAATATAAGGGATTTAATAAAACAAACCCGTAAAAACAAAGTTTTTGACTATAAATCCCTTATATATGAGACATAACTAACAGTATTGATTATTTTCAAACATTTACAGACTGAATCTGTCTTAACTCAAGTTTGCTTCATAACCCTGGGGGGGGGGAGGGGTGGTAGGGAGGGGGAGAGGGGAAAAGTCTGGTCACCGATTCGCTTGACCGAGCTCAGCGTGACACGTAAAATGTAAACAAAAGCACCCCGTCGCTTCGTTGGGTCGCCTCAATGCGTCAGCTCAAACTTTCACGTGGCAAAAAAACAATAACAAACCGTGAATTTGAATTACATACCTCATATAAGGATAAACTAAAAATGCATTAATTTAATTACGGTACGTTCGATCGATCTGAAATTTTGATACAATGCATTGTTAGGTCAGACGGGTCAGTGTGCCAAATTTCAGCTCGATCGAATCACGGGAAGTGGGTCATTTTTGACTTTTCTTTTTCCGCCCGCCCAGCCCATGAGATGATGAGATAATGAGATGATGAGATGATGAGACTGCCGCGAAGTTAATATAAGGGATTTAAAAAGTATATTCAATATAATACACACTGCACCGCGCGACTGGAAAATATAAAAAAGTATGTTCTATATAATACGCACCGCGGGACAGTCTAGCAGAAACATTTACACACAATAAAGAGATAAATGCGATATTTTAAAAATTCAGTAATTTAATTAAGGTACATTCGATCGATCTTAAATTTTTATACAATACATTGTTAAGTGACAAAAGTCTATGTGCAGAATTTAAGCTCGATTGGAATAAGGGAAGTGGGTCATTGTTTACTTTTGTTGTGTTCGCTGACCATTACATGAAGGCGAAGTTAGTATAAGGATTTAAAAAATTATAATTGTTCCACAATGAGTGACTTAAGACTAAAAAAATCGTTCAATAATGTGCATAGAACAAGATATAAAAAATAATTTAAATTTTGATAGCATAATATATGATGTTTTTACTGTGACAGTTATGTAAGCAAATGTATAAATATGTTTACATACTAATGTACACAATTTGTTTCTTTATAAAAATAAATTAATCGATTAGTTATAAACTAGGGGGTTTAGGGCGCCTATGGCACCAACTTTTGTTTTTGAGTAAAAAGCCCAAGTAAGTTTCCCTTGTTTGATAAATGCAAAATATTAAACTTCATGAAATGTATACAAAGTATTTTATAATTTTAAATCCTCAAATCCTCTTTTTACAACGCTCTCTTTTCCAAAATTAAAATATTAGCTAAAGCTATGACGTCATGTAATATTTTTTAAGAATCTTTTAGAAATTTTAGAATTTTGCAAACCTCCTGATGCGCGCCTTGTATATATACTTATATATAAGCTCAGAAAATGACGTCAGCGCTACGGATACTTCCTTCGAACCTGTGACTTGGGCTATTATATTGTTTATACCAAATAAAAACATTTTAATAGGAAGTGGATTTTGAGTGTAAATTGGAATTTGTTTTGTCTCATAGGGGGAAACCTGTGAACTCAGAAACGTCCTTGTAACCTTTAAAAGAAAGTATATTTTTAAAAAAAAACGTATTTAAATGTACATCACCTTATGTGGGCTTTTATTGCTGATTACTTAATTTGGAATACATTGGTAAATATGTTCCACACCTTTACTATCGTTCATTTGAAATTATTTTTCCATGTTTATTAAAATATAAAAACATGTTAGAAAGGGCGGCGAATTGAAGGCCACCGCGGGCGGCAAAAGTGCTAGCTACGTCACTGCCTAGGTGTAAATCTCACTAAAAATCAAAATAGAAGAGACAAAACTTTAACACCTTTAACGAGTAACTAATTTTAAGCTTCAAAATTTACCTTTTGAAAGACTCAAATAATGTAATTCACCAAAGACGAAATATTGAATATATTCAATCTTTATGTAAGACTTTCATTATCTTGTTCATCCAAGACAAATTTATTATAAATTGAACGTCTCCTTATTTCCATTGTCTCATTCATCAAAGACAAATTTATTATAAATTGAACGTCTCCTTATATTCATTCTCTCATTTATCTAAGGCAAATTTATTATAGATTGAAAGTCTCCTTATTTTCATTGTCTCATTCATCAAAGACAAATATAAAATAAATTGAACGATCTCCGAGCCACTAACAGGAAGCTGATTATTCAATCGCATTTGTACTGACGGGAAATGACATTTTATTTTTTTAAAGTCGTTTTCTCACTGATCGAGTCTCTCGAGTTTTTAACACTTCAGGGATGACGATGCGACAGCTGCCCTCAGGATTTACAACTTTCAAATCGACGTCTTCCGAGCGGACCCGAGACAACGGCCGGACTTTCTTCTTATTTCCGGGGATGTCTGTTTCAAGAGAGCAGAGCCTGTTCCCATGGGGACTTACTTATGGGAATGTCAGGCGCCCATCACTGGACGATTTGTACGCTTCATAAGGTTTGTTCAGCTGTATTTTTGTAACCATTGTACTCGACAGACATGAAATGAGACGATTACAATATCAACCATTCACATAACCAAAACAAAATTAGAAACATGAGTATGTTATACAAATGAGACAAGTGTAAAAACGATTAATTATCGATTAAATTTAATGAAATCGAAGGGAACGAGTTTAACGCCCATGGCACTCGTGCAAAAAAAAAGCATAAAAGAGACCACAAATATTATTAAATAACAATAGAATACGTTTTGAGTCCTAGACTTTTAAGTTTTTAAGGAAACTGATGATTTAGTAGTCTTACTTTGATTTTTGAATGTATGAGAAGTCTTACTGAGCTATCTGGAATACATTAGAAATTTCTTTTTAGTAGGTGCAATAAATCAGCCATGTTAATCTATGTTACTTTTTTCAGGACCAAGGATGCATTTGTTGCCTTACTTTTGCTCTAACCTAAAGATTTCCATATCCTCATCTAAGTATTTTAATGAACGTTTTTCACAATTTGATTTCTATCTCTTCATATGAGTATATTTATGAAAGCTCTAACCTAAAGGTTTCTATCACCTCATTCATATATATATATATTTACACTCAATTATGTATGACTGTGGCCTAACGCTAAGGAACATCACTCTGCTTTTTTTAAAAATTGAAAATATAGACTTAAAAATCATAATCATTTTGGTTTCCAGATTAACATTAAACAAACAACGCACAAGCATTCGTGTTGTAAACAGTGCTGACTGACTCAAAGAGTTATTTTTTTGGTGCAGTAATTTGGTGCGCTGCTTTCTAAAATTAGTTTAAAAATCGTGTGGTGAAGAAATCCTATATAATAAAAGGCAAGTTTCTGTTCTTTCTGTCCCGTCATCTATAGCGATTGGTCCCTCAAACACATATGCCTCCTACAGCCAATCACTAGCGGAGAAAAATTTACATATTGCGCGGAGGTTCAAAACGAGTTATTTTTGGTGCAGTTTTTTTGGTCATAATTCATTATGTTGTTCCCATCTTGAAGTGATGCCTGCCGCTTATTCCAATGACAATTCTATTAAATGTTTTTTCCTTGATGGTCCTGGGGGGTAGTGGCAAGAGTTTTAAGTGTTGTTTGTTTTTTGTTGCTGTTATTGTTGTTGTTGTTGTTGTTTTGTGGTTGTTGTTATTGTTTTGTTGTTATTGTTTTGTTGTTGTTGCTTTATTGTTGTTGCTGTTGTTGTTGCTGCTGTTGTTGTAGTTGTTGTTGTTTTGTTGTTGTTTTTGTTTTGTTGTTGTTGCTGTTGTTGTTTTGTTGTTGTTGTTTTGCTGTTGTAGTTGTTTTTGCTTTTTATTGTTGTTGATGTTTTGTTTTTGTTGCTGTTGTTGTTGTTTTTTTAATGTTGTTGCTGTTGTTGTTGTTGTTGTTTTTGTTGTTTTTGCTGTTTTTGTTGTTGTTGTCCACATCCCTTGCCCTGCGACGACAATGTCCTGCAAACGCTTTAGCATAACAACTAACAAAACATAGCGTCCATGAACTTCACAGTTCACCCTACACTTATTCCCGTCATTGGGCGGGCTTTGTTACTAATATTATATAAATACTTTGGGTACATTTCAGGAATATTTGGTATTTATCATACACGGATAAGTTACTTGGGCTTTTGACCAAAAAAAAGTGGGCACCGTAGGTGCCCTACAGCTTCTATTATAAAATACTTTGTGTACATTGAAGGAAGTTTAATATTACGTATTTACCATACATGGACAAGTTAGTTGGGCTTTGAAAAAGGTGGGCGTCGTAGGCGCCCTAGAAATGTGGGCGCCGCATACAAACTAGTAAAATTTATAAAACCCAAGTCACTGAGTGGCTCGTTGGATGTGTACGCTATGACGTCATTGTTTGAGCTTATATTTTAATATAAGGTGTGCAATCAGGAGGTGCGCAAAATAATTAAAACTTAAAGACTCTTGCAGTAAAAAATAGTATATGACGTCATTGTTTTAGCTTTTATTTTAATTTTGGAAAAGGGCACTATGTAAAAAGAAGATTTGAGGATTGTTAATAATAAAATACTTTGTGTACATTTCAGGAAGTTTAATATTTCGTATTTATCAAACAAGGATAAGTTAGTTGGCCTTTTGAAAAAAGTGGGCGCCGTAGGCGGCACGGCGCCCCAGCGCAACCTAGTATAAGTATATTTATTTAAGCTCTAACCTAATGGTTTCTATTTCCTCATGTAAGTATATTTATGAAAGCTCGAACCTAAAGGTTTCTATCTCCTAAAATAAGTATAGTTATGAAAGCTCTAACCTAATAATGTACTTGAAGATATAATTGAATTAAATTCTTAGTGGCTTATGAGAACTATACTAAACTTTTGAAATCTTATATTTTTGTTTCTTTTCAACTAGTCAAATGTTCTAAATCTAAACAGTCATATTTTTTATCATTTTAAAATATTCAATTTTTTTATAGTGGTTATTTCTTTTACAGTTACACAAATGATTTTATGCATGTCTGTGAACTGGAAGTGATGGTGAGCCGCGCATTGGAACGGTTTACCAGGTTTTCACGGTATCAGAACAACATCTTAAATACAGCAATCACGCCATCAGTTCGTGTGGCGACGTCACATGAGTGTGTGCAGCAATGTGTCGCATACACAAACGCAAGCCGGTGCACTGCGGTGAACTGGTTTGTTTCTACGCACCAATGTCAGCTGCTGAGCATCGATACCAGACTAACAGCAACCATAACGTCAATATTGACATCAGCACAGAATGTTCATTTCTACATGGAAATATAATAATAACAATATAAATAAGTCATGTATGACATGTAAATGCTTTGTTCAACGTCCAATTTGATGAATATTTGATGAAATATACTTTTTAAAATGAAATTAAAAAGACACATAAATCCAGAAAAAAGGACTCAAGAAACCCACGAATGTATCGGCAAAAAGTCTATTTCAGCGGAAATAAATCCAATTTCTAAGTTTTTTAATGTAAAACTTGTCTGTGATTTAAATTTGAAAGTAACAGCAAGTTAGAAGTAAACGAGTAAAAAAAAACAACAACAACAAAAACTCCCCAAAGTTTTTGACTATAAGTCCTTTATATGCGAGACATAACTAAAAGTATGTCCATTATAATACGCATGGCACGACAATCCAAAAATCCAAAGTTTTAGTTATGTCTCGTAAAAAAATGTTTAATATAAAACGCACCGCGCGACAGATAGCATTAACATTTACAGATAGTGAACAATTTTCAAAAGAGTATGGTCAATATTATACGCACCGCACCGCGTGACAAGTAAAATAAGAAAATTATTGTTCAATATAATACGCATCGCTACAGTCTAGCATTAAAGTTTACATGCTACATAGAGGTACATAGAGATAATCTAAAAATTCATAAATTTAATGACAGTAAATGCATTCGATGAATTTGAAATTTTGATAGATAATTTTTATCATCGCCACGAGTCTGCCTGCAAAATTTCAGCTCGCTAGCATACCGGGAAGAGGGTTAAAAATCGATCCAAAATTTTTTCGGCAAACAAACAATCAAGCAGACGCCACGAGTTTATATAAAGGATTTAATAAGTGAGTCAGAAATTTATAAAAGTATTAAGGGACGGGAAAGTTGACAATGATTGGAAGCAGAATAGTTGCGGGGATACAAATTAACACATTATATAAAACAATACGAAATGACAAAAAAAGTTTATTTTCTGTCAAAAAGAGATGTTTTTTAAAAGTCATATAAACCACTCGTTACAAATATCGACACTGGACGCTAAACAACTTTAGCCACAAGCCTTGTTTTACCAGTTTTTCATGCACCAGCACTCGATTTCATCATCTATTCTAGTTCAATTGACGCCTTGCCAGCGATGTGAACACAACCAAAGTCTTCTTTTGAAATGACCTCCTACTCGCACTAGACAGTGGGAAAATCTCTATATTGGTCCTCTTAGATCTTAGTGCTGCTTTTGACACCGTTGACCATCAAACATTGCTAAAAACCCTGCAAAATTATTTTGGAATTTTTGGCTCAGTTCTGGCTTGGTTTCAATCATACTTATTAAACAGATCACAGGTGGTATCAGTATGTGGCTGTATCTCTCACAGAGCTGACTTGGTTTATGGTGTTACTCAGAGCTCCGTTTTGGATCCGGTACTATTCGTGCTGTATACAAGGCCACTACTTCTACTGCTCGAAAAGCATTCAGTTAAAAGCCAATCATTTTCAGATGATACTCAGCTTTACACTCACACTGATCCATCTGATATTGACTTCACTGTCAAATTGATGCAAGAGTGCATTGGTGAGGTAAAGTCTTGGATGACTTTCAGCAAGCTCAAACTGAATGATGACAAGACAGAAGCACTCCTATTCTGCAACAATAAATCACGCAGCCCTTTGTCTCTTCCGAATTCTATTCAGGTTGCTAGTTCTGATATACTTTTCAAAACAACAAATAGGAATCTTGGCTAAATTATTTCTGGCAATATGTCTACCAAATGCTTCATCAATCACATCTGTCGTCCTGCCTACATTGCCATTCGTCAGATCAGCTCAATCCGTCATTACTTAACAGTTAGTGCCACAAAAACTCTAGTTTGTGCTCTTGTACTAGCTCGTATGGATTACTGCAATTCTCTTCTGTCAGGTGCGCCAAAACAATGCATTGAAAAACTACAGAAAGTTCAAAATTCAGCTGTCAGATTAGGTCTAAAGGCAAAAAAACATGACCATGTTACTCGGCTACTTTACTCACTTCATTGGCTACCCATTCAAGCCCGTATTGATTACAAGCTGGCCGTTCTCTGTCACAACTTCTTTTCTGACTCATGCCCTTCCTATCTTACTGAGCTTCTGTCGGTCTACTCACCAAGTCGTCAGCTACGCTCTTCTGCAGACACGCGCATTCTCTGTGTTCCTAAGACACGAACTAAAACATTTGGCGAAAATTAATTATCTTTTTGTGCAGCCAAACAATGGAATTCTCTACCAGTACACATCCGGAGTATTTCATCTACCAAGTCCTTCAAGACTGCACTTAAGACGCATCTTTTCAAAATCTATTTTCAAAATTAAAGAAACACCATTTCTTTTTAATGATTGACGTAGCTTATTTGTATTGTACTGTTATTTATGGGGTAATTATTTAAAGAATGTCTATTTGAAACATTATATGTATGTTATTATCTGCATGTAAAGCTCTGTGAGCCCGGCTCCTTGATGGGAAACAGCGCTATAAAATTATCAGTTTATTTATTTATTATAAATGTTTAAATTAAATAAAATAAATGTTAACGGATGGCAGGCGGTAACCTTGAAATACTTTCATGGTTAACAAAAGTTTACTGACCACAGGTTGAAAGCTCCTTCATTATGAAGTGGTTAAATGACTTTAAATGATTCGTTTTAACACCCTCGTTATTAATTTTAAGATAAAAACACTCTTAGGTCTAGTTAAAAAATTTTGAACTTGTTTTAAATGCGGATAATGACATGTAAAATTCTAATGAGACTAAAAACAAACATATTTATGATGGAAAAGATAACCATTTTTAATGGTTTTTAAATTAAATGACAAATGAAATAAGGGTTCATATTTTAGCAGTCTTTTATTTCAAGCAAATATAAGCTGTATAAATATTATTTAGTCACTGATCGCCAATAAACTTTGGAAAGATGTTCAGTGCACTCCAACAAAGAGTTCTGACTACAATGTATGATTGTCGATCAGACTAGGTAGATACGATTATGCTGAAACATATTTAGAAACTATTGGGCATTGAAACCCTGATGTCCAATGGTTAAGCAGGTTTCATATTGAAATTCTGGTAATGGTCTTACCACTCAAAACTTTCGCGATGTTAAACTTTCTTTTTAAATCCTTTATATTAACTCGTGGTGTCTGCGGCCGCCCACCCTTGCGGCCGCCCTTGCTTGTCGCCAAAACTTTTGATCGATTTTTAACCCACTTGCTCGTAACCTAGCGAGCTGAAAGTTTGCAGGCAGATTTATACAAATAATAAAAACAATGTATCAAAATTTCAGATCGATCGCATGTACCGTAATTAAAATATTGATTTTTTAGATTATTTTATTTATTCCTATGTATCATGCTATTTTTTGAGATAGAGCGTCGCGGTGCGTATTATATTGAACAACCTTTCTGTCGCGCAATAAGGTGCGTATTTTATTGACAACTCTTTTTATAAACATATTTCTGATCGGTGCGCATTATATTAAACATATTTTACGACACAACTGCAATTTTGTATTTTTGGATGGTCTTGCGCTGCGTATTATAATGAACATTCTTTTAGTTACGTCTCTTACATAAAGGATTTATAGTCAAAAACTTGGTTTTTTACGTTTTTTAAAATTTATGGTGCCATCTCCACGAAATTTGGTAGGTGGCTTCCCCGCCCTTGCCGAAACTGATTGACGTACTTTTTAGTGCTATCACCCCAATGTTAGTTGCTATATTGAACGTTACCAACATTCTTTGTTACTTATGTGCCCTCCTTGAGGTAGTTTTGTGCACGGGTTTCAAACGTTAACTGAATCCGACTTTCCGCTTTTCAGCGTGGGTATTTTAGCTAGTAAATATATATAAATGTAATTAAATTCTACATGGTGTAAGTGATTATACGATGTTTTTAAGTTGTAGCATTACATTTGTAATGTCCAATAATTCAAAAGAAAATAACACAAAAGAGCTATTTTGAAGCACAACGATCGAAACAACTAACAAAATACCCCCAACTCCCTTTAAAATCTTTACTAATTATTTAGATAACAACATGTTTAAATTGATTGACATTGTTTCTATAAAGCGAATGATATTATTGCTTGACTGGAAAATAAAGCTATTATTTTGACGAGGTTACTTTTTTCCCTTTTAATTTGAAACAAAATGTAGCAAAAAGGAGAAAAAGAAAAGAAAATATGACTTAATTGTTTGAGCTTAGATTTTAATTTTAGATAAGGGATATATAGAGAAATTTTGTGAAAAATGAATCATTCTAATAAACTAAAATTTAATTATTCATTCTTTTTATTGAAATCATTCACATTCCAATTTTATAAGACGCGCGCACATTGCTGGTACGCATGAATTAACATTAAAGTAAGCTACTTCGGCTTTTGAAAAAAGTGGTCGCCGTAGGTGTCCCAAAAGAACCTAGTATATTTATATATAGAGAGAACTTTCAGAAGCGTCCTAACTTTAGCCAAAATACCTTCAATTGACGCCATTTCTCGAACCGCATGAAAAAACAACACTTTTAAGTGTTAAACATTTTTTTTGCACTTTGAAAAACCTTATCTCATTCCTTCCATGTTTTTTAAAAATCCTTTATCTTGACTCGTGTTGTGTGTTTGGTTGCTTGCTAGTTTGTTTGTCAAACAAACTTTGGATCGATTTTTAACCCACTTCCTCGTAAGCTAGCAAGCTGAAATTTTGCAGGCAGTTTTGTGCTGATGATAAAAACGATGTGTAAAAATTTCAGATCGATCGTATGTACTGTCATTAAATTATTTAACTTTTAGATTATTTTATTTATCTCTATGTACTATGCTATTTTTTAAGATAGAGTGTCGCCGTGCTTATTATATTGAACGACATTTTTAATACTTTCCTGTTGCGCGATTTGGTGCGTATTATATGGACGATAATTTTAAAAAAATATATTCCCGATCGTTGCGCATTATATTAAACATGTTTTACGAGACATAACTAAAATTTTGGATTTTTGAATTGACGTGCGCTGCGTATTATAATATACATTCTTTATTTGTGTCTCGTACAAAAAGGATTTATAGTAAAAAACTGGAATTTTTACGGGTTCTTTTTATTAAAATTTGTTTTACAAAACCTAAATAACTATGACGGGAACCTTCTCCTGTCTCCGTGTATTATATCCCCAATGTTCCTGAAAGTGCAACCATTTCCGCTACATCAACCTTATATTTCTTAAATATATGATTAGACCAAAATGTTCAAATATCTAATGTGTTTCTGTTGTTCTTTCCCTTTCTCGATATTGATAGATCTAGAGTGGCAGCGCCAAAAATCTTTTCATTTATATATTTAAAATCAATTACAGAAAACAATAGCGAATATAACAGCAAGCTCAAACGAAAAGTACGTCGAAAAAAGATTTAGATTTAATACATCATATTAAACCATGTTTTACTACTTTTTCTTTCATGTCAAAAGGGAAAGAAAGTAGCCTCGTCAAAACAACGACTTAATGGGTATTTTCCAGTCAAGCAATAATATCAGTTGCTGTATAGAAACAAATTCAATCATTTTAAACATATCTTGGTCTAAATAATTAGAAAAACGTTTTTTTAATAGATGTGTGTGTGTGTGTGTGTGTGTGTGTGTGGGGGGGGTATTTTGTTAGTTGATGTGATATTTTATTTGATATTTTATTTGATATTTTATTTGATATTCGTATAAATAATCAAAATATATAATTTGCTATGTATGTCCGTTCGTAACGCTGGATTTTAGAAAGCGAACGACTAAAAAGAAGACATAAAAAAAAATTACAGAACCTAAAATATTTCTTTTCAAAAGTCTGCATTAAATTGTTCAATATGGAAATGAGATTTAATTCTTCTGTCTTTGTCTCTCTATTTTTTATTATTATTCACTATGCGGCACACTTTCAGACAAAAGGGACAATTACAAAAAGTGAAATACATTTATTTTTAAAACTTCCGTCATTTTTGGCGGGTAATACACTAGTATATATATATATATATATATATATATATATATATATATATATATATATATATATATATATATATAGACAGAGAGTGAGAGAGAAACAGAGAAAAATGGGGGAGGTGGGTTGAAAGTACGTCTCAAGCAGTAGAATAAGTGGTGTGGCATACAGAACGAAAAGTACTTGACCCAAAACGGAGCCCTGAAGCCTAACTTCAAATAAACACTCATCTCGTTGCGCTGTGATTAAAAATAGCTTTAAAACCGTAATTATATGTGACACAATCCAACCTATAAATAAATGTAAGTAAGTTAATGTCGCTTTTGACAAATTCTGCTGATATTTTGAGATGATTGCATATTTAATTTTTTTAAATGAGTCTTTGTTTCAGAGGATTTAATGTAATATCAACATATTTATTGACTCTGACTGAAAAGATGGGAATTTATTGTAATATTTGTCGCGAGAAAACCTAATCATAAATCCTACTTCGCCGCTGCACAGGGCAGATATTAAGCTGGTAAAAAATTAATTTAATTAAATTCGACAATGTGTAAGTGATTACACGATGTTCTACGTAATGAGAAAACCTCCATACTTAGGCTGTGCGCTATATAGGTTTGCATGAACAATAATGATATAATCATGATAATAGTAAATGCATAGTGAATTAAACACAGCATAAAGTGATACTGCAGCAAAGAAGTTTGAAGTTCGAAGTATTAACAAATATTGCTGAGGAGAAGCAGGTTGTTTATAAACCACCGGAATAGCGTTCCGGACGTTAAATTGCGGCATTGCATACTGCGCATCAAATTTGACTGCACCAATAGTACAGCAGAGTGCGTTAAAAATAAATTATGTGACTGTAATATGATCCATATCAATCACATCTGTGATATTTAGCCGTTTAAGCTTCATTGAAAATTATGACTTGTTACTTTAATCGCCCATTTGGCCATGCATTATAATCAAAACATTATCGAAAACATGTAAAAAGTAAAATTTTAACATTTACAAATTTAATTAACACAGAACTATTTATTTTGAATGAAACGTAATAAGCAACGTTTGTCAGGGGATAAAAGAAACAATTAAAAGTGTGAAACAGGAAATCGTATTTACAATTTGATATACACATTTTCATTATTGTCAAGTCAGCACCTTTTCGAGATCTATTATGATTTTTCAGTTTATGCGTCTATTGCTCCATACATTATTACCACCACCTTATAAAAAAACAAAACAACAACAACGCGTAAACAAATAAATGTAACTACTTACAAATTTTAAGGTGAATAACAAAGAACTATTTATTTTGCATGAAACCTTTGAAGTAAAGTTTATCACAGGATTAAAGAAAATATTAAAGTATTACCAGTTGATCGTATTTACAATTTAATATACGGTTTAGGAATTCAAATAAACATTTTCATTATTGTGAAGTTAACACCTCTTCCAGTTCTATATTAAAAGGAAAGTTTTTTTTTCAAATTTAGTCTAAGATGCATTTTAAAATATTACATGTAAATAAGAATCAAACTAAAAATATTGTAAAGGGAGGGTCCGATTTTTAAATGTTTTTTTCTTAAACACGCAAATATGCAACCTTGTAGAGTGTATAAGAAAAACAAACGCTAAACTGAAGCATAAGTTGACAAACTTCATTTGCAGTAATAAAAAATGGCTTTGTAGTTCAAAACGCATCGTAACTTGACACCCAAACACAAACCAATTGTAAATCTCATAAACAGAATAACTTATGTTATACATTGATATAGAAAATTAAATTTAGAATTACGTACATAATATTGACATGCACGCATAAACAAAAACGGACATTTAATACAAAATAATATTAATCAGATCAAATAAATCATGGCTCTTTTTTACTTCGTTCCCTTTACACATTAATGAAAGCGCAAATAAAGACCTCACGTCACAATGTTTTATGGCGAGAGACACATCCGTAAAGTCTGTTGGTGACGTATAGTTGTTAATGTGTTTTGTTGGCGTTCTCAAAATACAAACTTTCATGCAATAAATCCTTGAACTACTATTGTTAACAAAATAACTTTAATATGCACACTATATACAGAAATATAATTTTGAGGTTTCACAACGTGGAGACTTCAGCCACACATTCGCCATTACTCTCAGAACTCCTTTCGCGCGCTTTTTACCCATGCTACCTCTCTGTCACTAATCTCGTGATTCTCACGTGACAACATCCTCCGAAACTCGAAAGCAATATTTAAAAGTTTATTTTACGTCTATATTTAGGGAATACCTCGCATAGCGTGACGGACGGGACAGACGGACGAGACATACATTCCAAATTATGTATTAGACAATATAATTTGCAATTGTCACGCAAGTAGTGTTTGTCAGTCCTGACGCTACTAATATTAGAAAGCAGGGAAAACCAAATTACTGCACCAAAGCATCAAAAGGTGTGCAAATTAAATATGCGCTGTAAAAAATATTATATGACGTCATTGTTTTCGCTAATATTTTAATTTTGGAAAAGGGATCAATGTAAAAAAAAGAACCCCGTAAAAAAACCAAGTTTTTGACTATAAATCCTTTATGTATGAGTCGTAACTAAAAGAATAATTATTATAATACGCAGCGCAAGACCATCCAAAAATTCAAATTTGTAGTTGTGTCGTAAAATATGTTTAATATAATGCGCACCGATCAGGAATATGTTTATAAAAAGTGTTGTCAATAAAATACGCACCTTAATGCGCGATAGAAATGTTGTTCAATATAATACGCACCGCGACGCTCCATCTCAAAAAATAGCATGATACATAGGAATACATAAAATAATCTTAAAAATCAATATTTTAATTACGGTACATGCGATCGATCTGAAAATTTGATACATTGTTTTTATTATCGGTACAAAACTGCCTGCAAAATTTCAGCTTGCTAGCTTACGAGCAAACGGGTTAAAAATCGATCAAAAGTTTTGGCGACAAGCAATCAAGCAAGCAATCAAGGGTGCAGACACCACGAGTTAATATAAAGGATTTAATAAGAAACACCCGTAAAAAAACCAAGTTTTTGACTATAAATCCTTTATGTACGAGAAGTAACTAAAAGAATGTTCATTATAATACGCAGCGCCAGACCATCCAGAAATACAAAATTGAAGTTGTGTCGTAAAACATGTTTAATATAATATGCACCGATCAGGAATATGTTTATAAAAAGAGCTGTCAATAAAATACGCACCTTATTGCGCGACAGAAAGGTTGTTCAATATAATACGCACCGCGACGCTCTATCTCAAAAAATAGCATGATACATAGGAATAAAAAAAATAATCTAAAAAATCAATAATTTAATTACGGTACAAATGATCGATCTGAAATTTTGATACATTGTTTTTATCATCGGTACGAAACTGCCTGCAAAATATCAGCTCGCTATCTTGCGAGCAAGTGGGTTAAAAATCGATCAAAAGTTTTGGCGACAAGCAAGCAAGGAAGCAAGGACCGCCGCAGACACCACGAGTTAATATAAAGGATTTAATAAGAAAAACCCGTAAAAAACCAAGTTTTTGACTATAAATCCTTTATGTACGAGAAGTAATTAAAAGAATGTTCATTATAATACGCAGCGCCAGACCATCCAGAAATACAAAATTGCAGTTGTGTCGTAAAACATGTTTAATATAATGCGCACCGATCAGGAATATGTTTATAAAAAGAGCTGTCAATAAAATACGCACCTTATTGCGCGACAGAAAGGTTGTTCAATATAATACGCACCGCGACGCTCTATGTCAAAAAATAGCATGATACATAGGAATAAATAAAATAATCTAAAAAATCAATAATTTAATTACGGTACATGCGATCGATCTGAAATTTTGATACATTGTTTTTATCATCGGTACAAAACTGCCTGCAAAATTTCAGCTCGCTATCTTGCGAGCAAGTGGGTTAAAAATCGATCAAAAGTTTTGGCGACAAGCAAGCAAGCAAGGTCGGTCGGCCGCAGACACCACGAGTTAATATAAAGGATTTAATAAAAACAACCCGTAAAAAACCAAGTTTTTGACTATAAATCCTTTACGTATGAGACGTAACTAAAAGAATGTTCATTATAACACGCAGCGCAAGACCATCCAAAAATACAAAATTGCAGTTGTGTCGTAAAATGTGTTTAATATAATGCGCACCGATCAGGAATAGGTTTATAAAAAGTGTTGTCAGTAAAATACGCACCTTATTGCGCGACAGAAAGGTTGTTCAATATAATACGCACCGCGACGCTCTATCTCAAAAAATAGCATGATACATAGGAATAAATAAAATAATCTAAAAAATCAATAATTTAATTACGGTACATGCGATCGATCTGAAATTTTGATACATTGTTTTTATCATCGGTACAAAACTGCCTGCAAAATTTCAGCTCGCTATCTTGCGAGCAAGTGGGTTAAAAATCGATCAAAAGTTTTGGCGACAAGCAAGCAAGCAAGCAAGCAAGGTCGGTCGGTCGGCCGCAGACACCACGAGTTAATATAAAGGATTTAAAAAGAGGATTGATGATGGTTAATTATAAAATAAAAAAACAAAGGGGGCACCGTAGTCGCCCTGCAACCCCTATTATAAAATACTTTGTGTTCATTTCAGAAAGTTTAATATTTCGTATTTATCAAACAAGGACAAGTTAGTTTAGCTTTTGAAAAAGGTCGGCGCAAAAGGCGCTTTAAAAAAAAGTGCATTTTTTATAAAATAAATAGATTTCAGCTGAAAACTTCCGTCATTTTTGACGGGTGTACGCTAGTATTGATATATAAATTAATATATATACATGTATATTAGGGTTGTTAACTATTAATTTAAATTTAATCGTTTACTTATGGAAAATTAACGATATGGAAAATTAACGATTAATTAATCGTTAATTTCGATTAAAGCCAAAAATTGAAATTTATGGTGTCATAAGTAACATTTATTAAACCACTTGTCGAAAATTCTTTGTATGACATCTTTTAACCAACAACGCAAGCAGACAAGTCTTTTGATATTATTTAGTTGAAGTGATGAGCGGGTCTTATTTACAATATAACCAACCGAGCTGAAAAATCGTCTACGTAGATTTAGATTGTCTCAGCTGAAGTTTCTGATATTGTAGTGGATGTTTGGTTTGCAGGTGATATGTAAGCGATGTGTTAAAACCATGGTAGCAATGTTCCCATTAAGCAGCGTGGCTGCGCAGATATTTGACCGACGCCACGCAGGAGTTTAGAATCGCCGCGCAGCAAATTTTGTAAAATATTACACAAAAAATGGACGTTGTGCAACTTTGCACACGAGTTTTTTTTTAAACTTTGCACACGGACCAACGAAGCTTAGACTTAGAGGGAACATTGCATGGTAGGCAAATGCTTTCTCTCGATGGACACAATAACCATTATCAACATTTTGAACAGTCAAATCAGTCAATAGTTTAAAACCAAAATGTTCGTGTAATCGTCCGGAAATTAGTTAATATATTTTACTTTTTGACTTCCAGTACATTTATAAGTGGTGGATCGATTAATAGTTTAAAATTTTTTTAATCGATACAAATGTTTAACGATTAATCGAGAAATTAATCGTTAATTTCCGCAGCCCTAATATATATAAATCATATATATATTTAATTTTTACCCTCAATTATCATACCGTAATGCTGAGGGGCATCACTCTGCTTTTTTAAAAATATATAGACTTAAAAATCTTAATCATTTTGGTTTCCTGATTAACATTAAACACCCTCCACACTATTATTAATAATTGAACAATGTCATGCGGACGTTCGAAAAGAGTTTTTTTTTGGTGCAGTAATTTGGTGCGCTGCTTTTTAAAATTTCTCACCGTAAAAAGATATTGTATGACGTCATTGTTTTAGCTCATATTTTAATTTTGGAAAAGGGAACGAGGTAAAAAGAGGATTTGAGGATTGTTAATTATAAAATACTTTGTGTACATTTCAGGAATATTTCATATTTATCAAACAAATATAAGTTACGTGGGCTTTTGAAAAAAAAGTGGGCGCCGCTGGCGCCACAGCGCCGCAGCACAACCTAGTATAATAATAATAATATATGTACATATAAGACGCATTTGTTGTCTGTCTGTTTGTCTGTTCCCTTATAACTCAAGATCCAGACAACCAAATAGCGTGAAATTTGGTACACGTACGCAAAATTACACTAGAAAGGTTCTTAAATAGGTTTCGTTCCATCCCAAGATATTTTTTCCATTTAATTTTAAACGATCTTGAGAAATATATCCATGATGGAACTGAATTAAAATGAACAGGTTTTTGAAATTGACATCTTGTACCGAATGGGCCCGGGGGCCCTTAATGTCATCCCCCCCTATATTAGCTATATAAAAATTAGTTTAAGCGTTAGATAACGATAAAATAACTGGATTTTGACCACCTTAGAATATACAACCTTAAGAGTCTATATTGAATTACTATAGGGAACTAAACTCCTAATATCCATTCCCTTGGAATTCTGGGCCCAAAATGTACTGAACGTTAATAATAATTGTATTCCCTATTCAATTTTACACGATATTGAGAAATATAGCTTGAGTACAATGTCTATAATTTTTTTTAATTATCACTCAATTTTAGGCCGGGGCGGTTAAATCGCGGTAATTCCATGGCTCCCAAATTTTGTGACGTAACACAGCAAATTCATACTGCTATGCACGAAATAAGGAAGAAAAAACTTTTTGCTTACGTATGTACGCCTAAATAAATATTAGTAATACGAGGGAAAAGTATGTAAGTAACAAAAAAAATTATTAATCAACTGAAAAAAAATACGTTTTTGCTTAAATTTTAATCGATCAAATTAATTTTAATCGATTAAAATGTTAACGATTAATAGATTAATTAATCGTTATTTTTGCATTCCTAATATATATATACAGTATATATATATATATATATATATATATATATATATATATATATATATATATATATATATCTAAATCTATGGCATCCGTCCATCCTCATGGGATGATGGCGTTTCCTCCTGCTCCTCTACCCCCCTTCCCCTTTCTCCTGGCCCTTTTCTCCTCGCTCTTGACTGTAAGGGAAGCTTCCGCGACTTGGATGCCCTCGCGTACTTTAGCCCGCCAGGAGGTGCGTTCCTCAGCAATGGTTTCCCACGTTTTATGGTCTATCTGCGCCAGACTCATGTCTTTCTTGCAGACATCCTTGAAGCGCAAGCAGGGGCGTCCTCTCTTCCGCATACCAGTTGCCAGCTCACCGTAAAGCAGGGCTCTTGGAATGCGCTCCGAGTTCATCCTGCGGACATGTCCCAGCCACCGCAGGCGCCTCTCACTCAGGATTGAGTGCATGCTCAGCATATGACTCCTTCTGAGTACCTCGACATTCGTTATCTTGTCCTGCCACTTGATGTGCAGAATCCTGCGCAAGCATCGTAAGTGGAAGCTGTTGAGTTGCTTTGTTTGTTTGGCATAGGTCGTCCAGCACTCGCTGCCATAGAGGAGTGTGCTGAGCACGCAGGCCTGGTACACAGTGATTTTTGTCCTAGCAGTGAGCTGTGCATTGTTCCACACTCTTTTATTCAGCCTAGCCATTAATGATGAAGCCTTGCCGATTCTGGTTTCAATTTCCTTTTCCAGGGAGAGTGTGCTTGTGATGTTACTGCCAAGGTAGGTAAAATCATCGACGACATCCAAGGTGTTTCCCTCAATGGAGATTGCTGGGAAGCAGTCAGTTCCTTGTCTCATAATGTTGGTCTTTTTGAGGCTTATCGTTAGACCAAAATCTTTGCATGCCTCTGAGAACTTGTCGACCAAAAGTTGGAGACCTATCTCTGAATGTGAGGTAAGGGCTGCGTCATCCGCGAAGAGCAGCTCTCTAATTAAAACATTTTCCACTTTTCTCTTTGCACGGAGACGGCTGATGTTGTACAGATTTCCATCCGCCCTGGTATGGATGTTTACACCCTCGAAACAGTCCTCGAATGCATGACGCAGTAGCATCGAGAAAAAGATACCGAAGAGTGTTGGAGCCAGTACACAGCCCTGTTTGACTCCGCTACAGACTGGGAAGGGTTCTGAGGTGGCACCATCGAAGAGCACTGTGCTGTGCATATTGGTGTGGAAGGACTCGATGATGGAGAGAAGCCGCGGCGGGCATCCTATTTTTTCCAATATACGTAGCAGACCCTCGCGGCTGACCAGGTCAAATGCCTTTGTTAGATCTATGAAGGCAACAAAGAGGGCTTTCTGTTGCTCCCGACATTTCTCTTGTAGCTGACGGAGTGAGAAGATCATGTCCATTGTTGACCGGCCAGCCCGAAAACCGCATTGTGATTCTGGGTAGACATTTTGCGCCAGAATTTGCAGGCGTGCAAGGATCACTCTGGCAAAAGCCTTTCCCACAATACTCAGTAAGGAGATACCACGATAGTTATTGCAATCGCTGCGATCTCCTTTGTTCTTATAAAGCGTAACTATTTTGGCGTCACGCATGTCCTGTGGGATGTGACCGCGTTCCCAGCAATCGCATATGAGTTCGTGCAGAGGCTTCAGTAGTGCTGGCTGGCCGTGCTTAAGGACTTCTGCAGGAATGCCATCGTTGCCTGGGGCCTTCCCATTTCTCAGATGATCGATAGCCCTACCAAGCTCCTCTATTGACGGTGGAGCATCAAGCTGATCTAGAACTGGTAGATCTGGTATTCTTTCTATGGCAGAGTCAGATACTACATTCTGTGTCGCATAGAGTTCTAGATAGTGCTCAGTCCAGCGCCGCATCTGCTTGTCTCGTTCTGTGATCATCTCACCTGATTTTGTCTTGATTGGAGCTGACTTTGAAGTTGTGGGCCCAGTGGCCTTTTTTATGCCTTCGTACATTTGTTTTATATCTCCCTGATCAGCAGCAGATTGAATGCTTTTGCATAATTCCACCCAATAAGTGTTAGCGCAAAAACGTGCAGTCTTCCGGGCTGTGTTTCTGGCACTTCTGAGACATTTCAGGGTGTCAGGTCCTGGGAAGCTTTGTAGGCCAGTAGAGCTTTTCTTTTTGTCTCCGTCACGGGATTCATTGTAACCCAGTGGGCCTCAAACCAATCTGCATTTTTTCTTTCCTTCCTCCCGAGGACGGCAAGAGAGGTGTTGTAAATAGTGTCTCGAATATGGAGCCAATTCGCATCGATTTGTTCTGTCCCTAAAGCATCATGCGGATTGGGGATTTCTTTCTGCGAGGTGTTGGCTTTAAGAGCTTGCTCAAGCTTGGTGTTAAGTTGATCACTTATCTCAGGGCAGTTGATATATATATATATATGTCTGTATTTGCTTGTGTGTGTTTATTAGATATTACATTCAAGCCGCGTGGAGTAAAATAATAATGCTTTAAAAGACACAAGCACAAAATAAAATAAGATAAAATCCTTTCAAATAGTGTATTTTAAAAGCAGTAGTCGGGGGTTTCAAATGTACACTTGTCATATGTTTCCATGTAAAAATCGACACCTGTGACACCCTGTAGCCAGTTGGTTACATTATTCCAACACCTGGTATCGATGCTAAACAACTGACACTCGTTTGTGTCACGATTCCAGTTGAAGGCAGTACAACGCGAGCCGCTGGTATCGTCCAAACACTGTTGGGAACATTGCCTCCGAGTTATTGCGATGTACGACGACCCACTCAAGGATTGGTTGAGAGCTAAGTTGAGGAATGCAGTGAAAGAAGTAAATCGTTGGGAAAATTGGCTTGACATCACTTCCAGTTCACAGATATGTAATACTTCAGAGCCGTACCTGTAAAAATTTATTTGAATCTTAATTTAGCTAAAATTGGCTAATTTCATTAACGAACAAGTCAAATAAAGTCTACTTTACCCCAAAACCGCATCAACAGCAATAAATATTTACACCTAGTTAAAATAGGTCAGATGCAAAGATGTCAGTCAAAGGAATGCAAAATTAACTAAGTAAGGTAGTTTTTGATAAATGAAGCGCTTTCACGCAACTTTGAGTTACCGCATCTCATATTTGAGTCACTTTCCGGGGTCCAGAAAAGCTTGTTGTAAATAGAACCTGTCATAATCAGTAATTTTACTTGGTCAAATGGCACTAGGATATATTCTCCTTATTTATCTGTCATTAGTATCACCGAAGGCATTGCAGAGTTTGTGTCACTTTGAGTTGAGAGTGAGATACATACATTGAGTGGTTTTTAGTGTTACATACATTGAGTTTTATAGGTCAAAATTAATCTTTGTTACATTAACATTTTAATAGCACTGCACAAAAAGTTTTATTTAAACTTAATCCTTTCAAACCCTTTAAGACATTTTATTCGTAAAGGAAAAAAATTCTTTTACGATCATCGAACAAATCTTTTATTGTCAAAACAACAGTAAAAACAATTTGCATTTTTACTAGTCTTATATTAGCTTGCTTTGTAAGTTTAATCGGAACCGTCCGTCCAACTATTTGTTTATAATTTTTTCACGTGCCCAGTTCACGCGTTGACGCCGACCGTCACTGTTCACACCCCCTACCGTCCCTGCGCCCAGGGGAGATAAAAACCAGGGGAGAAAATTCTGTTTCAATCTGTAAATGTCGCGTTTGAACATAATCACTACTTTTAGTTATGTCTCATATATAAGGGATTTATAGTCAAAAGGTAAGCTGGCTTTGCACTTACTGTAAAATGCGTAGACTAAAAAGTAAAAAATTAGTGCATTTTTAATATAAGACTAGTTTTTAAAAAGTGTTTTTAAGGTTAATTATTAGCTTTGGGTCACTGTCATATGGTTGGCTTTCCCTATGTCTCGTGAGACGATGGAAGATTCTGTGCTCTTGTGGGATCCTCGCGCATGGCCCTGCAGCTTCTGCTGTGGCTGTACAAGCCCACTCGTGAATGGCAGCCTTTGCCGCACTTCTGGCACTGAAAGGCAGCACCTGTGTTTGGCTGATTTGCTCTCCTTTTCCTCTTTTGGCGGTCCGCGTCTGCGACCTGTCGCAGGTATCTTTCTCCTGCTTCTAGCCCGGCAGTCAACGATTGTCTCCATCTGTGTCTGTCCCCAGCGAGTTCCTCACAGCCATATATGTCGATGCCAATAGCTTTGAGGTCTCTCTTGCAGGCATCTTTGAAACGGAGGTGAGGCCGGCCTGTAGTCCTCTTTCCTTTGGATAGCTCTGAGTAGAGGATGTCCTTTGGGATTCTGCCATCCTCCAATCTGCGAACGTGTCCCAACCATCTGAGCCGACACTGGCGGAGAAGAGTTGTCATACTTTGTATATTTGCCGTTGTAGCACCTCATTGTTGGTGACATGGTCCTGCCAGGCGATTCCCAGGATGCGCCGGAGACAGCGCATGTGGAAAGCACTCAATCTCCTTTCTTGTCTGGAGTATAGGGTCCAGGATTCACTGGCATAAAGGAGGGTGCTTAGCACACATGCTCGGTACACAGCAATTTTGGTTCTGATGGTCAGCTTTTTGTTGTTCCAGACTCTTTTTGAGAGCCTGGCCAGAGTTGTGGAGGCCTTGCCGATCCTTACGTCTAGGTCGGAATCAAGGGACAGGTTGTTAGTGTTGTTGGAGCCAAGGTACGTAAAGTGATCCACGGCCTCAAGTTGGCAACCATTGATGGTGATGTTGGGTGGATCAGCATCCTGGGCCATCACGTTAGTCTTTTTGAGGCTGATGGTTAGGCCGAAGTCGCTGGCGGCCTTGGCAAAGTGGTCCATTAGGCTTTGCAAATCTGCTTCATTGTGGGTAGCTATGGCAGCATCATACGCAAAAAGCATGTACCTAATGACTGTTTCACGTATCTTCCTCTTTGATTTCAGCCTGTCCAGATTGAAAAGTTTGCCATCAGAACGGGTGTGTAGGTAGATCAACTCGGTTGAGGTTCCAAAGGCTTGTCTCAACAGACAGGCAAAAAAGATGCCAAAGAGTGTCGGGGCGAGGACGCAGCCCTGTTTGACTCCGCTGAGGATATCAAATGGAGGGGAAGTTGATCCGTCATATTGCACAGTGCCTTTCATACCATCGTGGAATGACTGTATGATGCTAAGCAGTTTTGGTGGGCAGCCAACTTTTGCCAAGACTGTAAACTGACCATCTCTGCTGACCAGGTCAAAAGCCTTTGTTAAGTCAATTAAAGCCAGATAGAGGGGCATGTGTTGCTCTCGGCACTTTTCTTGAAGTTGTCTTAGAGAAAAGATCATGTTGATTGTAGAACTTTCTGCCCGGAAGCCGCACTGTGATTCAGGATATACTCTCTCAGCAAGTCTTTGCAGTTTCTTTAAGACAACGCGTGCAAAGACCTTACCCACGATGCTAAGGAGAGAAATGCCTCTGTAGTTGTTACAGTCGCTTCTGTCTCCTTTATTTTTTATACAGGGTGATTATGTTGGCATTTCTCATATCCTCTGGTACTGCTCAATCTTCCCAGCACTGGCAGAGGAAGCCATGCAGGTGTTCCAGCAATACACTACTGCCGCACTTAATGATCTCTGGTGGGATTCCGTCCTGACCGGGGGCCTTGGCTATAGGTAATTGCTCAATAGCTTCTTTTAGCTCTTCCAGGGTGGGTATGTCGTCCAGTTCTGCCATGAGAGGGAGGCTTTGGATGGCATCGATGGCATCTTGGGTTACGTGGTTTTGTTGGGAGTAAAGTTCTGAATAGTGCTCCACCCATCTGTCCATCTGTTTAGACTTGTCGCGGATTATTTCTCCGGTTGAGGACTTCAGTGGGGATATGACTTTCTTAGAAGGCCCCATGGCTTTTTTAATGCTATCATACATTCCCCTTATATTACCGGTGTCGGCCGTTAGCTGGATGCTCTGACAGAGTTGGAGCCAGTAGTCGTTTGCGCATTGCCTAGCTAGTCTCTAAACATTGCTCCTGGCTAATCTGTACGCCTGCAATGTCTTTGAGTTTGGGGAGTGCTTGTATTTTTGGTGGGCACTTCTTCTTTCTTCTACAGCAGGGGTGAGTGTGGCAGAGTTGGCCTCAAACCAGTCATTGTTTTTGGTCCTTTTTCTTCCGAAGATCTGCATGGCTGTGCTGTGGATGGTCTATCTGAGATGCTCCCACTTTTCCTTGGTGTTATTGCCTGGCAGGTCAGAGTCTAGTGATTTGGAGAGAGCTTGTATAAACTCAGCTTTCTTTTCGGGGTGAGAAGTTTTGCTCACATCAATGCGGGGTCTGCCTACTGGTCTGGAACGGTGAGTTTTCTTGGGCAGTAATCTCAGCTTACAGCAAACCAGTGAGTGATCTGTGTCGCAGTCGGCACTGTGGAAAGTTCGAGTGAGGAGAAAATGTTTCAATGCAGAGCGCCTGGTAATAATTAGGTCCAGCTGGTGCCAGTGCTTAGAGCGGGGATGTCTCCAGGACACTCTGTGTTGTGGCTTTGTCAGAAAGAAAGTATTGGTGATGCAGAGATCGTGATAAGAGCATAGTTCCAGGAGTCTCTGTCCATTTTCGTTCAGTTTTCCTGTGCCAAATCTTCCCAGACAAGAGGGCCATGAGATGTAGTCTGCACCCACCCTAGCGTTAAAGTCGCCCAACAATATCACATGCTCATCTTTGGGGATTGAGCTTAGCAGTGAGTCCAACTGGTTGTAGAACTCGTCCTTTGTATGTATGGTTGCATTGAGCGTAGGAGCATATGTGCTAATTAGGTATGCGGGCCCTGTTGAGGTGTGTAGGCGTAGTGAGAGAAGCCTTTCAGCTCCCTGATGGCAGGGTACTACCATCCCCAAGAGGGTGTTTCGGACAGCAAATCCAACACCATGTTCTCTGACTTCTTCCTCGCTTTTGCCTTGCCAGAAGAACGTGTAGTCCTTTTCTCGTAATGAACCAGAACCTGGCAGCCGTGTCTCTTATAAGGTGGCTATGTCTACCTGCAGTCTTGCCAGTACGTTGTTTATTACAGATGTTTTCCTGGAATCGCTGATATCGTTAAGGTCGTTTGACATCCCGGGTGTCAGCGTCCGTACATTCCAAGTCCCCAGCTTGAGGATTGGGGTTTTCCTTTTTGGTTTTTAAATTTATATTTGTATTGGTTGGTGCATGAGTTTACAGTTTACGTGTAAGGCATGTGTGCACCCTGCGCCCTACGAACCCAGTAGGGCAGGCAGACTGTGGTGGGACAAAAACTTATTGACTGGGGGCTGCCCAACTTTGAGGCGGGCGGTAGCTGTCCAATGAGAAAAAGATATCGCTCCCACCGTCGGAAGCAATCCCTGGCGCCAGCTCTACGCTAATTGAGCGGGTGGCTTATAACCGGTCACTACTACTTCTCGTGTTGTGTCGAAGCTGTGAGGCGAAGCTGGAGTGTCCTCTCCAGAGCACAGGCCTGTGCAGGTGGTGTGGAGAATCAGCTGTAGCCCGTGCAGCAAACTCTCTCTCTCTCCACGCAGCTGAGCGGTCCAAGGGAGAGGCAGAGCCAGTACATCTTGGTATCAACTACGTCACAGGAATTCCCAGAGAGACGTTGTAAACAACGCCAGACTGCCTTCAGGATTCCGGCTCCTGATTTGTGATCGAGGTTTACTCCCCTAGCCTTTCTCGTGAGTGAGTATGGCCGCAAGGCAGCGGATGCTTGAAGTCGGAGTTTTCCTTCTCCTAGATGAGCGGCTATCTAAGGCTGACGAGCCTCATCTGCCCGAAGCAACTGGTTTTGAGGCGCAAGTGGTCCGCCTTACACCCCTTCTCCTGTTAGTTGGGAAGAGGCGTCGCCGGACTTGTTTGAAAAGCCACAAGGGAAGGCCAGGAGCTGGATTTGGCTGCCAGAGGCGATAAGAGTCGCAGGCCATTGGATCATTTCTTGGGATGAGGGACTTTATCCCCGCATCCATTCCGGCTTAGACAGCCCTTGAAGCCCTGTCATATAAAGGACTGATTATCTAGGATTATGGATTGTGGTTTAAAAAAATTGCATTGGCCAAGTGACGTTTAATATGTGCGTGAAGGGAGCATTGTGGTGGGAGAGCTGTGTTGCAAGCAGGTGTTAATTAGGGACCGTTTTTTTATGCAGGTGTCTGAGTTAATGTCAGATCTGAGGTTCAAGAATTAGCATAAGTTTAGTGGCTTTGTGATAAGCATGTTGGAATAATTGGAGTCTAAACTGTCGAAAATATATTCCACTGTTTACACCCAAGGCCAAATTTTTAACTGGACTCTATAAATGTATTTGTATCACTCAGTTCAACTGCTCGGTGATCTAAATACGACAACTTTACAGACGAGTCATCTCCTTACATTAGTTGGGGTAAAGTAACGACGGTTGGGCTTTGTGATAGCCACAGAATCCCTTCGTATGTCGCGGCTATAGAAACGCGTGAACTCTGCTACGCTTGCTCCAGGCCAGCATCGTCTGAAAAGGGAACTTTACTCATCCCATACACGACTTTTATTGTTCAAGTCATATCATGAACTTTTTAAGCGATCGTTAAGGATTAAAATCGTGACTATTTGTTATTTGCTGACAAACCTGATCAAACGCACAAACCGTCCAACGACTGGTGTTCTGCAGTTCAACGTGAACGTCCCAGCATCGAAAGGACTCGTTCTGTTGTAGCAGACGTCACCGGAGATGTTGACAAAGTTGTCGTACTGTCTTGGGTCAACGGTGAAGACGTCGATTTGGAATTCGCGCAGCCGCCGAGGAACAAAGTCTAGATAGCTGTACCTGAATAAGTGAACACTTTGATTAAACGTCATGCTTATTAAAAACTTAGTGAGATTTCGTGCATAACATGACTTGTAAAAATATTGTAAACATTTGTAGATTGCAAGTTTCTATTCGTTTCCAGCGGTAATTTTTCATGTTATGAGCCTACTTGTTAACCTTGTCAATATTTAAATTATTTTGAGTTTAGGCCATATTTCATGTACTCTGAATTCTATCTGCCCTAAAGCTGTTTACAACACTCTTTATATATGGATATATTACTTTTTGATCACATAATATACACCATTAATTTATATCACCCACAAGTAGTGAGTGAGTGAGTATTGAAGTATTAGAGAGACATGGAGTGAAAGAGTGAAAGAAACAGTGACGGAGTGAGAGAAAGAGAGAGAGATATGTATATATATAAATGAATGGGAGAGAGAGAGATAAACATATATAGATAGATAGATAGATAGATAGATAGATAGAGAGAGAGAGAGAGAGAGAGAGAGAGAGAGAGAGAGAGAGAGAGAGAGAGAGACGGAGGAGCGTGTTTCTAGCGTGTCAAGAAATACATTTTCTAACGTACACTCAGCGATGTAACTGGGTTTTCAGCGCCCTGGGCTAATTTCATTTTTGGTGCTCTTGACAAAGTTCAGCTTTTAGATTATTTTAATAGATAGAAGAAAATAGTTGAATTATTCTTAATTATAGTTACATATTCTTATATTGGTAAACATAATTGAAGCATTGAAGATATTAAAAAATAAAAAAAGGCATGAAAAATACTAAATTTATGCTGAATAAACTGATTATCGAAGGATATTTTTGCGTTAAAACTGGCATACACTTTGTGTATTATAAACACTAAGGTAAAGTAAATGAGTCAAACTGGCAGGTACTTTGTGTATTATAAACAAAAAGTTAAAGTAAATGAGTCAAACTAATGCATACAGATAATAGAAACACAAAATTAAATGTAACACTACACACAAATACACATACACATACACTACACACAAACACTCCTAGACTCTTAGTCCTATATCACAGGCTCAAAGCTGAACTTTTCTTGCTTTAAGGCTGTCAAAATTAGTAATTATTTCATTGAAGTTTATTTGTCTGGCTTATTTGACTCGTTTGATGGTAAGAAAAGTTGGAGATGATGTGCGTTGTTGGTTTGAAGTAGTCTTAAGTAGTTTTAAAAAATATTTAGTCTGTTTAAATTCATGTCGATGGTGGCTACTCCACTGGGCATTGTTAGGAATGCTTTCAAAGCTTGTAATTCCCACGTAGCCTGAACATTTAAAACATCTATATGAAACATGTCATCTGGTTGCTTATTGTGCAATATATTAACTTTTTGTTGTTCAAATCATTTGATTAAAAAAAAATATTCTCTTTATCTATTTCAGGATATGTGACTGATAATTGGTCAACTTTATGTAATAAATCCTCCATTGAAGAAGATTGAGGCGCTTTCCTAGTCAGAAAATTCAAATCTTCATCTACATTTTCTAGAGAAACAAATCTGTCTTGTAACTGATTTCTTATTGAATCAATGATTTCAAGAACAGACATTTTGACAGTATGCAAGTCAGGTCCTTCATCTTCAGCTTGACATCTGAATTTTTTTGTCTTTTTGATTTCTTTTTTTGTTTGACAGATTCGATTTTCATTTTAATACTCGTTTCTTCAAGTTTAGTCAAAATGTTATAGATTTTGTTTGTTTTTAGATCTTCTAAGTAATTCACAAGTCTGTTTATTAACAGAGTTGATTTATAAATATCCTGTATTTTTTTAGTGATATTTTGACCTTATTTTTTTCAATATAAAATTCCAAATAGTTATAAACGCAAAGAACTTGTAAATATTGATTTGATGGTGCTATGGTGTAGCGAAATAATACGTCATCAAGTAAACAATTATCTTTCCTTGCATTTAATAGTGACATAATTTGTTCCAGTTGCCCATAAACAGCATTTAAGTATTTGCTTTGAACACCATGTTTGCTCCGTATGTTTCTTCAGGATGATTGCAGTGAATGATTTGCCAAACAACCCAACAAATTATACTAACCTCCACCTAAATAAAACATCACCAAATCACATACACCTAAACAATAAAATAACATATACAAATTTCTAAATCTTACTTTTTATCAATCAAATAACCAATCAAATAATCCTCAACAATACAAAAATACCAAACTATCACCCCCCCATCCAACCCACCAACATCAATAATTCTCCACCCTCTAATCAAAACCACATATCAAACTCATAAACTTCTAACCCACCACTCTTATTCCCCCAAAATACAAAACAAATTTCATTCTAACCCCCAATAAATAAACCAACACCCCACAACCAAAAACTCCCCAATCACCCAAAACACCCCCTTCACAAACATATACCCACTCCACCCCTCCACACACTTCCCCCCCCCACCTCCTCTACAAATCACTCAACACCCCTATACCATTTATCAACACATATCCCCATACTTAACATATTCATCATCACCACCCACCTACCCATTCATCAATTCCTGTACCCCACCATACCAACCACTCATACCACTCTTAAATTTCCCAATAAAGCTTATATTACCACTAATAAACCTTAACCCCATCATACATTCTACTTCATTACAACTTTCCCCTACAACTCAACCTCTCATTGCCTTCCCCCATCACATTTCCCCCCCCTATACTTAAAGACTACCATCAAATATTACCACATTCCTCCCCCCCCCACCCCACCCCCCACTGCCTCAACCATCTTGCTCTTCTTCAAAATACAACATACAAATTTCCATAACAAATATATTCCCATATACCCCAAAATCAACAACATATATTCCAAACCAACATTCACTCCACAAAAACCAAAAAAAAAAAAATAAAAAAAAAAAAAAAATTATTAGTTTCTCGTTAAGTAACAAAAAAGCTACTAAAGTGTGACATCGGAGAGGGAGAAAATATCTTAATGACATCGGAGAGGGAGAAAATATCTAAATGACATCGGAGAGGGAGAAAATATCTAAATGACATCGGAGATGGAGAAAATACCTAAATGACATCGGAGATGGAGAAAATACCTAAATGACATCGGAGATGGAGAAAAGACCTAAATGACATCGGAGATGGAGAAAAGACCTAAATGACATCGGAGATGGAGAAAGGACCTAAATTACATCGGAGATGGAGAAAAGACCTAAATGACATCGGAGATGGAGAAAAGACCTAAATGACATCGGAGATGGAGAAAGGACCTAAATTACATCGGAGATGGAGAAAATACCTAAATGACATCGGAGATGGAGAAAGGACCTAAATTACATCGAAGATGGAGAAAAGACCTAAATGACATCGGAGATGGAGAAAGGACCTAAATTACATCGGAGATGGAGAAAAGACCTAAATGACATCGGAGATGGAGAAAAGACCTAAATGATAACGGAGAGCAATCGCTCTTGAAATTTTTTTTGTTTTCACTCACCTGTTAGTTAAAACGACCTGCTCAATTAAGTGCTGCCCTTGTAAATCCACCATCCACCAAGCTGGGTCATCCATACCCGTGTGCTGACATCCACCGTCATCAGTTAAAATATTTAGTCTGCTACCGTCATTTGCGAAGTACGCATACGCTCTTCCAGAAGTTGAACTCTGCCAGACCGGCTTGTAAAGAGCCGCATTGAAAAGACAATTTACGGACAGAACGTAATCATTTACCAGAAACAAAAACACCAAAAGATTGTGACTTGGTATTTCCATGGTTGGAATCATGCATTACAACAAGGCATTTAGCCACTACTATTTAGAAGGCCTTTAAAAAATAAAATACGCATGTAATTATATAGCTTGACCATAAGGTGCAACTCTTATCCATTTTTTAGTGCTGAAAATATAGCCTCTAACCAAGATAGATGGAAGCGTCTCACGTTTATTATAACTGATTCATATTCAGCTGGTGGAATACAACATGTAGGATTCTTATAAGGATTCGCGTTTGAGTTGTAAAGATTGTTGCCAACCAGTAATCGATTACTTTTGTCTGCCTTCTTTCAGTGGTAGCGTATTTTTTTTAACGAAACCAATTTTTACAATATTAATGATGGCGATAATGCTATTGTAAGATGTGAGATAATAAATAACAATCGATAGAGAAGACTGCGTGTTTCTGCTTTTGGAAATCAATGATCTCTGACTACATACATTTGTACACAATGAAATGTTTGTAAAAAGTGTTTGAATTTTTTATAGCCGTAAAATTTGTTGAACTTCTGATTCAAGACTTGAGACACAAAGTATAAATCCATCATCTATACCAGGGGTGGCCAGGCCCGTAGTAACCTTGAACATTTAGTAACATAGTAGTAACATTTTAGCAGTTTAAAAAATTGTCGAGAGCCGCATTGAAAAATTCCTTTTGTAATTTAAAAAATGTATTTTTATTGGGATTAAATGCTTTAAACATTTTAATTGTTTTAACACTAACTGTATGTTGAAGAAATATATGCTTTACAGCTACACAATAAACACATATTTAAATATGTAATTTATGAATAGAAACACACTGATTTAGACCTACAACCATTTTGAACCCGAATTGTTATGATTCTGCTGACAAGCCTTTGAACTAGCAAGTTTCTTTTAACCTGTTGGGTAGCTAGTAGTTATGGTAGCTAGTAGTTGTGGTAGCTAGCAGTTGTGGTAGCTAGTAGTTCGTGGTAGTTAGTAGTTGTGGTAGCTAGTAGTTCGTGGTAGTTAGTAGTCGTGGTAGCTAGTAGTTCGTGGTAGCTAGTAGTTCGTGGTAGTTAGTAGTTGTGCTAGCTAGTAGTTGTGGTAGCTAGTAGTTGTGGTAGCTAGCAGTTGTGGTAGCTAGTAGTTTTTCTTTCAGTATCAGCGTTAATGTCTGCTATACGTTACTCAGTGGTGTGGGGTGACATTGGAATTCGTGTTACCAGTATCCAAAGTCTGGAACTATTTGGATCTACTATTAAAATTCCGTCCTCGATTTTCTTCGTAATGCAGTCCCCATCAGAATGAGGTTGTTTAGCACTAGAAATATTCCAAGGAAATGCATAACTTGACTCGGTTGAAGTGACACTATCTTTGCTGAAACAGAAAGTAGTGTCTTCTGCGGATACATTTCAGACATTAACTCTGCAAGCTTGCTGTTTCTTTCTTTAGATCTAGTCAAAATTATTTTCAATCCTTTGTTTTGGTAAAAATTAATTTGAAAAAATAGTATTTAAAAAATCATTTATTTTTTAAATACATTTCAAATGAAAAAAAAATAATTTCATAAATTGTTCGCGAGCAGCAGGGTGAACACAAAAGAGCCGCATGCGGCTCGCGAGCCGCCATTTGGTCACCGTTCATCTATACAAACTACGCTTGTCTGCTCCAAAGTTACTGCCCATACAGTCTGAGTCAACACCGCCCAATCCTGTAACACCATGCCAAAGTAAACAATAAATATTGATGTAATGCATAAATTTACATGTAGCCATGGTGTTGTTTTTGTCGTTATGAATAATGATTTACTTAGACCAAATCCTTAAATAAATTGTCCAAAATCCAGGTATTTATTCAACACATAGCTTATTACAAATATACAGACATGACCCGAAGTTTGAGTCTTAACATATTTCTTTCGCTTTTTTAAATCCCTTATATTAACTTCACCGCCGTCTCTCTCTGTCGTTCTGTCGCCATCTCTGTCTTGGGCGGGCGGAAAAACAAAAGTCAATAATGACAGACTTCCCGTGATTCGATCGAGCTGAAATTTGGCACACGGACCCGTCTCATCTAACAATGCATTGCATCAAAATTTTAGATCGATCGAACGTACAGTTATTAAATTAATGCATTTTTAGTTTATCCTTATATAACGTATGTAATTCAAATTCACGGTTTGTTATTTTTTTTTCCACGTGAGAGTTTGAGTTGACGCGTTGACGCGACCCATCGAAGTACTGGCGTGCTTTTGTTTACATTTTACGTGTCACGCTGAGCTTGGTCAAGCGATCGGTGACCAGACTTTTCCCCTCTCCCACCCCCACCCCCTAGGTTTATGACGATAGGTCGAGTTAAGACAGATTTTAGTCTGTAAATGTTTGTCGCGTTTGAAAATAATTAATACTGTTAGTTATGTGTCATATATAAGGGATTTATAGTCAAAAACTTTGTTTTTACGGGTTTGTTTTATTTTACTTTCTAGATTGACGTATGTCTAGTCTGATTTTAAACCGGTTTTGAGAAGAGGTCTGATGTTAAATGACAAGGCTTTGGCTACTATCTTGCTTAAATCTTACCAGTAGCATATAAACAAAGACGACTAAGCTAAATGTAGTAAAACACGGGTCGGCTGAAGAATTTTAAATCTCCTTAAATAAGAAAAAAAGATTTTTAAAAATCAAAATGTTATTAGTGGACTAAAAAGAAGAAAATAATTTAAATCTTATAACTTCAAGTACTTTTATTTAATATGACTAAAAACGTTGGGCGGGTGTTTGGTATAAAAGTTAAAGATTTATAATTTAGAAGGCAAAAGAGATATCTATAAATGGGAGAATGAGTGAACTGCATATGTTAAACCTCATAAGCACCACCCCACGTTTTTAGTCATATTAAATCAAGGTACTTGAAGTTATACATTTTAAATTATTTTCTTCTTTTTAGTCCACTTATAAAAACGTGGTTTTAAAAATCTTTTTTTACTTTTATTTATTTTCTTATTTTTAGTCCACTGATAAAAACGTGTTTTAAAAAAAAATCTTTTCTTTTAACCTCTATTTATTTTACCAAACATGTCATCAGCGCCCGCCCAACGGCGATGAGGTCACAGGGTGAACTCGGCACGTGAAATTGAACTACAGCAGACGGATATAGCTGCTTATATAGAGATAAACTAAAAAATGCAATAATTTAATTTCGGTAAATTCGATCGATCTGAAATTTTGATACAATGCATTGTCATCCAAGATCTATCTGTGGTAAAAGTTTGATCTCTCTAGGTCCATCAAAAGTGGTTTAATTTTACGTTAGCAAATTTGAAAAATTGCAAACAGACAGACAGACACGAAAGCATGTTAATAAAAACGTGGTAATAAACAGCTTTGTAACAGGAAGGAAATCTGATTTCTTTATTAAGTACAAAGTGTCGCCAAGTGCAGACTGCCCAACAATTCCCACGTCTATGCATATAATCTCATACATATGAATTTTTTTCCTCCCCGAAAGCCCTGGTGAAGTTCTTTTCAACACATTTTCTTTTCTTCACTCGTTAAGATCCCTTGAGCGTCGACCAAATCAATTTGTTCACCAAAAGCTTTCAGCAGTACTAGAACAATTCACACAGTATTTTGAAATTTTTTTCCGCAGTGAAGCTGTTAGAAAGGCGAATTTTTTCCCTATTTTGTTTCACACAGATATATACAAATTTTCTAAAACACGACCTGTTCATGACGCTATCAAAGAAAATTAAAGCAAGATAGTCCCTCTATTAATTTTGACACAAAGCTAATGTTTCTTTTAAAGAAGTCCTCTTAAGACAAGACCACAAATGTTATAGAACGTCATTAACGGACTGACTGATTACCCCACTTGTGTATGAGATTTCATAGAATAATAGTTTTTTCTCATTATAATCCTTCTCAAGCAATGGACTTTCGGTTTCATTGGATTGTTATTAGTGGAAAATGACTGCACCTAGTTTTCTTCCGATTACTTCACGAGAATGAGGTGAAACTCCCGAAATTTGTATTTTGGACAATACACCTTTTAAAAGGTGGTCGAGTGGCATGATCGCTGGGCTGGCGTTTTGAGGGTCACGGTTTCGAATCTCCGGGAAGTCAGGAATTTTTTCCCGGGTCCAAGTTGCCCCTGAGTCCATCCAACTCCGAATGGGTACCTGTTCTAGTTAGGGAACAAATATGGCTTTGAATAGCGTGGTCACTCATAGCCATGGCCTGTGAATCCTGCGTCACTTGCCAATAAGTTCTTATCAGAACGTAGGTCACAATAATCTTCTTTATAGAAGAAGTGTCTGTAATACCTAAGATAAGATAGTTGGATTAACGCAATGTTAAAGATACTTAAATGTACATGTGGCAAAATTCTTAGTTTTCTTGTGCGATTCAAAAAATCTTGATAACGTCGTATTACTGGCCATGTACGGGCGTTTTTGATTCGTGTTGTATTAATGAGTAGGGCAAGTCTGTTAATATTATTACTTTGAGAAAAAAATTCAGCGATTAATTTAGAATTAGCTTCTATATAAATGTATTTTAATTAGTCGTCAATTAGTGGCGATAATTCAAAAGTTTTAGGATCATGTCGTGAAAAAATTGTGTGTTTTTATTATTTAAATATAAATGTTATAATTCTGAAAATAAAATGTTGCGTGTATAAAAAAGAAAAAAAACAAAAACAAAAAAACAAAAAAAAACAACAACAAACAAACAAAATAACAACAACAACAAAAAACTAACAATAAAGAAAATTTAAATATTCTGAAATGCGACAAGTATAGATAGTGTCAATATACATAATTTTAGCAGTTAAATATGACACAGAAGGTTGCCTGTTTCATCTCATGAGTCAGTCATGGAGAGTTCATTGGTTCCTCTGCAATGTTAGGGAGCAGACCTGCTAGTAACCCACACAGACTTATATTAAATTTAAGTTTGAGAATTTATAATTTGTTACGACAAGAAAAACTTTATTGTATTTGTCTACTTGTAAAATGTCAAAATACAACACAAAGATTAATTAATACAATATTGAAATAGACTAAGGGATAAAAACACTTTTGTTCGGTTTGCAAGAATACGGTTATACAAATTCTCGATCTTTCAATATCGAATTCATACGTATTAAAGTTGCCTGAATAAACCAGGAAAACCAAAAAACTATAAACAGTAAGCACTCTAATAAAAAAAGCGAGACTGGGTGTAAAACATGTATACAAAGAGCGCTTGTAACAGATAAGAAAAGAAAATTCATTATTTTTGGAACAGCTTTTCTAAATTTGCATAAGGGTAAATAACATCTGAGGAATTTAAAAAAGATGTTTTTATTTAAATCTGGATTAATTCCCTTAGCTATTTTTGGCCCCGGTGAAGAGAAAAGATACAATATTAACTGAAAGGAGTGTGCTTTTTAAAAATAAATTTTAACTGTTTAAAATGTGATTGTCGCTGTCACTTATTCATTTCCTAAATTGGATATTAGAAGGTATGTATTGACACACGACCTTTCAAATAAGTTGAAATTGCAGCTGATTCGTGATTGTTCGAACCCTGATAAAAAGTATGATTTTAGAGCTGACAGTGATGGAAACATAATTTTTAGATATGCATGGTTATGAGACTATTCACTGTGGTTTGTATACTCGCAAATGTTAAAAGGTGCCTTTTGCAAATATTGCGTGTTGTTTCCGCAAAAAGTAATTCGAGGAGTTCAGGGGGCATTTGTCATCAAACCATGAACAAAATATAAAGATTTCTACGAAGATGTACGTAGCCACATGCAAAGCACATGGCACAAAGTCTATCATGTAGTTGCAAGCAATGTTGTTGCATTATTGGAAGCCAAAGCAGTTTCTATAGATGAGCAGTTGAACTCATCATTTAGAAGGCAAATTCAAGAAAATCGCAACAAACTGGGCCCCATCATTTCTCCAATCCTATTTTGCAGCATGCATAATTTAGCACTTCGGGGAAAATAATCAAATTCTGGTAATTTTTATGACCTGTTGGAGTTTCGTGTTGAATGTGGAGATGAAGTTCTTGGTAATCTTTTGTTAATTGGTTCTTGTAGTGCTAAGTATATCTCGGCAACTACGAAAAACAATATAATCGAAATGTTTGGGTCTCTCTTGTGTGAAGACATTGTTCGTGAAGCAAATAATTCAGTTGTTCAGTTGCATTTTCTATACTTGTCGACGAGACAACTGACATTTCAGGCATTGAGCAGATGTCACTTGTTGTTAGATTTGTCAAAGAAAACAAAAGGAAAATAATGGTCACAGAAGAATTCCTGGGATATATTCCAATTGTCGATAGAACAGCTGAAGGTTTAGCCAACACCATCCTTACAAAGTCATTAGAATTTGGATTAGTTATGACAAAGCCTGTTGTTCAAGGATATGACGGATGTTCTCCTATGGCAGATAAAGGAGGAGGAGTCCAAGCAATAATTCGAGAAAAAAAATAACAGCCCAAAAGCAGCAATTTGTACATTGCAGTTCACATAAACTAAGGCTTGTTGTGAACGATTTAAATAATGTGAATGCTGTACGAAACACAATAAGGAACAATTAAGTCAATTATATTGTTTTTCCGAGGAAGTAATCAGCGAAGAAAACTAATTCAAAATGTTATTTTGCTATGTTAAACTAGATGGACACATAAATATGAAAACTTGCGGATTATTTGCTGAAAATGTGACAGAAATTGTTAAACAACTGGAATATTTAGAAAAAACTCGAAAAAGCAAGCAAGTTGCACATCAGTTACTTTGTGCTGTAAGAACTCTTACATTTGTTGTTTGTTTAGTTATACAAAAATATTCATCAAAGCTAGAAGCTGTGACCCAAAAATTGCAGTCAGTGAATTTAGATTTACTAGCAGTACAATAATACATTTAGGAATTGTTGACTACATTAGCTGTTGATCGACAGAATTGTGATGAGAGGTATAATGGAAATTTTTAGAGTTACAAAATGTGTTACAGATGACATTGTGTCGACATTCAACCTCCACGACAAGCTGGAATAAAAATGAACAGGTACAATACAAAAGTTGATTTGCCTGAGGATTATTTTAGAATAACTGTTTTTATACCCTACCTTGATTCTATTATATCATTGCTGGAAACTCGTTTTTGTGTAGAAAATAAACTTTCATTTTTCCATTTTAGTTTTGCATCCCTTTTTGATGACAAAACTAGAAAGACTCGCATTTAAGGCTCAAGCCAGGGCTGTTGCTGAATATTACGCATTTGACAATTTAATCGAGGAGAGTGAAACCTGGTACGATATATGGAAATGTAAAACTAGTAAAGGGGAAAAATAGGAACAATGACTCTTTGTGAGGTTTTAAATGAAACCATTTTCCCCCGTGATTAAGATGGCTTTTTGACAGCATTGGCTCTTCCAGTAACAACATGCACAATCGAGCAGTGGCGTAGCAACGGGTTGGCATCGGGGCAGTTGCCAAGGGCGCCAGCTCAAAAGGGCGCCACTAAATCTCTAATTTTTAAATTATAAATATATTTTAAATAAATACAGTCGGATCTCTCTAAGTCGAAGTCAAAAGGACCTGGAAAATAAATAGACTTACGGAGTTTTCGAGTTAAGGAAAATGGTGTAATAGGCGCCAATTAATCATGGACAATGTAGATATTGAGGGGTGGGGCGAACAGCCATACCGGCTAGTAGGGTTGACAGGAAAGGGAGGCAGTGTCTATGTTTCATATGAAAGGAAGCCAACTTGCTTTGACATGCCGACACATGCCCTTGAGAAGAGACACCTTCCCTCCCCTCCCCCACTTTACTCCCTCCACGGTAGGATGGAGGAGTAAGATTTTTCTTTTTAAAAAGAGTCACAGCATGCAGCAAAGGGACGAGAATTAGTTACCACTTACCACTCCTTTTTCTTGTCTTTGTCATTTTTTGTACTTGCAAGGGTCGCTTAATCCCTCGTGGAACGCACTAAGATAAGATTTTACGTCCATTTACGTGGCTCTATGGAACACGTTTTCTGAAATTTCACTCCAGAATAATAACCCAAACGCCTTGGAAAATTCGACATAGAGAGGTCTTAACTCCAAGATTTTTGGCTTTAAGAGTTCTAAAATATGTTAGTCTTGTGGAATTCGGCAGGGACCTAACAATTAATTCTGTATAGGGAGGTTTTCGACTTAGGGAAGTTCGACTAAGTGAGGTTTAACTGTATTTCACTTTTATCCTTGGTAACAAAAAAGTGAATAACTAATTATATTTAAATATATTTCATTTAAACCATTATAATATTTTTACTATGTTTGTTGCCTTTGCGTGGCTTCTTATCATACAAATGTCAATATGATTTTACAGTATTTCTTTTAAAAAGAAAAATCTTACTATCCCCATCCCACTGTCGAGGGAGTAAATTTGGGGAGGGGAGGGAAGGTGTGTCCTCTCACAAGCTTGTGTCGGTATGTCAAAGCAAGTTGGCTCCTTTCATGTGAAATATCACCTCACCTCTTTCCTGTCAAGCCTACTAGCCGCTATGGCTGTCCCCCAACCCCCCTTCTCAATATCAACATTGTCCTTGATTAATCGGAGCCTATTATGCCAGTTTTCCTAACTCGAAAACTCTATAAGCCGAATTTTTCCCCCTTGAGTTGGACTTAGAGAGGTCCGACTGTATTAGCAACACGCCAATACGCCAGCTAACTGAAGTGCTTAGCTGTATACGATGGAGTGTTACTTAAATTTACTTATAATTGTGAGTTTCTATCGTTATGCATGAGATAGTGAGTATGACACATTGACACTATTGTTTTTATTTATAATACATGTTACTTCAAGTTTTGCTGTATTCTTTATTGACTGAAGAACGCACCGTTTTGTCCACCAATTTATTTGGTATTATTTAATAAATAATAAACTGCAAATTAGTATTGTTCCTGTCTTATGCATTTGTATGAATACGTTGTATGACTGTCACTGTCAGACCACGTAATTAATGTCATAAATAAAATAAGAGAAATACAATCATTTTTCTAACAAATGAAAAATCGCCCAACGGAAACTTTGTCAATTTATCAAGGGCGCCAAAAATAAATTAGCCAAGGGCGCCTATAACCTAGCTACGCCGCTGCAATCGAGAGATCATTTAGCACTGTAAGAAGAGTAAAAACTTTGCTACGCTCAACAACTGGTGATGATCGTTTATCTGTCTTAGTATGATGAGTATCCACAGAAAAAAATATCCGAAAAGAAGGAAAAATTTAAAGAAAATGTTATCAATCGATTTGGACAAATACCAAGACGTTTACAATTTTTGTTCCAGAATAAATAGTTTAAAATTACAATATTATCTCTGTATCATTTCAGTGTAATTTATAATTTTATACTCTATTTTATTAGTATAGTAACTATAGTGTTCGACAATGAAACCATTATTTTTAAAATTACAAAAATGTAATCGGTTACACTTGCAGATATAATTCTTTTTTATGTTTGATTTATGTACACTTTCTTCAAAGAAATAAATTTGCAGGAAATTTAGTTTAGTTTTATTGTAACAACTTTATGAAATTTTTCTAAAATGAAGGGGGAGGGGGGTAAGTGCCCCTTTGCCCCCATCCCCCCTTTGCCCACGCCTATGATTGTGCCTTTAACGACCACATATCTTTCGTTAAAAAAAAATGAATACATAAACAACTGTCAACTATTCATTAACAATTTTAAATAGTTATTGTGAATTTTAAAATAATTTTTCATGTAATGCACATGTAAACATTTTCAGCCCCAAATGTGTTTGTTGGTCGACTGATTAACTCCGTAAATGACCATTTCAGAAATAACAGACACAGTAATGACTGTATAACATGTCAGTTCGCAGTTGATGAGTCAAAGACTATTTTGAAATTGGAATTAGGTTAGAGGTGTGACTTAACAGACATAACTAGGCTCTGTTTTTCAGTATAAAATATCGACGCGTAACAGGAGTCGAATAATTCTATTGTCCGGGGACTCGAGGAGAATTGCAGGGATCGTTACTTTAATAATATATAAGTTCGAGGTTATTTTATTTTTGTTGATCTGCCTCATGGGTATTTAATGATATATCCCCTATATTATCGTGGATCTAACGCAATATATCATGGATCTAACTCTATATTATCATGGATCTATCTCTATATTATCATGGATCTAACTCTAAATTATGGATCATGGATCGAAGTATATATTATCTCTCTATTATCATGAAGCTAACTGTACGAAGATTTATGCCAGCCGCAGGTGGTCTGATCTGCTCATGTATTACTTCTCCCCTCCCTCCTCTCCCTTCCCTGCCACTGATTGTTTGACCACATGAATGCTGGCACGATATCAGACAAGGAAGTTGAATCTGGCATTTATGTCATGGCGAAATGATGTCTCATATTTTGTGTGTGTCCACTGCTCGAACTCTAAGCCTCAAAGCAGACACTCGGCTACAAACTCATCCATCTACAAACATACACATACACACTCACACCCAACCTTATATAAACATATACACGAACGCCCACCCAACAAATACTAAATAAAAAGGAACAAGAATATGAACGAATACATAATGTTGCGTTTTCAAAATAATCGATTAATATTTCGAGATTAATTGGTATTGCACTTAACGTCATAAATAAAATGCCAATTTTTCGATTACGGAAACAACTAAGTGCTTATAAAGCGATAATACACATTTATTAAATTTATTTTAAAAGTTATTTATTTTATCTACTATCACAATCATATACAAATCAATGGAGAATATTTAATGGAACGGAAAACGTTTAAAAAAAAACATTATTGGTCTAAATTATAATATGTATTTATTTATTTGAAGGACATTATAATTTAAATCAATAATATATTTTTAAAAAATGACTTACACATATTTCTTTATTTAAGGGACATGTGTAAGTCACTTGGAATGAAATAATTTTAACCCTTTGGATACCCTTTTAAAACTTGAAATAACTATTTATAAACCTACTATTTTAAATAAAAAAATTCACACAAACTTCTTCATTCATGGAAAACAACTAATACAAACACAAGATTCAAAGAACTTAGAAAGTATGATGTATTTACAATTGTAATGAAATACACATAGACATATTAATGAAATCACATAGCCATATTAATGAAATACACATAGACATATTAATGAAATAACACAGACATATTAATGAAATACACATAGACATATTAATGAAATACACACAGACATATTAATGAAATACACATTGACATATTAATTAAATACACATAGACATATTAATGAAATACACATAGACATATTAATGAAATACACATAGACATATTAATGAAATAATTTTAAAAATCCAATTCAAACTATAAGCTTTACAGAATGAAACTTTTACAAATGTTATAAGAAGATAAAAATAAAAGAATACCTTACATAGGTCAGCATTTGTAGGGGAAACAACTAACAAAGAAAACAGAAAAATTAGAACAAATAAAAAAAGAAAAAAAAAGGCTTCAAGATTCAATTTAAAAGAAAGAAAAAATCATTACAGACGCTCCTTCTAGGGCAGAAAATTCTTGCGTCCAACGTTCTAATTGTGGCCTTGTGCCCCCAAAACATACTTAGGACGCGCCCACCACGGCTCCCTTCCCCTCCCCCTTCCTCACGCACCCAACAAAGGGCCCTCTTTTCACTCCGGCAGAGTGACGGTACTTTAGGTGTTGGATTATAGATAGGTGACAGGGACCGGGGATAAGGACTTACGACTCTATAATATATGCACCCCCCAGACCATCACACTGTTGTGGGTGAGCTTGGAATCCTGCGGATATATTTGGCTTCCGGCAGAGGTGATAATTATCGGTCATCTAAACAGTAACCCCCCCCTCTTCCGCCCAGCACAATGTTGTGTATTTGGCTGCCGGATGTTGAGGCCTTCCGAATTCCTTCTAACAATGACCGGAAATGAATTAGACAGATTAGAGTATTAGGACAATACTGCTATGCCTTCTGGCTCACCGACTATATAAGCGAGAACATTTAGAGAGCATATTGGGAGAGAGAGAGAGAGAGAGAGAGAGAGAGAGAGAGAGAGAGAGAGAGAGAGAGAGAGAGAGAGAGAGAGAGAACATGTAGGTACGACATGTACGAGACGTAGGACAGTGCTGGAGACAGTAGTAGAGCATAGGCTGTAATAAAATTGTACAATGTGTTTCCTGTGTCAACCAAAGAACTTATGCAAATAAACACTATTCAAGACTATAGTCCTCAACTTACATGCAGTTAGTTAGTTGATTTATTTGCTGTTCAGTCAGTCTTATTAGCTGTTCAGTCAGTCTTATAGCTGTTCAGTCAGTCTTAATCAGACAAATAATATAGCCACCACTCGGCTAAATAATGATAGCGTACTTACAATGCCGGTCTGTTGGCCAGGGACGCAGCTTTCACAGGCCACGGCTATTGGGACACAATGCCCTTTGTTTCCCTGCATGCTGCTCGACCACTGTTTTTCAGCATACTTGTGAAAACTGACAAAAGTAACTCATAGGGTTTAACTATAAAATGACAATCACTTGAGGATAGAAGAAAACAAAACGAATTAGTATTGCTCAATAAGGAAGTAAAATAATGGAAATATAACCAAATAGCTATTTAATACAACTCTCATATAGACATAGGGATAAAAGCAATTTTTTATGTTCAATTCACATGTACAAACATACAAATACTCCATCACGTCTGGCATTTGGATGTGGAATGTGTTACCCCAACAACAAGGGAAAACCAACACAGTGTCTACATTCAAAACCAAATCAAAATACAAGTCTTGAATAAATTACAGATAAGCGTAGGACGCAATAAACTTCAGTACTGAAGGAGCTCTGAAACGTATCAAATAATGGATACCTTTATCAATTTAAAAATAGTTTACGAAAAAAAGTTGTGTTATTCAGTTTATGATAATTTTCTAATGCATTGAAAAGAATTGTTTCACCCGATCTAAATGATTTCCTCACGGATTATGTAGAACTTTGATGATCTACAGGTGTTTGCTGGTCGACCGCAGTCCACTGGATCCTTAACTTGAAAATTGACGTCCTCGGGGCGGACACGTGACAATAGAAAGCTTTCACATTATGTGTTTTTCAAAGAAAAAAAATAACACAAATAAGAACATGACTTAAGTTTAAAAAAAAGCCAACAACACTCATGGGAAGAAGGAGACATATTATTTAAATTATTTATATTAACTTGGGGCGTCTGCTTGATTGCTTGATGCCTTGATTGATTGTTTGTTTGCCGAAAAAAAAATGGAAAGATTTTTAACCCACTTCCTCGTATGCTAGCGAGCTGAAATTTAGCAGGCAGACTCGTTCCGATGATAAAAATGATCTTTCGAAATTTCAGATCGATGGAATTTACTATAATTAAATTAATGAATTTTTTAAAGATTATCTCTATTTATCTCCATGTAGCCTGTTAATTTTTGTGCTAGGTGTCGCGGTGGATATTATATTGAACAACCTTTTTAATACTTTCCCGTCCCGTGCGTATTATATTGACGATTCTTTTTAAAATATCTTCCCGATCTGTAAATGCTAGTAATTTCTAGTCTGTCTCGCGGTGCGCACTATATTAAACACGTTTTTATAACCCTTTTCCCCGTGATCAAATCGAGCTGAAATTTAGCAGGCAGACTACAGTAGTAGTTTTTTAAAAACTAAAAATCCTTTACTATAAATTCTCTACATATGAGACATAACTATAATTTTGGATTTTTGAATTGTCGTGCGATGCGTATTGTAATGAACATACTTTTAGTTAAGTCTCGTAAATTTATACTTAAAAACTTTGTATTTTTTACGGGTTTTTACAAATTTAAAATGAAAATGTTCCAGATCGGTTTAAAGTACAAGAACTTATTAAAAAGTACTATTTAAAAAAAATAATTTAAATTAGAACTTACTGAAATGGAATCTGACAAAATTCAGGTAAACATAAATGATGATTTCCACAGCTATATCCTGGTATTTCAAATATCTCTCTTATCTTGTACGTTACAGACGCTTGTTCTATGGTTAACATTATTGCAAGAGATGGGGCGATATTTTAGCTGTGGGGTGGGGAGGTTTCGGACAACGTGAAATCAACAATTGCATACATTCGTGTATACGTCTGTACCAAGATCAGTGCGGGCTTTATCTGTACGGAACATGCCCCATTATCTTTTCAAAGTCATTTTCTCACTGATCGAGTATCTCAAGTTTTTCTTACTCCAGGGATGACGATGCGCCAGGTGCCTTCTGGATTCGCAACTTCCAAATTGACGTCTTCCGAGCAGACCCGAGACAACGGCCAGGCTTTCTTCTTATTTCCGGGGATGTCTGTTTCAAGAGAGTAGAGGCTGTTCCCATGGGGTTTTTACACATGGCAATGTCAGGCGCCCATCACTGGACGATTTGTTCGATTCGTCAGGTTTGTTTAGTTGTTCATTATTTAACTATTTTACTCGACAGACATGAAATGAGATGGTTACGATATCAACTATTCACATAACCAAAACAGAATTAGGAACAAGAGTATGTTTTACAACTGAGACAACTGCGGAATCGATTTATTATGGATATAGTTATCAAAGATCTAAAACAAGGGATCAACGGTACGAAAGAGACCATAGATATTATTAAATAACAATAGAATACGTTTTGAGCCTTTTAAGTTATTGGGACACTGATGATTTAGAAGTCTTAATTTGATGTTTGAATGAATTAGAAGTCTTACTATGCTAGTTGTAATAAATTAGAAAATGTCCTTTAGTAGGTGGAATAAATCAGCCATGGGACTTTGATAAATTAAATATAGTTTTAACTTTACTCTGGCCAGTTACATGTATTTGTAGCCTTACTTTAGTTCTCACCTAAAGGTATCCATCTCCTAATCTAGGTATATTTATGAAAGCTCTAAGCGAAAGATTTACATCTCCTCATCTTTGTATATTTATGAAAGCTCTAAAGTAAAATTTTACTGGAAGATACAGTTGAACTTCATGCTCAATTTCTTAAGAAATTTCTACTAAACTTTCAATTCCTAGTAGTTTTGTTACTTTTAAAATAATGAAATGCTCTAACTTGATATTATTGAAAGGGGATCTTTCTTTTACAGTTACGCCTATGATTATTTGCATGTCTGTGAACTGGAAGTGATGGTTAGCCGCGCAATGCAACGCTTTACCAAATTTTCACGGTTCCCAGACAACATCTTAAATATTGCAATCACGTCAACATTTCGTGTGGCGACGTCACATTTGTGTGTGCAGCAATGTGTATCGTTGACAAATGCGAGCCGGTGCACTGTGGTGAACTGGTTTGATTCTACGCACCAATGTCAGCTGCTGAGCACCAATACCAGACTTAAGGCTATCATAATGTCAAGACTGACATCAGCACAGAATGTTTATTTCTACATGGAAGTTTAATGATAACAATTTAAGTGAGACATTTACGACATGCAAAATAAAATGAACAACTTCCCATTTGCCAAAACATAATACTTATTTGAATTAAAAAAGACGTAAAAACATAATTTAAAAAAAAGACAATTAAAAAACAAAATACATAAAAAACACGAAGGTGTCTAAACAATTCCAATATACATTGTTAAGTTTAAAATTATTTTTTTTTCTGCATGTAAATTTGAAATTAACAGCAAGCTAAAAGTAAAAGAATAAAAGTGAGTTAGAGACTAATTAAGGCATCATGGGACTGAGGAGTGGAGAGTAAGTCGATGGCGATAAGAGTCAGCGCGTGAAATAAAACATTACAATTTCACAAAGGAAAGATCAGTTTATGTTTAAAAGAGAGGTATTTAAAGTCGAAGAAACCACACGTTACAAATATTAATAGAGGAAGATAAATAGACGTAGTTACAAAGTCATTTTTGTGTCAGTTTTTTCATGTTCCAGTGCTTGATTTATTCATCTTTTTTATTTTAATGGAGGACGACTTGCTAATGATGTGAAATCCACCAAAGTCTTCTGTTGAAATCTTTAAATTTAATTCAATAAACGGATGACCAGGGGGAAGCTTCAACAAAAGACAAGTGAAAACTAGACAACTGAACACAAGAAATGTGAACATACGGACAAGTGCACACCTTATATACCTAGTAACAAGAAAATAAAATATAAAAAAAAACACTTTAAAAAACCAAGTTTTTGACTATAAATCCTAAAAATCGATCCAAAGTTTTGGCGACAGACAATCAAGCAAGCAAGCAACCAGACACCACGAGTTAATATAAAGGATTTGATAAAAAAAAACGTAAAAAAACAAGTTTTTCACTATAAATCCTTTATGTACGAGACGTAACTAAAAGAATGTTCATTATAATACCATCCAAAAATACAAAATTGCAGTTGTGTCGTAAAACAAGTTTAACATAATGCGTACCGATCACGAATATGTTTATAAAAAGTGTTGTCAATAAAATACGCACCTTATTGCGCGACAGAAAGGTTGTTCAATATAATACGCACCGCGACACTCTATCTAAAAAAATAACATGATACATAGGAATAAATAGAATAATCTAAAAATTCAATAATTTAATTACAGTACATGCGATCGATCTAAAATTTTGATACATAGTTTTTATCATCGCCACAAAACTGCTGGCTAAATTTCAGCTCGCTAACTTATGAGGAAGTGGGTTAAAAATCGATCCAAAATTTTGGCGACTGACAAGCAAGCAATCAAGTGAGCAAACAGACACCACGAGTTAATATAAAGGATTTAATAACAAAAACCCGTAAAAAAACAAGTTTTTCACTATAAATCCTTTATGTACGAGACGTAACTAAAAAAATGTTCATATTAATACGCAGCGCAAGACCATCCAAAAATACAAATTGTAGTTATGTCTCGTAAAACGTGTTTAATATAATGCGCACCGATCAAGAATCTAATACATAATCGCCCTATCTGTGCGTGTGTCTCCCCAAAGGGACATCACTCTGCTTTTTTTTTAAAAATTGAAAAGAGAGACTTAAAAATCTATTTTGGTTTCCAGATTAACATTAACAATGACGTCATTGTTTTATGAGGATGGTTATTTATTAAATACTTTGTGTGATTAACATTAACAATGACGTCATTGTTTTATGAGGATGGTTATTTATTAAATACTTTGTGTGATTAACATTAACAATGACGTCATTGTTTAATGAGGATTGTTACTTATTAAATACATTGTGTGCATTTCAGGAATATTTCGCAGGCGCCTTATAACCAGTGGCGTCGCTAGGGGGTAGGGGAGGGCGAGGGGGCAGGCCGCCCAGGGTGACACCCATCAGGAGTTGACACCCGAGCCTAAAATTTTACTGTGTACGATTTTATGTCAGAAATAAAGAAGACACATTTTTTAATCTAGGAAGAAATTAAGTATTACAATGAAATACGTTAACCACGAATTTAAAAAAAAATCAGTTAACTTGCAATAATAAAACAGTCCCAACACACAAACAACATTAAAACTAATTATCAAAAAAAAAGAAAAGAAACATTTGCAGCAGAAAATCATTAAAAAGGCTGGACATGAATGAGGCGGTGTCTTATGTTTAAAAAGATATAAATAAAGCCATTTGGGCTTGGACAAACTGACATCATGGACGAATCCCGCGTCACGACTCCCTCCACCCCAGTGTGGTGGGGGGGGGGTATACGATTTTTATCCCCCCCACCCCCCCAAAAAAAACATAAAAAAAAACAAAAATTAAATTAAAAAGATGGCTTTTATTTATTGATGCTTTTCTAGAAGAAAAGTATGAATTAAATTTCTTTGAGTTAATATTTTCATTATATATATATATATTTATTATAGCCGTGAAAGCATAGATATGCATTTTGATATATAGGTAGTTCTCCCATTACTACGGTACATTTCAGGAAGTTTAATATTTCGTCCGCCTGCTACACTAAAAATGTGGTGTACAAGGTAATCTATGATATTTAACTGTTCAGATCGTATTGTGTTCATGGTAATAAAAGATAAATGTTTTTTTCTATTGCAGTATTTCATACATTTCTTTGTTATTTCTGTTCATATCGTATTCTGTTCATGGCAATAAAGGCCACATGTTCTTTTCTATTGCAGTATTTCGTATATTTCTTTGTTATCACTTCTGTCGGATTGCGTTCAGCCAGCTTCAGCAGGCTTTTATACTAGTATGTTTATAAAAAGTGTTGCCAATAAAATACGCACCTTATTGCGCTACAGAAAAGGTTGTTCAATATAATACGCACCGCGACACTCTATCTCAAAAATTTAACATGATACATAGAGAAAATTAAAATAATCTAAAATTCAATAATGTAATTACAGTACATGAGATCGATCTGAAATTTTGATACATATTTTTTATCATCGCCACCAAAATGCCTGCTAAATTTCAGCTCGCTAGCTTACGAGGAAGTGGGTTACAAATAGATCCAAATTTTGGCGACCGACAATCAAGCAAGCAATCAAGGGTTCAAACAAACAGACACCAAGAGTTAATATAAAGGATTTAAAAATACACGATTGTTATGGTCGTTTTTATTTCTTCATCTTTATTTATTTTAATGGACGATTTGCTAATGATATGAAAACCACCAGTCTTCTGTTGAAATCCTTAAATTTAATTCAATAAACGGATGACTAGGGGGACGCTTCAAACAATTTCATGGATTACCAAATGTTTACTGCCCATGGTTGAACGCCCCTTAACTAGAATATGGCTACCTAACATTAATGACTTGTTTTTACACGTTCCTTATTAACTCAAGATAAAAACATTTGTTAATATGTTTGAAAGAGGACAAGTGTGAATTTCGGATGAGACTGAAAATACAAATATCAGTTAGTGATAAGGCTGAACATACAAATATCTGTTAGGGATAGGGCTGAAAATACAAATATCAGTTAGAGATAAGACTGAACATACAAATATCTGTTAGGGATAGGGCTGAAAATACAAATATCAGTTAGTGATAAGGCAGAACATACAAATATCTGTTAGGGATAGGGCTGAAAATACAAATATCAGTTAGTGATAAGGCTGAACATACAAATATCTGTTAGGGATAGGGCTGAAAATACAAATATCAGTTAGTGATAAGGCTGAACATACAAATATCTGTTAGGGATAGGGCTGCAAATACAAATATATATTAGAGATAAGACTGAACATACAAATATCTATTAGAGATAAGACTGAAAATACAAATATCTATTGGTATTAAGTCAAATGCTTTGTAGTGCTATGCAATTTAAAATTACGAAACAATAAAGGGCTTCTATTATTTCACCAGTCTTTTATTTTAAGAAAATGTGATGCGTATGCTATTTTTATGTGTATGTTGTAATATGCCACATAAAGTTCTTGCACTACTAAAATCTTACATTATTGGATTATATCGTCCAACGCGGAATGAAAGTTTTATAATTTGATAAACCTAATCTTTTCAACAAGAAAAATTGAATAATTTAACTTTCATTTTATTAAAATGAACACGTATTCTCAATAACTTTTAAAAATCCCTTATATTAACTTCACCGTCTTGTCTGTCGTGGTCCCGCGCGTGAAAAACAAAAGTAAAATAAAACAAACCCGTAAAAACAAAGTTTTTGACTATAAATCCCTTATATATGAGACATAACTCGTGAATGTACATTCTCTTTTGGGTCGAGCCGCTAGGCTCTTAAGACCCGGTTCATTTTATCGCAAGCGAGCCTCATCAAGCGGGCATCGCCATAGAGGTAACCCTCTGCAGGTACCGTTACTTCGTCCTCCAAACCCCCGCACAGCCCGGGGCACTCTTCGAGTACGTGTGCCACCGTCTCTTCCGGGTGGCCACACAGCCGACAGGCCAGTTCCCTTCTAGTGTTAAACTTGTACAAGTAGCTTCGTGTGGGACAATGTTCAGTTCTCATTCTAGTTATGAGCGTCTGATTGCTACGTCCAATTTTCCACCAGGAATCGCTTTTGCTCGGTCGCGGCATGTACTGGAATACTTTTCTGGCCATGCATCCAGAGGCCCAGCCTTGTAGCCATTTCTCTCGGAAATGGTCCTTAAGCCACGATCTGACCCCCAGCTGGGTCATCGGGCGATCGGGTTGGGGCTGAGCTGAACCTTCTCTCGCCAACTTATCGACCCTGTCTGAATGAGGCTCGCCACTGTGCCCAGTGATGTACTGAAGGACTACCTTTCCGCCTCGTGCTAGGATTTCACCTACTGTTTCCAAAATGACACTGACCGTTTTCGTCTCCAGAGAGGATCGACCCACGGTCTCGAGCGAAAACCGTGAGTCGGTGAAAACTACGACGGTCGGGAAAACCTTTCTTCTTGCTAGACGTCGGCGCACTTCCTTCAAACCCTTGCAAATCGCCTCCAGTTCGGCGTCGTGACTACTGTATGCGGATCGGCACGGCCCTGACAGTTCAATACTGTCAGGTCCAGGTTGAGGGTATTGAATTAGCACTCCGTATCCACTTCTGCCATCCTTGAAACGCGAGCCGTCCGTAAAGACTTTTACCACACTATCGCCATAAGCTTCGATTGTCTTCAGAGTCTCGTCTCGCTGAAGCTCGACGGGACTGGCTTTCGTCACCGCTGTATTTGCCAGTGTCAAACGTAGTTCAGGTAAGTCTGAGCTTTCATGTGGTCCTCGAGCAGGGACCAGTCGCATGCGTTCCCTGTGCTTGGGTATGGGGACTGAGTCTTCTAGTGCGTAGACCGTATCCATGAAGGATGGTCTTTTCAGTCGGGTCCTCTTTACCCATCGGTCTTGTAATTGAAAGCAGGGTTCGTCATGCTCCAACCTATGGTATCGTTCCACCGTGGTCATGATTGCCTTTTCTCGCCTTATCGCCAGGGGTTCTACGTTAGACATAATTTCTACAGCGGCTGTGGGTGTCGTACGCAACGCCCCGCATACAAACCGTAGAGCTTGGTTCTGTATTCGGTCCAGACCCTCTAGGGCCGTACGGCTCGCAAAGGCCTGGACCGGGAGGCTGTAATCAATGGCACCCCTCACATTACCGAGATAGAGAGCTCTCAGTAGTCTTGCATCCGCACCCCAACTAGTGCTAGCCAGTTTCTTCACCAGGGACAGTTTAGCTGTAGCTTTGGCACACAATTCACGCACATGGTTATGTAGCTGGACCTTCTGGTCCAGTTTGATTCCTAAGTACGTTGGTGTCCGATCCCAATTCAATCTTTTCCCACATATCTGAAGCACCACCTCATGCTTCAGTGCATTCCGTCCATTTGTGAAAATGGAATGGACCGTTTTCTCCGTATTGACTACTAGGCGCCAACGGTTGGCGTAGTCTTCGATTCGATTCAGATCTTCCTGCAGCCTGTTCTGCAGGGTTGCAACGTCCTTTCCGGAACTCCATATAGCCAGATCGTCAGCAAACATGGCATTCTGTGACCCCAGAATACCTTGTAGGTCGTGGACGTAGGCTAAGAACAATGTACAACTAAGGGCGGACCCCTGTGGAAGTCCGTCCTCCAGGCGATCTTCGTTGGATAATGACTCCCCCACTCGGGTCTTGATCGTTCTGTCCGTAAGGAACGATTTTCTCCAACTGTACATGTTCGCAGTAACACCTAACTGCTGCAACTTATAAAGTAGCCCTCCACGCCACACCTTGTCGTATGCCTGCTTTAGATCGAAGAACACCGCAACGGTGTGATTCCTCGACTGGAGTTCATTCGTGATTGTCTGAATTAGTCGGAGAGCCTGGTCCATCGGTTGGCGTCCCTTTCGGAACCCACCCTGAGTCATTGGAATGCATTTGGACTGTTCGAGGAACCAGTAGAGTCGTGCGTTCACTAACCGTTCAGCTACCTTCCCCACACACGACGTGAGGGAAATTGGCCGGTAACTGGACGGGTGTTCGCCTGGTTTCCCCTCTTTGGGAATTGGGGTTATTGTGGCCTTTTTCCACAGCTTCGGCAGCGTGCCTGTTGTCCAAGTTCTATTTATGAAACCCAGCAGTTTCATTCGGCCTGTCTTGCCCAGATGTTTGAGCATTTCATTGTGAACTTTATCTGGTCCTGGTGCTTTGCCAGCTTGGCACTTGTTGAGTGCGGTTTGCACCTCTGTCATTGTGAAGGGGGGCCGCGAAAACCTCTAGTTGAGGGCCCTTACTTTGTCTCCTTGAGCCCTCTTTGCGCATTCGGTCGATTGTTCGGCTAAAATCAGATCTGGCGCCTTTTTTGTTAACCTGGGCAAAGTGTTTGTTTAGCGCTCGTGCGCGCTTAACTTCACTAGCCCTTTGGCCCTTTGGTGTCGTCAAAGGGTTGGAATTCTTTGTCTTCCCTGCGCCAGATAATGCATCCAAGAGCCGCCAAACTTTTCTTCCGTCTACGAGGTCGAGTTTTTCGCACGTATTTACCCATTTCGCCTTCTTCGCTTTGTCGACAGCGGCCCGGACTTCAGCCGTCAGTCTGTTGTACGCCCTACGAGCTTCGGGCGTCTTCAGCCTGGCTGCCCTTTTCCGTGCTTTTGCTCTTTGTTTCACCAATTCTGCCAGACTCTTGTCCCAGTAAGGTCTGAGCTTCTGTTTCCCGTTCGTCCTTGGGATCGTTCGCCTCGCAACCCCAAGGATTGTGTCAATAAACTGCCTGTAGGTGGCATCCATGTTGTCTCCTGCAACATCCAGCAGAGCGAGCTTGGTCTCGCTCTCGGCCTCGTACTTTCGCCAATCGGCCTTACGGAACTGCCAATGCCTTCTTTCAAATCGAGGTTTGCCTGCACCAAGTCCAAATTCAATCAGGATTGGCAAGTGATCGCTACCTACTTCCTTTAATACTTCCAGTCTATGCTTCGACTCTAGGTCAGCGGAAATAAGCGTTAGATCTGGGCGGGACTCCGTGCTGTGCCCCGTGTGCAGTAGTGTCGGTTCACTGTCTGCATTCTGTAGCCTGATGAGATTCGTATTAATACAGACATCCTCGATGTAGCGGCCTGACGCGTTCCGTTCAGCATAGCCCCAGTCAGGAGACTGTGCATTAAAGTCTCCTGCTATTATCGTTTTGCCAAAAATGACATCTTCCCCAACTGGAAGTGCGATAGGGTTTCTGGGCGCATTATAGACGTTCGTGATTGTGAAGCCAACGTCGCCTTTGAAAACTCTCACGGTGAGAGTATCAGTGTTGCTGTAACACTTAACTTCGAGCAGCTCCATCGTTAAATCATTCCGGACCGCTGTGGCAAGACCTCGACATCGCCGGTCACACTTGCAATGGTATAGCGAGTAACCAGTGATATGGAACGGCTTCCCCTTGAGGAGCGTTTCTTGGAACAGTGCCACATCCACTTTCCGTTCGTGGAGTATTTTGGTTACTTCGTGTGCCTTTTGCCTTATGCCACAGACATTCAACTGTAAAACTACCAGGGCTTGTTCAGGATGGCCCTTCTCACCCATACAAGGACGGCCAGTCACCGATTGACCGCTTGGACATGGCCTGTCGTTCGTCACCATGCCTCTAAGAGGGGGGTAGCCAACCGACCCGACGTACCACCATCCGCCGAGAAGGGGTTTAGAAGGTCCATTCCGGGACCTGCTTTTTTCGATATATGAACCATAGAATAGAGAGGGGGTAGGCAGAAATCTTCAACCCATTGAGGGCGGTCCGAGTGCGTTCCGTCCCTTGCCCAGAGGGTCTTCCTGTCTTCGGCGTTCCTAGCCGGGCATTGTTGGGTATGGGTCTGCTCCCACACCCAGCACCGGGCCTCTCGGTGAGGCCATGCCCCATCCCCCGGTTGTCCGGGGGGTTCCAGTGCGTATGCTTGGCGATTTCGCCGGGGTTAGTCAGTTTCAGGTCGCAGCCACTTCCGCAACCCTACTTATCTCCCGGGCCCCGTAAAGGCCAACCCCTTCCGAGAGAGAGACATAACTAAAAGTATTGATTATGTTCAAACGCTACAAATATTTACAGACTGAATCTGTCTTAACTCCCTTTTGCTTTTAACCTGGGGGGGGGGACGGGAAAGGTCTTGTCACCGATCGCTGGGCCGAGCTCAGCGTGACACGCAAAATGTAAACAAAAGCACGCCGGTACACCTGGTAAAACACGAGATGTGTTCACCTGTGGCTGGGGTGAAGTCAAGTGACCCGTAAAATGTAAACGATTGCGACCGCTACATATAGTTTATATAGATAAACTAAAAATGCATTAATTTAATAACTGTACGTTCGATCGATCTGAAATTTTGATACGATGGATTGCTAGGTGCCACGGGTCTGTGTGCCAAATTTCAGGTCGATGCCTTTACGGGAGAGAGAGAGAGAGAGAGAGAGAGATAGAGAGAGAGAGAGAGAGAGAGAGAGAGCGAGAGAGAGAGAGAGAGAGAGAGAGAGAGAGAGAGGGAGAGAGAGAGAGCGAGAGAGAGAGAGAGAGAGAGAGAGAGACAGAGACAGAGAGAGAGAGAGAGAGAGAGAGAGAGAGAGAGAGAGTGAGAGAGAGAGAGAGAGAGAGAGTGAGAGAGAGAGAGAGAGTGAGAGAGAGAGAGAGAGAGAGTGAGAGAGAGAGAGAGAGAGAGTGAGAGAGAGAGAGAGAGAGAGAGAGAGAGAGACAGAGAGAGACAGAGACGGCGGTGAAGTTAATATAAGGGATTTAATAAAACAAACCCGTAAAAACAAAGTTTTTGACTATAAAACCCTAATATATGAGACATAACTAAATAAAAGTATTTACAAATATATACAGACTGAATATGTCTTTACTCCCCTTTGCTTTTAACCCAGGAGGGGGTGCGAGAGGGGAAAGGTCTTGTCACCGATCGTTGGATTGAGCTCAGCGTGACACCCAAAATGTAAACAAAAGCACACCTTTACACCTATTTAAAACACGCGACGTGTTCACCTGTGGCTGGGGTGAAGTAAAGAGACACGTAAAATGTAAACGATTGTGACCGCTACATATAGTTTATATAGATAAACTAAAAATGCATTAATTTAATAACTGTACGTTCGATGGATCTGAAATTTTGATACGATGCATTGTTAGGTGACACGGTTTCGTGTGCCAAATTTCAGCTCGATGGCTTTACGGGACGTGGGTCATTTTTGACTTCTGTTTTTCCGCGGTGCCCGCCAAGACAGACAGACAGAGAAAGAGAGAGAGAGAAAGAGAGACAGAGAGACAGAGACGCCGGTGAAGTTAATATAAGGGATTTAAAAATGACCAAATTCCGGGATCATATCGAGCTGAAATTTTGCACATAGACTTTTGTGACCCAACAATGCATTCTATCAAAATTTCAGAGGATCGAATGTACTGTAATTAAATTAAATGAATTTTTAGATTATCTCAATGTATCTCTATGTAGCATGTAAATGTTTGTGCTAGACTGTCGCGTGGAGCGTATTAGATTGAACATAATCAATACTTTTTTTTATATGTCTCATATGTAAGGGATTTATAGTCAAAAACGTTGTTTTTATGAGTTGTTTAATTGCGTCATCGATTCCCGAAAACACAATTTGAAAATAATATTTGCGATATTTTAACAGTAAGTTTAGCCTTTCTATCCCTGATATCAACTATTCTGTAATAAAAAAAAATAATTAAAAATAACTTCACTTGTCTGTTTCATTATAAAATAATAATAATAAAACAACTAATCTCTTCATTTTATCGTGAAAGTGTGTTAGAAGTTTCTGTGGTCAAATATCTCGGAACTACTAAGTCTCCTAGTAACGTAAAGCTAACGTTCTTCATCATCTCAAATTACAGTTCTTCCGATAGGCATTCCAGGATGATAATAGGGCTGCTCTTCTGGACGCATACAAGAAAAAGATCAGAGTGTTTATTCGGTTGGGACACATCATAGAACATTTAGTAATCTAATCTTATATTCTTGAAAGATTTGCTTAACACTTGGGAAACCTGTTCCATCATGCCGGGCAGTGCAACACAACATTGTCTGAGTGAAGGACTAAATAGCCGCCCTAAATCCGGCTGCATCAAGTGCGGGGAACAAAGTCAACAGGTTAGGCTGCAATGCCGTCAGTTAGGGTTCCTTGTTGTGGTCTAACCTGTTAATGTATGAGTGGGTAGGGCCATGACCAATTCTCTAAAGTGTCAGTAAACACTTGTGTTTGTGAGCTAGAGGCGAGGATCTTAAAGTTGTAACGAGCTATTGAAGATTGGAAACTGGAGTGTCTTAAATGAAACCTTATTTAATGCCCATATAATGTTAAGTAGTTAGGAAAATCGTTTTCTTTGAATATGTGTTTTTTTGGGTAGTGGGCTCGAGTGTGTGTGTTCACATGCTCTTGTGTGTAGCCGAATGTGCCTATTTGTGTGCTTGTGTTTGTGTGTGTGTCTTATATATATATATATATATATATATATATATATATATATATATATATATATATATATAATATATATATATATATATACAGAGAGAGAGAGAGAGAGAGAGAGAGAGAGAGAGAGAGAGAGAGAGAGAGAGAGAGAGAGAGAGAGAGAGAGAGAGAGAGAGAGAGAGAGGGGAGAGAGAGAGAGAGAGAGAGAGCGAGAAAGCAGGGAATATAGTTTGGTATTTATAGCTAACGTGAAAATAAATGTTACTTCATGTTCTGCTCATACTAATAAATTGTAAGTAGATAAATTTCACTGAACAAATAGAATTTGATTGTCATGACCCTCCCCTCCTACGGTGAAAGTAAAACACATGTACCATAAACTTGACTATTAAATATTCTTACCATCACTACGAATAGAACAGCCATTGAGTGTTCACAAAAGGTAAAAATTCTTAGATCAAAAATAAGTAAAAAATCAAAACAAAAAGGAATTGTTCAATTTGTTTGTGTTGTTATACACGGAGCCAGTAGACCGTGCCCATGAAAGCCATGGCGCTCTCTGATGTTATTACTAATATGGCCAGAATTTCATCGATTTGGAACAATATTAATCAATAAATTTAATCCCGTTCTCTTAGTTTTGATGCAGAAAATCATTACAAGTTGATCCTACGCTACGCCTCATGGCATCATATTTTTATTATTATTTTAAAATTTTCCAATGAATTTGTTAAACATTAAATTTTGTTAGAGATTTTCTTTGCACTAAATCGTTTAATTATGTCAGTAAGTTTTAAGAAAAATTGGGACAATATAAAGTTATTAGTTTAGTAATGATTGTATGCATTTTATTGGGCATTTGAGAGAATCATTTCAGTGCGAAATACGGATGTATCTGAATGGGGAGAACAAATGAAAGGTATATTAGGATTTTGTTCAAACAAATATTTAGTTTAGCTTTTCAAAACTGTATATATCATATTCATCATCATCAGCCCCGTGACCGTTGTGGTCGTTGGTGGGAGCGCATGGACACATCAACAGACAATGATCCCCACATTTGCCTATCTTGAGCGGTGTAATTCGTTCAATATATATATATGTCAAAGAGCTCCTAGATTTATCACACTTTAACCTTTTATTGTCCAACGTCTCGTGATCAAGCCAATGAGAAGTTGCGTTTGAATATAAACTGCAATCTTAACTTATATTTCTAATTTAGTTTTGTGGTGATCGCTATTATAGCTTTGATTCCAATCATGTCGGTGAAACAACTGGTATAAAATTTAATGTTATTGATTTCATGCCTAAGTCAGTAACAACCACTGCTGGCTAGTAGTAAATACTTCATGAAATTTTCACAAGATAAGAAGAAATAATTGAATAGAGTTCAGACGAGGATCCAATGGTCCAGACTAACAAAAAAAATTATTGAAGGTTTTATTCCAAGCAGGCTATGTCACATGTGTTGACATTCTGATGGGCATGTAGCAAAACATGCACGGTGGTTGAGGGGCATGTGCACAACATGCACGGTGGTTGAGGGCCATGTGCACAACATGCACGGTGGTTGACCGCCATGTGCACAACATGCACGGTGGTTGAGGGCCATGTGCACAACATGTACGGTGGTTGAGGGGCATGTGCACAACATGTACGGTGGTTGAGGGGCAAGTACCACAATATGCACGGTGGTTTAGGGGCATATGCCACAATATGTACGGTGGTTGAGGGGCATGTGCACAACATGTACGGTGGTTGAGGGGCATGTGCCACAACATTTACGGTGGTTGAGGGGCATGTGCACAACATGTACGGTGGTTGATGGGCATGTGCCACAACATGTACGGTGGTTTAGGGGCATGTGCACAACATGTATGGTGGTTGAGGGGCATGTGCACAACATGTACGGTGGTTGAGGGGCATGTGCACAACATGTATGGTGGTTGAGGGGCATGTTCCACAATATGTACGGTGGTTTAGGGGCATGTGCACAACATGTATGGTGGTTGAGGGGCATGTGCACAACATGTACGGTGGTTGAGGGGCATGTGCCACAACATGTACGGTGGTTGAGGGGCATGTGCACAACATGTACGGTGGTTGAGGGGCATGTGCACAACATGTACGGTGGTTTATGGGCATGTGCCACAACATGTACGGTGGTTTATGGGCATGTGCCACAACATGTACGGTGGTTTAGGGGTATGTACACAACATGTACGGTGGTTGAGGGGCATGTGCACAACATGTACGGGGGTTGAGGGGCATGTGCACAAGATGTACGGTGGTTGAAGGGCATGTGCACAAGATGTACGGTGTTGAGGAGCATGTGCACAACATGTACGGTGGTTGAGGGGCATGTGCACAACATGTACGGTGGTAGAGAGGCATGTGCACAACATGTACGGTGGTTGAGGGGCATGTGCCACAACATGTACGGTGATTGAGGGGCATGTGCACAACATGCACGGTGGTTGAGAGGCATGTGCACAACATGCACGGTGGTTGAGGGGCATGTGCCATAACATGCACGGTGGTTGAGGGGCATGTGCACAACATGCATGGTGATTGAGGGGCATGCGCACTCGGCTGGGAAGAAGTTTTAACTTTTTAAGTTTTTTTAAAACGTAATACTTTTATTACGTTCTGTAATGTAAATGTTATAAAAATCAATCTTTTCAGAAACACTTGCATGACTCTACAATGAATCTCAAGAAACTGACATTAAAACTTTTGAGCAAGCGCTTGAGAAGATTTATGTAGACAATTTATTATAGAAAACGACAAAACAAAACGCACAGCGGGAATGAGGACAGCGTAAATTGATGAGATGCCAAGACTCATTGAGATATTCAGCAGAAGGAGAAATTGTATGCGCTATGAACTGCGCATTTGATCATTTGAGGTTACATTTATCAAAGGTTGATCTAGGAAGGCAATTATATTCCTTATTATTCCATGAAATGTTTTATTTTGCTTCCTAAACCTTCTAATGTCGTTATATTGTCTGTGTCAATACTAAACATAAACCGTGGAAAATCTTAGGACGCAATAATCTTATGTATTGCAAGAGTATCTGTAACGTAAAAAAATAATATAAGATTAAATAATGTATACTTTTACTTTAAACAATTTAAAAATTGTTTATGAAAAAAATAGTTTGTTATGTAATGTATGATATTGTCCAATGTATATATGTGTGTATGTGTAAAATAAAAAGTTCTTTGGATCTAAACGATTTCCTCACGGCTTATGTAGAACTTTGATCTACAGCGTTAGCTGGTCGGCCGCAGTCCACTGGATCTTTCACTTGAAAATTGACGTCCACAGGGGCGGATACGTGAGAATTGAAAGCTTTCACATTATGTTTTCTTTAGAAGAATTGACACAATTAAAAACAGGATTAAAAAAAAAGAAGCATTCAACACTCTGAAGAGGGATACCTTGCTGTTGAAAATCTAAATAACACTGGAATTTCTCCTTTAAATGTCATCTTTAAACAAACTGCAGAAAAAGACCAGTGTGTTGACATTATTTGGTTCAAGTGATGAGCAGGTCTAATACACAATTGTAGAGGGTTAATGGATTCAGGAACCTTCATCTCCTTTTTGTAACGCAGTAATTCATCAGAAGAGCTGTCGTCATTTTCTGTCTCTGAGTAAGACTCCATTACTGCCATTAGCTTAATACAGTTTTCCTTTGGTTTGATAAGTAGGCGAAGTGTTAGAACCATGGTAGGCAAACTTTATCAACATTTTGAACATTCCCGTCAGTCAACAGTTTAAAACCAAAATGTTCCTGTAATCCTCAGGAAATTTATTATTTATCGGCCTTATTTTTATTACATAAAAAAATACTTTTTGACTTCCAATAATTTGTAAGTTATGGTTCGTCGATAAATCGTTAAACATAGTTGAATCGTTAATATCTTTAAAGATTAATCGATAAGCTAATCGTTAATTTCCGCAGCCCTAATATATATATATATATATATATATATATATATATATATATATATATATATATATATATATATATATATATATATGTATATATATATATATATCCCTGTATATATTGCGCCTAAGCGCGTCTGTGCAGTAGCGTAGCTAGGGGGGGGGCTTTGGGGGCGGTCCGCCCCGGGAGGCACTCATTTAGGGGCGGCATTTTTTGGAATTTGAAAAGTATAACCATTTCCGACAACCGCCCCTTTTCTTTTGAAGGTGGAAAACCAAGGTGAAACAAAATATTTGTAATTTCGAGTCTTAATTAATGGATTCGCAAAACATTTGTTTGATTATATAGTGGATATTATAAGTAACGCAAAACCGTTCTAAAATTTTAAATCGCTCAAAAAACGTATCAATTTCTTTGGAAAACTAAGCGGTATTAGTCACAGATGACGCTTTTATAAGAAATCTACCCAAAAAAACAAAACAACAACAAATCATCGCTGGGCCGAAAAATTTGGAATAATAGCAGACATTTTTCGTAAAAAACTGTCGTGGAATTTCGACATTCGCAGAATGATGCGTGAACAAGCACCTACCTACAAGGCATGGTGGTTTCAAATATTGAGTTTAACTTTCAAGTAGTAATTTATATTACCGTTTCAGTTTTCAGTAAATTATTGTAAGGTAAATTATTAAATATAATTTTTTATTGCATTAAAGTAGCACAAATAATTTATGTTTTTCATTAAAATACAATTATTATTAAGCATGTTACGCCTATCCAATTAAAGTAATAGTAATGTGTAAATAATTTGAATTCGTCTATTTTTTGGAAAATTATTAAGATTTATGACAAGAATATGTAAATATTCAAATTTCTCTGTTAATCAACACCACAATAGACATAATAATTTCGAAAAAGACATAATTTAAACTTTCAAGAGTTTTGGAAAAATTGACATCTGAAGAAGTAACTAGGAAAACAAGATCAGATGCTGGAATTTTACTGAATTCAATGCAGTCTTTTTCTCTTCTATGTTATCTCAATTTATTGGAACACGTCATTTTTCAAAAACTAATGCAAAGCCATTGCATGGAACAAAGAGATGTGCTAATACAAAATGCTGTTATATCAGCCAAACAATTTGCGAAGTGATGGAGATATCAACTGAACGCCTAGTTAGAAGGAGAAAAAATATGAGTAGGGAAAATTCAGAAGAAGTGGTTCTATCTTTAGAACAAGAAGTACAACGAGAAGTGTTGTTATCCATGGATGAAATTATAAAATAAAATAAAATAACGCTTTGATGATTTGCATGTCCCTGCAAGAAAATATTCGTATATAATACCATGTAATCTACTAAATGAAACTTTTGAAGATCAAATAAATTACTTTATTGACATTTACAGTTCAATATGGAAAGAAAAAGGATCCAGGTTTTTATGGCTGTACCTACACTACCAGAAGAGACATTATGTTAGAAGAACGGGGAAAAGGCACCCTGGATCTATCAAAATTTATTTAAAAGTATAGATTGGAAAATTCTGTACCCAACATAGTAATTTTGCTATGAATTTTTTCAACTATTGCTATCAGTGTCGCTAGTTGTGAAAGGAGCTTCTCCAAACTGAAGTTGATAAAAAAATTATCTTCATTCCACAATGACCGATTAAAGACAACACAATCTTGCAATACTGTCCATAGAACATGATATTACAAAGAATTTTAATTTTGATAGCATAATACACGATTTTTCTATTATGAAAGTTAGGAAAATAAATGTGTAAATATGTTTACATACTGATGTACAGAGGCGTAATTGGGTTTTTGACGTCCTTGGCTAATTTATTTTTGGCGCCTTTTATTTAAATAAAAAATAAAAAATTAGAGATTTAGTGGCTCCCCTTTGCACTGGCGCAGGCCGGCGCCCTTTTAAACTGCCCCAATGCCAAGCCGTTGTTACTCCACTGCTAATGTATACAATTTCTTTGTTTGTAAAGAAAAGATTATTTATTTATAATTACTAAATAAAAGAATAGTAATTGGTAATGTTTTTTTTTGGGTGTAAATTTGGAATATGTTTTGTCTCATTGGGGGGGGGGAGGACCTGCGACCTCAGTAACTTTCTTGTGGCCTTTAAAAAAAGTATGTTGTATTTTTATAAATGTGTATTTATAGGTATATAATCTTATGCGCCTCTTTTATTACTGCTTACATAAATATAGCATGCAATGGTAAACATGTTTCCCACCTTTACTTCGTTTCAATTACAATTATTTATTCATGTTTATTAATTTTTAAAAACCATATTACAATCAACTCAGTTTGAAAATTTTATCATTCCAGAAAAATATTTTTTCTTCACAATTCTGTAAAATTAAAAAAAATTTTTTTTTGAGTGTCAATCTTCTGATTTTTAAAAAATACGTTTCATTGGTAGGGTGAAGAGTCAATAATATCGCCCTACCCTGGTTGGCATTAACACCATAGCTTAGAAACTGTTTATATGCTTTTTTCATAATTAAAACTAAACCAGGAAGTTACATTTTAAGCCCAAACCTTGCGATTCAAAGTGTTTCTTTGAAAGAAATAAACCCCATTCACACCTTACTCAAGCATCACTATTCACATAAACAATGACTGGCTCATTTTAAACAAATCCTATTTTTTTTTACTATTAAGGTCATACTTAAACTGGAAATAGAAGGAATGTTTTGGAGAGTTTTTTCCATGAAAAAAAGCAATACTAGGAACAGGTACTTAAGAACTAACGACTTATGAAACATTCATTTTAAAAAACAAATTGGTAGATTTCTAGAACATAGCGGTTTGCATGGCATCGCTTCGGATAAAGATGTAAATATTTAAGATGTAAATATATTTAGTGTAAAGAAATATCACTACATGTGAAAAGAAATTGATCCTTGCCCATTAGAGTTTTGTAAAATTAATGTTAAGGACCTTTGTTATTCTGGTAGAATATACAGATGAAAGCATGCGTAATTAAATCAGAAATACCAAAATGTGATGCTTAATATTTAGTTTAATCATACTTTCTATTTTCTAGACACTCATATCGTGATTTTTTTGAAGAAGTGGTTTGATTTATCGCTTTCCAAAGGTCTTGATGCGTTTATACTTTTCTATAAATTGTTATAGGGGAATTTGAGACCCGAAAACGAAATACTGCTATTTTTTGTGCGTGCTTACCCCCTAGCGTAGCACGGGCATTGTACTCGTATATATATATATATATATATATATATATATATATATATATATATATATATATATATATATATATACATATATATATATATATTTATATATATTAGGGCTGTTAACGATTAATGTAAATTTAATCGTTAATTTTTGAAAAATTAACGATGAATTAATCGTTAATTTCGATTAAAGGCAAAAATAGAAATTTATGGTGTCATAAGAAACATTTATTAAACGTACTTGTCGCAAAACGAAATAACACTGGAATGTCTTCTTTATCTGACTTCTTTTAACCAACAACGCAATCAAAAAAGTGTATTGACTTTACTTGATTCAAGTGATGAACGGGTCTTATTAACAATATGCTGAACCCGTGCTGAACAATAATTGACATAGCTTTAGATTGTCTCAGCTGAAGTTTCTGATACTGTAGTGGATGTTTGGTTTGCAGGTGATATGTAAGTGAAGTGTTAGAACCATGGTAGCAATTTTTAAGAACCTTTAAGCAGCGCAGCTGCGCAGATATTTGACCGATGTCACGCAGGAGTTTAGAATCACCGCACAGCAAATTTTGTAAAATATTGCACAAAAAATGGACGCTGTGCAACTTTGCACGCGAGTTGTTTTTTTAAACTTTGCACACGGACCAACGAAGCTTAGACTTATAGGGAACATTGCATGGCAGACAAACGATTTCTCTCAATGGACACAATAACATTTATCAAAATTTTGAACACTCACGTCAGTCAATAGGTTAAAACCAAAATTTTCGTGTAATCGTCCGGAAATTAGTTTATATTTATTGGCCGAACTATTTTACTTTTTGACTTACAGTACATTTATAGAAATTAATCAAAAAATTAATCATTATACACTGTTTAAGGTAATGTTCTGATAAAAAATAATCGAGAATGACCAATTACTTACCTCTTTCAGCTTCAGAGATTTTTAAGTTGTCACGGCCTAGTAGAGAACTTTATAAGCAAACAATGACAGTTAAAGAAATGTTTATTATGTTTTGAAAATCAACACTTTTCAAAATGAATGGTTAAAAACAACTCGTGAATGTACATTCTCTTTTTGGTGTAACCGTTAAGCTCTTAGGACCCGGTTCATTTTATCGCATGCGAGCCTCATCAAGCGGGCATCGTCATAGAGGTACTCCTCTGTGAGCCTCATCAAGCGGGCATCGACATAGAGGTACTCCTCTGTGAGCCTCACCAAGCTGGCATCGCCATAGAGGTACTCCTCTGTGAGCCTCATCAAGGGGGCATCGTCATAGAGGTACTCCTCTGTGAGCCTCATCAAGCGGGAATCGCCATAGAGGTACTCCTCTGTGAGCCTCATCAAGCGGGCATCGTCATAGAGGTACTCCTCTGCAGGTACCGTGACTTCTCCTTCCGAATCCCCGCACAGCTTGGTGCACTCTTCGAGTACGCGGGCCACCGTCTCCTCCGGGTGGCCACACAGCCGACAGGCCAGTTCCCTTCTAGTGTTAAACTTGTACAAGTAGCTTCGTGTGGGACAATGTTCAGTTCTCATTCTAGTTATGAGCGTCTGATTGCTACGTCCAATTTCCCACCAGGAGTCGCTTTTGCTCGGTCGCGGCATGTACTGGAATACGTTTCTGGCCGTGCTTCAGGATGCCCAGCCCTGAAGCCATTTCTCTCGGATATGGTCTTTAAGCCGCGATCTGACCCCCACCTGGGTCATCGGGTGGTCGGGTTGGGGCTGAGCTGACCCATCTCTCGCTAACTTATCGACCTTGTCTGAATGAGGCTCGCCACTGTGCCCAGTGATATACTGAAGGACTATTTTTCCGCCTCGTGCTAGGATTTCACCTACTGTTTCCAAATTGACACTGACCCACAGTCTCGGAGCGAAACCCGTCAATCGGTAAAGACTACGACGGTCGGTAAAACCTTTCTTCTTGCTAGACGTCGGCGCACTTCCTTCAAACCCCTGCATATCGCTTCCTGTTCGACGTCGTGACTACTGTATGCAGATCCGCACGGCCCGTACAATTCAATACTGTCAGGTCCAGGTTGGGGGTATTGAATTAGTACTCCGTATTTACTTCTGCTATACTTGAAACGTGAGCCGTCCGTGAAGACTTTTACCACGCTGTCGCCATAAGCTTCGATTGTCTTCAGAGTCTCGTCTAGCTGAAGCTCGACGAGACTGGCTTTCGTCACCGCTGTATTTGCCAGTGTCAAACGTAGTTCAGGCAAGTCAAAGCCTTCATGTGGTCCTCGATCAGGGACCAGTCGCATTTGTTCCCTGCGCTTGGGTATGGGGACTGAGTCTTCTAGTTCGTGGACCGTATCCATGAAGGATGGTCTTTTCAGTCGGGTCCTCTTTACCCATCGGTCTTGTAGTTGGAAGCAGGGTTCGTCATGCTCCAACCTACGGTACCGCTCTACCATGGTCATAAAACAACTAAATACCACTACTTTACATTTCAACAAAAATAACTGGTGGGATAAATTTATTTAATTGCTAGAAATGCAATCTTCGGAATTTCATATAGCCGTAAGTAATGATTTCTCCAGCGATATGCTTGTATTTCTAACATCTATCTTATCTTGTACGTTACAGACGCATGTTCTATGTTTATCATTATTGCTAGAGATGGGGCGATATTTTAGCTGTGGGGTGGAGAGGGTTAGGGAAACTTGAAATAAACAATGTCATACAGCTGCACCAAGATCGGTGTGGTCTTTAGCCAGTTAACACTTGTATAATTTACAAATACCCTTTTGACAATATGAAAGCCCCAACACTAGAGCCTATACCACGTGAACAATGGTTACAAAAGTAGTTAGATCGGTCTCTTTCATTCTTAATGTTAAAGACAACTTTATGGTCAATATTCCCACTAAGGATCGTTGGTTTGTATGCAAAATATCAAACTCGTGTGCAAATATGCACAGCATCCATTTTTGTCCAAACACCCCACAACAACAGATATGTTATATCATTCGTATCAAAATTTGCTGCGCGGTAATTGTAAAGTTCAGCGATGAAAAAGTTAGGCATCAGCGCGGCTGCCCAACAGCGCAGCTTAAAAGGAATATTGCTTATGGCTTATCTTAACGGAAAGGACATATTGCGTGAAAGACTCCAGGAACAGTGGAAAAGGGGACGTCCCTAAATGACGTCACGAACCTAGAAGGGGGAGGGGAGTCCACACATTTGTGACTATTTGTGTCGAGGGGAGGGGGGTGTTTGAGAAATGTGACGTCACATGAGATCTCGCTTCTTTAAATATAATTTCCAATTCAATATTTGATTTCTTAAATTTTATTTTTTGATTTTTTACATGGCTTCACGATATTAGAGTGCAACTTTACACTAAATACATACTTAAATGACAAAAAAAAATAATTGAAACACGCTCTATTTCAAATACAAAATACAGCTTTTATGGGGGGGGGGTTTGCAAAGATTTTGTGACGTCCTATTGGAGGGGGGTCTAAGTATTTGTGACGACACGTCAGGAAGGGGGAGAGGGGGTGAAAATCGGGCAAAATCGCTTTACGTCATTTATGGACGCCCTAAAGGTCGAATGTCATAAAGGAGCAGGTTCCGCATAAAAATCAGAAAAATTATACTCTGATTGAAAGAGTTTTGTCTTGCAGGCATTCACCACGTTTCATTTGTGTTGGTCAATAACTTTACATCTCATGCCTGGCGCTGGAGCATAGTATGTGTTCATTTGATAGCCGCCAACAAAAGTTCTCGCAGTTGGATACAATAGCGTGTGATGTTGTTAACCGAGTGCATTAGAAAGTGAGTGAAAGAGATAAAAAGATTATTGACTTGAAGGTAAGCATTTAATACTTTGACAAATTAGGGGATATATTTTCATGTTAATTTTAAAGAAAAGAAAGCAACAATAACAAATCATATATTTAATAGATTTGCAATGTTTGTGTTAATATAATGTATCAAATACAATTTTAATTTTTCAACGTACTTTCCGATTAAGCTGTTTTTTTATGTGTTAGATCTTTATGACGAACCAAGTTTCGATCTAACAGTAACAAAAAAGAAAATAACAACTGATGCGTTTATAAAGGAAGTTCTCTGAAGATTTGTTATGATTTATGTTTTGGAGGACTATTTGTTTCTTAAATCATGGTAGATATAGAAATACAAGAGACACAAACGAACTGTGTGATTAAAAAAATTAATTAAGCTTTATTTATTTACTAATACAAAAATGCCTCTATCAGTACAAATGACTTACACAAGTATTAAAATAATACATTTACAAATTTTTTTAGTTGTTTCTTTATATATATATATAAATATCTAATACATAATCGCCCTACCTGTGAGTGTGTCTCCCCAAAGGGACGGCACTCTGCTTTTTTTTAAAAATTGAAAATATAGACTTAAAGATCTATTTTGGTTTCCAGAGTAACATTAAAAATGATTTCATTGTTTTATGAGGATTGTTATTTATTAAATACTTTGTGTGCATTTCAGGAATATTTCGCAGGCGCCCTACAACCCATATTCTAAAATACTTTGTGTACACTTCAGGAAGTTTAATATTTCGTCCACTAAATGTGTGGTTTACAAGGAAATCCATGACATGTCTATGTTGATGCGGTATTGTGTTCATTTCATAAAAGATAAATGATATTTTCTATTGCAGTATTTCATACACTTCTTTGTTATTTCTTTTCATATCGTAATCTGTTCATGGCAATAAAGGCCACATGTTCTTTTCTATTGCAGTATTTCGTATATTTCTTTGTTATCCCTTCTGTCGGATTTGGTTCAGCCAGCTTCAGCAGGCTTTTCCACTAGTCTAATACATAATCGCCCTTCCCACGCGTGTGTCTCCCTATCGCAAAAGGCGCACAAAAAGGCGCGCAAAAAGGCGCGCAAAAAGGCGCGCAAAAAGGCGCGCAAAAAGGCGAGAAAAAAGTCTCCAAAAATTATTATAAATAAATTAAAAATTTTCGCCTTAAAAAAAATTATATGACGTCATTGTTTCAGCACAGAACGTCAATTACCGAAAAAACTCACGAACTATGCGTGTGTGTGAGCCTTAGCAGGCTTTTACACTAGTATATATATATATATATATATATATATATATATATATATATATATATATATATATAATAAATTTATTATTTATATAGCGCTGTATCCCAGTAAGGAACTGGGCTCACAGTGCTTTACATAAAAGAAATAACATACCTATAAGTATTATATTAACTTTCATATGTGTGTGTGTATGTATCATGAAAAAGAATTGTATTTTTTAGCTTGCATAATTAATTTAATCAACAAAATGCCATCAGATTCAGCTGATAGGGAGCATACATCAGGGGCGCTTCAGACTCCAAAACAAAACTTGAGACGGCACTTTATTAAAATGTAATACACAATAATTGAATACTTCTTTGAATCTTCTCAAAAGGTCTGCTGCAATGGATGGGACGACGGTTCGATTTCTTCTGATGTGGATCACATCTTTCTCGGTTACAGAGTCCCTATACAACGCTGCAATCTACAAGCCGACCTGGGAGAGCTCATTATATTTCCTTTCATATCTAGGCAATGATGGGAAGAGAAAAGCTAGGAACAAAACCAACTTTTTGTGCGCCCACACCTATAACGACAACCCATCATGGTGGATGGTTGACCTCAAGGGGCAGTACGTCATTGAACAAGTTATCTTCACTAACAGGTATGGGGAGACCGTGGGCAGTACGTCATTGAACAAGTTATCTTCACTAACAGGTATGGGGAGACCGTGGGCAGTACGTCATTGAACAAGTTATCTTCACTAACAGGTATGGGGAGACCGTGGGCAGTACGTCATTGAACAAGTTATCTTCACTAACAGGTATGGGGAGACCGTGGGCAGTACGTCATTGAACAAGTTATCTTCACTAACAGGTATGGGGAGACCGTGGGCAGTACGTCATTGAACAAGTTATCTTCACTAACAGGTATGGGGAGACCGTGGGCAGTACGTCATTGAACAAGTTATCTTCACTAACAGGTATGGGGAGACCGTGGGCAGTACGTCATTGAACAAGTTATCTTCACTAACAGGTTTGGGGAGACCGTGGGCAGTACGTCATTGAACAAGTTATCTTCACTAACAGGTTTGGGGAGACCGTGGGCAGTACGTCATTGAACAAGTTATCTTCACTAACAGGTTTGGGGAGACCGTGGGCAGTACGTCATTGAACAAGTTATCTTCACTAACAGGTTTGGGGAGACCGTGGGCAGTACGTCATTGAACAAGTTATCTTCACTAACAGGTTTGGGGAGACCGTGGGCAGTACGTCATTGAACAAGTTATCTTCACTAACAGGTATGGGGAGACCGTGGGCAGTACGTCATTGAACAAGTTATCTTCACTAACAGGTATGGGGAGACCGTGGGCAGTACGTCATTGAACAAGTTATCTTCACTAACAGGTATGGGGAGACCGTGGGCAGTACGTCATTGAACAAGTTATCTTCACTAACAGGTATGGGGAGACCGTGGGCAGTACGTCATTGAACAAGTTATCTTCACTAACAGGTATGGGGAGACCGTGGGCAGTACGTCATTGAACAAGTTATCTTCACTAACAGGTATGGGGAGACCGTGGGCAGTACGTCATTGAACAAGTTATCTTCACTAACAGGTATGGGGAGACCGTGGGCAGTACGTCATTGAACAAGTTATCTTCACTAACAGGTATGGGGAGACCGTGGGCAGTACGTCATTGAACAAGTTATCTTCACTAACAGGTATGGGGAGACCGTGGGCAGTACGTCATTGAACAAGTTATCTTCACTAACAGGTATGGGGAGACCGTGGGCAGTACGTCATTGAACAAGTTATCTTCACTAACAGGTATGGGGAGACCGTGGGCAGTACGTCATTGAACAAGTTATCTTCACTAACAGGTATGGGGAGACCGTGGGCAGTACGTCATTGAACAAGTTATCTTCACTAACAGGTATGGGGAGACCGTGGGCAGTACGTCATTGAACAAGTTATCTTCACTAACAGGTATGGGGAGACCGTGGGCAGTACGTCATTGAACAAGTTATCTTCACTAACAGGTATGGGGAGACCGTGGGCAGTACGTCATTGAACAAGTTATCTTCACTAACAGGTATGGGGAGACCGTGGGCAGTACGTCATTGAACAAGTTATCTTCACTAACAGGTATGGGGAGACCGTGGGCAGTACGTCATTGAACAAGTTATCTTCACTAACAGGTATGGGGAGACCGTGGGCAGTACGTCATTGAACAAGTTATCTTCACTAACAGGTATGGGGAGACCGTGGGCAGTACGTCATTGAACAAGTTATCTTCACTAACAGGTATGGGGAGACCGTGGGCAGTACGTCATTGAACAAGTTATCTTCACTAACAGGTATGGGGAGACCGTGGGCAGTACGTCATTGAACAAGTTATCTTCACTAACAGGTATGGGGAGACCGTGGGCAGTACGTCATTGAACAAGTTATCTTCACTAACAGGTATGGGGAGACCGTGGGCAGTACGTCATTGAACAAGTTATCTTCACTAACAGGTATGGGGAGACCGTGGGCAGTACGTCATTGAACAAGTTATCTTCACTAACAGGTATGGGGAGACCGTGGGCAGTACGTCATTGAACAAGTTATCTTCACTAACAGGTATGGGGAGACCGTGGGCAGTACGTCATTGAACAAGTTATCTTCACTAACAGGTATGGGGAGACCGTGGGCAGTACGTCATTGAACAAGTTATCTTCACTAACAGGTATGGGGAGACCGTGGGCAGTACGTCATTGAACAAGTTATCTTCACTAACAGGTATGGGGAGACCGTGGGCAGTACGTCATTGAACAAGTTATCTTCACTAACAGGTATGGGGAGACCGTGGGCAGTACGTCATTGAACAAGTTATCTTCACTAACAGGTATGGGGAGACCGTGGGCAGTACGTCATTGAACAAGTTATCTTCACTAACAGGTATGGGGAGACCGTGGGCAGTACGTCATTGAACAAGTTATCTTCACTAACAGGTATGGGGAGACCGTGGGCAGTACGTCATTGAACAAGTTATCTTCACTAACAGGTATGGGGAGACCGTGGGCAGTACGTCATTGAACAAGTTATCTTCACTAACAGGTATGGGGAGACCGTGGGCAGTACGTCATTGAACAAGTTATCTTCACTAACAGGTATGGGGAGACCGTGGGCAGTACGTCATTGAACAAGTTATCTTCACTAACAGGTATGGGGAGACCGTGGGCAGTACGTCATTGAACAAGTTATCTTCACTAACAGGTATGGGGAGACCGTGGGCAGTACGTCATTGAACAAGTTATCTTCACTAACAGGTATGGGGAGACCGTGGGCAGTACGTCATTGAACAAGTTATCTTCACTAACAGGTATGGGGAGACCGTGGGCAGTACGTCATTGAACAAGTTATCTTCACTAACAGGTATGGGGAGACCGTGGGCAGTACGTCATTGAACAAGTTATCTTCACTAACAGGTATGGGGAGACCGTGGGCAGTACGTCATTGAACAAGTTATCTTCACTAACAGGTATGGGGAGACCGTGGGCAGTACGTCATTGAACAAGTTATCTTCACTAACAGGTATGGGGAGACCGTGGGCAGTACGTCATTGAACAAGTTATCTTCACTAACAGGTATGGGGAGACCGTGGGCAGTACGTCATTGAACAAGTTATCTTCACTAACAGGTATGGGGAGACCGTGGGCAGTACGTCATTGAACAAGTTATCTTCACTAACAGGTATGGGGAGACCGTGGGCAGTACGTCATTGAACAAGTTATCTTCACTAACAGGTATGGGGAGACCGTGGGCAGTACGTCATTGAACAAGTTATCTTCACTAACAGGTATGGGGAGACCGTGGGCAGTACGTCATTGAACAAGTTATCTTCACTAACAGGTATGGGGAGACCGTGGGCAGTACGTCATTGAACAAGTTATCTTCACTAACAGGTATGGGGAGACCGTGGGCAGTACGTCATTGAACAAGTTATCTTCACTAACAGGTATGGGGAGACCGTGGGCAGTACGTCATTGAACAAGTTATCTTCACTAACAGGTATGGGGAGACCGTGGGCAGTACGTCATTGAACAAGTTATCTTCACTAACAGGTATGGGGAGACCGTGGGCAGTACGTCATTGAACAAGTTATCTTCACTAACAGGTATGGGGAGACCGTGGGCAGTACGTCATTGAACAAGTTATCTTCACTAACAGGTATGGGGAGACCGTGGGCAGTACGTCATTGAACAAGTTATCTTCACTAACAGGTATGGGGAGACCGTGGGCAGTACGTCATTGAACAAGTTATCTTCACTAACAGGTATGGGGAGACCGTGGGCAGTACGTCATTGAACAAGTTATCTTCACTAACAGGTATGGGGAGACCGTGGGCAGTACGTCATTGAACAAGTTATCTTCACTAACAGGTATGGGGAGACCGTGGGCAGTACGTCATTGAACAAGTTATCTTCACTAACAGGTATGGGGAGACCGTGGGCAGTACGTCATTGAACAAGTTATCTTCACTAACAGGTATGGGGAGACCGTGGGCAGTACGTCATTGAACAAGTTATCTTCACTAACAGGTATGGGGAGACCGTGGGCAGTACGTCATTGAACAAGTTATCTTCACTAACAGGTATGGGGAGACCGTGGGCAGTACGTCATTGAACAAGTTATCTTCACTAACAGGTATGGGGAGACCGTGGGCAGTACGTCATTGAACAAGTTATCTTCACTAACAGGTATGGGGAGACCGTGGGCAGTACGTCATTGAACAAGTTATCTTCACTAACAGGTATGGGGAGACCGTGGGCAGTACGTCATTGAACAAGTTATCTTCACTAACAGGTATGGGGAGACCGTGGGCAGTACGTCATTGAACAAGTTATCTTCACTAACAGGTATGGGGAGACCGTGGGCAGTACGTCATTGAACAAGTTATCTTCACTAACAGGTATGGGGAGACCGTGGGCAGTACGTCATTGAACAAGTTATCTTCACTAACAGGTATGGGGAGACCGTGGGCAGTACGTCATTGAACAAGTTATCTTCACTAACAGGTATGGGGAGACCGTGGGCAGTACGTCATTGAACAAGTTATCTTCACTAACAGGTATGGGGAGACCGTGGGCAGTACGTCATTGAACAAGTTATCTTCACTAACAGGTATGGGGAGACCGTGGGCAGTACGTCATTGAACAAGTTATCTTCACTAACAGGTATGGGGAGACCGTGGGCAGTACGTCATTGAACAAGTTATCTTCACTAACAGGTATGGGGAGACCGTGGGCAGTACGTCATTGAACAAGTTATCTTCACTAACAGGTATGGGGAGACCGTGGGCAGTACGTCATTGAACAAGTTATCTTCACTAACAGGTATGGGGAGACCGTGGGCAGTACGTCATTGAACAAGTTATCTTCACTAACAGGTATGGGGAGACCGTGGGCAGTACGTCATTGAACAAGTTATCTTCACTAACAGGTATGGGGAGACCGTGGGCAGTACGTCATTGAACAAGTTATCTTCACTAACAGGTATGGGGAGACCGTGGGCAGTACGTCATTGAACAAGTTATCTTCACTAACAGGTATGGGGAGACCGTATCCTGATTACAGAAATGCTCTATTTTCTTTTATTTTAAACAAAGAGATAATGTTTGTAGTTACGGAATAGATGGTTCCATCGTGCACTTTTTTCCTATATACAGATTTATAACAGAAATATATTTCTCTTAAATCACCAAGCATTCTTACTACACTAGCTCATTTCTAAAAAGCATGGCATGCATATGTCTTCATAAAGTTTTGATATTTAAGAAGTTAATATTAATACAAAACTAACAGGAAGCTGATTCTTTTTTTTTATCTCTGTACGTAGTAACGAAACATGCCCCATCATCTTTTCAGTCATTTTTTCACTGATCGAGAATTTCGAGTTTTTCCACTCAAGGGATGACGATGCGTCAGCTGCTCTAAAGATTCACAACTTTCAAATTGACGTCTTCCGAGCGGACCCGAGACAACGGCCGGACTTTCTCATTATATCCGGGGATGTCTGTTTCAAGAGAGTAGAGGCTGTTCCCATCGGGACTTACACATGGCAATGTCAGGCGCCCATAACTGGACGATTTGTACGCTTCATTGGGTTTGTTCAGCTGTTTTTTTCATTCTTGTACTTGTTGGACATGAAATGAGACGATACAATTAGAAACATGAGAATGTTTTACAACTGAGACAAGAGGGAAATCAATTTATTATCGATTTAATTTAAAATCGAAAGCAGCAGGTCGACAGCCTATGGCACTCGCGCTTGAGACCGAAAAATATTAATTTTTTAAACCATTTTTTTCTTTAAAAAAAAGGAAAAAAAAAGTAACTGAACGCATAAAAAATTTACCGGAACGCAATGTGAAAAAGCATTCAAGGCAGTATTAAAAAATGTATGTGGAAAAAAGGTGCCGTAGCACAGTCCCGGTTCGTTTCGTGGGGAAAAACACTGCTTTTAACAAGAGAATATGTCTTGAATCCTAGACCTTTAAGTTATTGGTACACTGATGATTTAGGAGTCCTATTTTGATGTTTGAATGAATTTTAAGTCTTAACTGTGGAAGTTGGAGTAAATAGGAAGTTTCTCTTTAATACGTGCAATTAATTAGCAATTGCACTCTGACAAATAGAATGAATTTTAAACTTTATTCTGTCTCGTGTTTTGGATTTGTAGCCTTACTTTAACTCTTACCTAAAGGTTTCCTTATCTAAGTATATTTATGAAAGGTCTAAGGCAGAGGTTCCCAACCCCGTGCCAGCGGGCACCATGGCGCCCGCGTAACGATTCGTATGTGCCCGCCACTATTCGACAGAGACAGAATGTTTTCATAAAGATTAATTAAAAATGTGAATTATTTTTATTTATTTGTTAGAGTTTTAATATTTGTGAGTGTCTTGGTTTATTAAATACGTTTGTATGTTTGCGATATTCTTTCTGAACATTTTTAACAGGCTAAAAGCGAGGTGCGTAATCTATTATATTAATAAGCGATAATCTATTATGATTGTGGGGATAGTTATAGTCCTTGTTATGATATATTTATGCATATAATGTAGTACAGACTTGCACTATAACATTGATATTATATTGTAGTTCAATTAATTGCTATTCATTTTTTCTATTTTTTAGCCCTAAAATGAGTGGACCGAGTAAAAGACAACGAACCTATAATTTAAACACTGACTGGGAGGAATCATATTGTTTCCTTAAGGGGCCGTCCATAAAGTATGTCACGCGCCAGAGGGGGGAGGGGGTGTAAGAAAGTGTGACAGTTTGTGACAGGGGGAGGGGGGTCCGGCCATGTGTGACGTCACGGTGTTTTATATTACATTTTAATTATTTTGTTAATAAAAAACAACATTTTTACGGTGTTTTATATTACATTTTAATTATTTTGTTAATAAAAAACAACATTTTTACGGTGTTTTATATTACATTTTAATTATTTTGTTAATAAAAAACAACATTTTTGTTCGAAAGTGTGACGTACTTTAAAGGGCGGGGTCCGAGATTTTGTGACAATTTGTGACAGGGAGGAGGGGGGAGTTAAAAATGGTCAAAAATAGCGTTACGTACTTTATGGACGGTCACTAATTTGAAAAATAAATGCTTTTGTTTGTTGTGTGGTAGTAGCATTGCAGTGCCGTAAAAACATAATGTTGAACGACACTTTCAGACAATTCATGCCACTTTTGATGTGAATTATCCACTTAAATCTGAAGTAAGAAAGAAAAATATGTCAACTAAAATCAAGTCTAACTGCACAACAGACTGTTTTCACGCAAAAAAGAAGAAACCTTTCATTGATGTTAAGTTGTTTAAGGAACTAATTTTGACCGGTGCCGATTGTTTGTTTGATGGACTTTCTAACAAACGTGAGATTGTCTCAGCGATACAAGACTTACATTTGTCAATTAACACCGTCACAAGAAGAATACATGCAATTTCAACAGACATAAAAACTCAGTTAAAGACTGACTTGGAAATATGTGACTGGTTCCGCTACAATTCGACGAGTCAACAGATATATCAGACACCGCACAGTTATGGTGAGAATGGTATTTAGTAACTTCACCGTAAAAGAGCATGTGTTGCAAATATTACATATGGAAGGACAGACAAAGGGTGAGGATATTTATAATACACAAGATACCCCGCGGCGTAGCATACGCCGCAGATTTGCTCATGGGGAGTGCAACGAAAATGGAGAAAGAACGAACACAAACTACAGCACGAAGAAATCAAAACAACGCGAGTGAACGTCGGTTTGAGGGGGTGGGGGAACTGCCGACTCATTGTTGGTTTCGAGACATTTGCACTGTGGTTATCTACCTGCCCACCACCCTTTACCACATTACCTTGCTTACCATAAATTGTGATTGGCCGATCCTAGCGAGGGTCAGCCATGTTGGAAATAAGGGGTAAAAGAACGGGCACAAACAGACATTTTTCAAAATAAAAAAACACACTATTTTTTCGCTGGGGCTTGAACACAGGAGCTACCCCGTATAAGGCGGACGTGATAACCAGTACACTACGAATCTCACGTTATTCTGTGAAGGAACAATGCAAGTGAACGCAAGGACTATTGTTGGTCTCAAGACATTGGTCAACCCAAGCGAGGGTCATTCTTCATGCTCGTTTGCACATACTTGCTTTGGTGAAAGGGGTGGGAGGAGGGTTAGAGTGTCGGCGTGGGTGCGTGGTGTCCCGCATGGTTAGGTGACGTAGAGAATTATATCTCGAGACATTCAGAACACACGCCAAGTCAATAAATATGCCTTTGCACAAGCTGTCTTCGATACCACCGATGGGGCACCAGATGGTAGGTAATAACAAAGGATTTATTGACCTCTGCAATAAGGATGAATCATTTTCAAACTTTATGTCCTATCACTGTATTATCCCCCAGGAATCTCTGTGTTGTAAAATATTGACATTTGAACACGTTATGAAAATAGTTACAAAAATAATCAATTCTATTCGAGCAGCTCCTTTGCAACATCGACTTTTCAAGGCCCTGTTAGAAGATACTGAATATAAAGAACATTGCCTTATTCTGCATACTGAAGTACGTTGGCTTCATAATCGATAATAAAATGAACAAAAAAACTTTTTTTTTAAAGATGAGGCCCAGCTGCAGTGAGGAATGTATAATCTCGCATGAAAAAGCAGAAACTAATTTTTTAGTCACAAACTAAGTAGTCACACGGGGGGGGGGACTCAGAACGTTTGTGTTAGTTGATCACATTTTATATCTCACAATAAATCCCACATTGGATCACTTAAAACTTCTCAGTTCTACTGTGTGACTACTTAGTTTGTGACTAAAAAATTATTTTCTGCTTTTTCATGCGAGATTATACATTCCTCACTGCAGCTGGGCCTCATCTGTTTAAAAAAGTTTTGTTGTTCATTTTATTTTCTACTTTTACGCGTTAACAAAAGATTTGTGAAACTTAATTTCATTCATGAAATTTTAAACTCTTTAAACAACCACACAAAAACAAAGTTTTTTTACTATATATCCCTTATATATGAGACATATATATGAGACGTAACTAAAAAGTATTCATCATGCTTAAAGGCGACAAATATTTACAAACTTAGATTGCCTTAAATCCCCTTTGTTGTAAAACGGAGGGGGTAGGGAAAATGTTGGTCACGGATGGCTGAACTTAACTCAGCGCGACGCGTAAGATGTCAACAAAGCTGGCCGCTACGTATAGAGATAAACTAAAAATGCATTATTTTAATTACGTTACATTCGATCGATATGAAAATTTAATAGCTTAATCCTCCCCATAAACCAAACCTGCTGTGAAAAATTCAGCACTCTAGCAAGTCAGAAAACGTGTTTACGAGCGTTTTGAAATGTTGACGACATATACAGATCCGGAATCGTTCACAAATTAATAGGATAGGGGCCTCAAAAAAAGGAAAATTATGATGAACTAGCTGACTCTCGCTGGCTGATTGAATTGGGAATTTTCACAGAATCCTGGAAAAGTTGAATTCTTTAAATTTGAAGTTGCAGAGGAATTTAAGACAAAAACATAGCTGAAATGATAAGCTCTGTAAAGTCATTTAAAGCTAAATTCGATTTGTTGATATAACATCTGCAGATTAATTCTCTCGTGCATTTGCCACATATATAGAAAATGCTAGGTAACAATGAATTAAACGGGTACTAATTTATTAAGAATCTTTAAGTGTTAAAAAAACACTTTGAAGATAGATTTTTGCACTTTACACATATCGAGCCAATTGTTTCTTTCTGTACTAATCCTTTTACTTGCCAAATAAATGTAATGGAAATGACCGCATGTATTGCAGATTTTGTTCAAGGTAAGACAGAAGAATTAGAGTTAGAAATTTTGGACCTTAAGAATGATATTTTGCTAAAATCCTTAATATCAGAGGACTTTTGGAATACAGTGGACAGAGAAAAGTTCTCATTTTTGAAAAAGCTGCATATAAAATTGAATCATTTTTCGGTTCGACATATTTATGCGAATCATTGTTTTCCAACATGAACTTAATAAAATCAAGATATAGATCTCGACTCACCGATGAGCATCTTTATGATTGTTTGCTAACAAGATTATCGTCATACTATCCTAATTATGAGGCACTGGCCAATGATATTACATTGACATAATGATATTATATTTTTTAAAGAAATGTTTTCTTTGAATTTGTGTTTTTTTATACTTTGTTTTCGTTTTGAAATGCATTTTTCTGTGTGTATGCAATTTGAATAATAATTGTATTATTGTGAAACATTATTGTTTATTATTTATTAATAAATTATAAATATAAGAAAATAAATTATGGGAAAATGAGAAGCTATGGAAGGAGATTGTCGATTAAAAATAGGTGGTGCCCGCCACCCTACCGTTATTTTAGAATGTGCGCTGGAGTATAAAAAGGTTGGGAACCCCTGGTCTAACGTAAAAATGTAAAGAAATTAATACTAAGCTTTCAATTTTTTATACCTTTATTCCTTTTAAAATGATCAAATGTTCTAACTTGAATACTCAATTAGTATATTTATTTTACAGTTATACCAATGAATATTTTCATGTCTGTGAACTGGAAGTGATGGTGAGCCGCGCATTGGAACGCTTTACCAAATTTTCACGGTACTTGGACAGCATCTTAAATACTGCAATCACGTCATCAGTTCGTGTGGCGACATCTCAGGAGTGTGTGCAGCAATGTGTGGCGTTCACAAACGCGAGCCGGTGCACTGCTGTGAACTGGTTTGTTTCTACGCACCAATGTCAGTTGCTTAGCACCGATACCAGACTAACAGCAAACATAATGTCAATACTGATATCAGCACAGGATGTTCATTTCTACATGGAAGTACAATGATAACAATTTCAGTAAGACATTTACGACATGTAAATGAAATGTTCAAAGTCACATTTGCCGAAATATATTACTTTGATGAATTAATAAAACAAACCCGTAAAAACAAAGTTTTTGACTATAAATCCCTTATATATGAGACACAACTAAAAGTATTGATTATGTTCAAATGCGACAAACATTTACAGACTGAATCTGTCTTAACTCCCCTTTGCTTTATAACTCGGGGGAGGGGGGAGAGGAAAAATCTGGTCACCGATCGCTGGACCGAGCTCACCGTGACAAGTAAAATGTAAACAAAAGCACGCCGGTACATCGACGATGTAGCGTCAACGCGCGAACTGAACTGTCACGTGAAAAAAAAATAACAAGCTGTGAAATTGAATTACATACGTTGTATAGAGATAAACTAAAAATGTATTAATTTAATTACGGTACTTTCGATCAATCTGACATTTTGATGCGATGCATTGTTAGGTGACACAAATTTATGTGCCAAATTTCAGCTCGATAGCATCACGGAAAGTGGGTCATTTTTTACTTTTGTTTTTCCGCCTGACGTACGAAGAGATGACGACAGACAGAGAGACAAGATTTCGAAGTTAATATAAGGGATTTAAAAAAAGACGTAAAAGACTAAAGATGTTTCTACAAAAACTAACACAGGAAAACCAAGAAGGTTTCTGAAAATTCTACTTCGGCTAACAGACGTAACACTTACATTATTATATTTAAAATTTAAAAAAAAACAACTTCTCTGCAATGTAAATTTGAAATTAACAGCAAGCTAAATGTAAAAGAATAAAAGTGAGTTAGAGATTTATAAAGGTGACATGGGACTGAGGAGCAGAGAGTAAGTCGATGGCGATTGAAAGTAGTGTAGTTGTGGAGATAAGATTCAACACGTGAAATAAAACATTACAATTTGACAAAGGAAAGATCAGTTTTATTTCAAAAAGATAGGTAGTATAAAGTGAAAGAAACCACACGTTACAAATATTGATACTGGACGATAAAAAGATTTAGCTACAAGCCATGTTTTGCCAATTGTTTTCATGGACGTCTTGCCAGTGATGTAAACACCACCACCAAAGTCTTCTTTTGAAAAGATTAAATTGAATTTAATAAATTTTAACGAATTAAATAAATTTTAACGGATGGCAGTGGGAAACTTCCATTTGTAGTGTTTGGTTGACATTAAATAAATGTTTTAACACGTTCCTTATTGACTCAAGATAAAATTACTTTTTGGATAGTTAAAATACTTTTTAATGCGTTTAAATCGAATCTGTGTGAAATCCTGATGAGACTGTAAACTAGATATTTTTAGTGATAAGACAATAACTTTTTATTGCTATTCAGTTAATAATCGGAAATGAATAAATAGTTCCTATTTTTACCAGTCTTTTATTTTAAGAGAATGTTATATATTTCTTTTGTTAATTGTCACGAATGACATATTTTCCCCTATAACTTGTGAGCTGCGCTTGTCGATGTGGTTGGGGGGTGGGGGTGTGAGGAGTCGTGATAGTGTTGCTGGCTAGTCGGATTGAAAGCGAGAAAATTGGAGTTTTTGGTTGACACGTTCGGAATGTGTGTAGAAGGTCAGAGAGTTGAGTGGGCAGGGTGTTGTAGCAAGGGATTCAAGTTTGTTTTCTGTTAGCAGCGTTGAATTATTTCTTGTGTAATTGGAATTTATGAATCTTGGAACAAGCGGTCCAGAGATAGATACGAGGACGCACACATTATAACATTTCACATAAAGTGGTTAATTCATTACAAATACACTATCCTAGTATGAATTTCAAGAAAATGATACCGAAACTTTTGAGCAAGCGTTTGAGAAGCTTTAGGTTGATTTGAGACAATTTGATGTATAAAACGACAAAACAAAGAGCACAGCCTTGGGGGAATGAGCTGGTCACGGAATTCGGCGAGATGGAAGGATTCATGAAGACACTCAGCAGAAGGAGATGTGTACGTTAAGATTACCTGATTTGATCGATTTAATAGAAGATATCAAGATGTATGTATTTACAACATGAACACAAAATCTGGATATCTGCTTAAAATCAAAACCATTCTTACGAATGCGGATGTTATGAAAACTTCTATGACGCGTACGTCAATGTTTGCGGAAAGGGAAGATCGCTAAATGCTGCTCACTACCCGGATCTTCTGTTTTCAGATGTTAATATATTTCCAAATCAAAGAATGTCACTGGAAATTTTTATTAGCAAATATTAATTTAAATTGCAATCTCTGACTTTTTGTTTCAGGAAATAAAAAAATTCTTTTGCAGTATTTGCATATTTAATGAAAAGGATTCGAGATGTCAGGGTTCTTAGTATGGAAAGAGAAAAATTGAAGGAACAAAGTTTATGACTGCGCCAGTGTTTAAATTTTGACAGTCAAAAAAAACAAACAAAAAAAAACAACAAACAAACAAACAAAACAAAAAAAAACAAAAAAAAACAAAAAAAAACAATCTTTTGTAGACTGTTCAAACCAATGCCATATGTTCTCCCATTATTTTATAGTAATTTGAATTTTTATTAACTGTAATAGAAACATGAGATTTAACATGATTGCGCGTCAGTTTTATAGTTGATCCCTAAGCACAATTCATTTTAGGTACATCATAAAACATATAAAGACATATAAGATGATTAACATTTGAATATCAGTTTCCAACATCATTAATTTATTTGAATCAAAGTATTCATTAGGTCATATTTTTTAAACACTTACTTTCTATTCTTAATTTCACTATCGTTGTGTCCGGTGGTCGGACACTTCGACCCCGGAGGTTCGACCCTGCCAGTTCGACCACAGGACGTTTCGACCCCAGGACGTTTCGTCCCCGGTTGGTTCGACTCCGGACAGTTCCACCACGGACGATTCGACACCGGGCGATTCGACCCCGGACTGTTCGACCACGGGACGTTTCGACCCCAGGGTGTTTTGACCCCGGACGATTCGACCCTTTCCTTTCGAAGGCGTTAAAAGGTTTTTGTTTATTCTTTGTTTTTAATTTATTTATTAATGTTTAAATATAATTTTGATATAAAAATTATTAGTTTAATTGTATTATTTCTTTAAAATAAAGAACAGTATGAAACAGTTATTTTTAACGTTAAATTTATGATGATTAAAAAATATATATACACTGACAACTAGTCAACTTTCAATGCGAATTCATGATTGTGATACATACAACATTCATGATTGTGATACATACAACATTCCTCTGAGGTAGAAAGTCCAACTCCACCCAACCCCGATCCGATGTAATCGGACAATAAAAAAGGCAATGTGGTAAATAAGTCCTTTATAAATGTACCTACAATATCTCGACCCATAATCCCTTTATTTACCTTCTAGATAACACTCGCCAGCACACAGGATCCTGTAGTCGTCACGTAATCTAGCCTTCGTAACATGTCATTATGTAATCCCCCGGACAGTTCGGCCACATAAAGTTTCGACTAGGGGGGGGGCAATGTTGTTGAAAAAGGCTGCGATGGTACCCGTTCAAATACCGCATTATTTTCGCCGTTATTACCGCTTTACAATTTAATCTAGACACCATCCATGCACCTCATTTTATACAGTAGCCAATGGCATGCTTCCAGTAACATATTACTGTGAACTATAAACTTTTATTCCTGCTGTTAATGCATTCGTCATACTCATAAACTAAAACTACGGTGGTCTGAACATTCAAACAGAATGTCAATAACAATAACGTAACTTTCCGTCAGGTCATGCGGGCCCAGTAGCTTTATTGCTATTTTCCGCCATGGGGCGATATTAACTATTGAAATTTATTAACTTTATACAACTTAGTACGTCTTATTTAAATCAGTTGTTCTGCTAGGAAGGTCTACATGTGTTAACGAACACAAGAAACAGAAGTGAATTCAAAGGGCAAGGGTTTGTAATTGTTTCAGCGCATGCCGACACCCTTTAATAGGAAAAAAACAAGAAAAAACAGAGAACATCTTTGAAAGACTGAAATATTATATATATACATATATAAGACCCAATAAAAATGAGGTCCTTTTTAAGTATGTTTGGGATAGGAGTGGAGGGAGGAGTGGAAGTTATAGTGTGATGTATACCCAGTGTTTTGCGAGTGTTATGGGAAAGGTAAATACTGGGAGGGGGGCAGAGAGAATCTAGGTACCTTTACAAAGGACTATCTGACCACACGTCATTTTTATTGTCCCATTACATCGTGGCTTTGATTGGGGTGGAGATATCAAGACAAGTCTACCGAGACCAGGGACTGTGCATTGGCCGGCACATAATGGTATGTTACAGAGACCAGACTAAGTGGCGACTACAGGACAACGTGTGCTGTTGAGGCTTATTGAAATGGTAAATACAGGGAGTGTGTGTAAAATGAATGTACATACCCTTTTCTGACCACATGGCCTTTTTATTGTCCGATTACATAGGATCGGGGTGGGGGTGCAGTTGGATTGGCTTGGAACGACTTTTCTACCGTCGCTTTTAGAGGGATTATAAAAGATGAACATTAGTTGCTCAACTTTAGTTGCTCAACATTAGTTGCTCAGAAATTACGTGTGTAATAACATAAAAATGGAAACTAATGTGGAATATGGATTGACGAAACGAGGGAAAAAATCCTTGATTCTTGCTAACTAAGAATACTGGTTTCATAAGAAGAACCAAAAAAATGAAATGCTATGGAGATGTTGCAAGTTTACGTCGTTGAAGTGCCACGCTAGAGTAAAGACGCTGGGTGACAGAGTTTTACACAAATTTGACGAACACTTTCATGAAGGAAATCTGTCCACTTCAATGGCTCGTAAGGCTGTAGGAGAAATGAAAGAACTAATGAATGACGCCATTGTGCGACCGTCAACCAGTCAAGCTGTTGTAACTTCCAACTTACCTGATCACGTGATGATGGCACTACCAAAAAAGAACACTATTAATCGTGGATTGAGGCGTTACAGAAAAAAAGTTTCAATTGAAAGAGAAGGTTGCTTGATATTACCACCAATACCTCGTGATGCTAACTTTGAAATACCAGAAATGTTTCGTGACATAGTTCTCGATGATTCACATTCTGTTACATGCAATTCAAGGATTATTGTTATGGGTGATCGTGTTGTTATAGACGCAATGATACGCTCCAAGCAGTGGCTTTGTGATGGCACATTCAAAGTTGTGCCAACGATCTTTTATCAACTATATAACTATATACCTTTCCCTTTGTCTTTGTAGAGGGTGTGAACCAAGCTGCCCTTTACTGTTTAATGCCTGATAGGACGCAGGCAACTTATCAGAGATTAATGACAATTTAGCGAAATTTGATGCCTCAAGCAGAACCTCAGGTCATTCTCACGGATTTTGAAATGGCAGCAAAGAATGCTATACGAGGCGCTTATCCTGAAGCAAGAATAACTGGCTGATATTTTCACTTGACGCAAAGTGTACTCAGGAAAATACAAGAGCTAGGAATGAAAGCTGCTTATGAAACTGATGTAACATTGTGTGAATTTGTAGGATGCTTATCAGCTCTTGCTTTTGTTCATAAAGAAGATGTTGCAGACACATGTGATGAGCTAGTTGATGGCATGCCTCGAATAGATCGCATAGACGAATTAGCAACATATTTCGAGCACACATACATTCGTGGAAGCGGTGTGCGAGGAAGGGCAGAACGGTAAGGGCCGTCGCTGTTTAGCATTCCAACATGGAACAAAAGAAGTGATGCGGCCAGTGGACTTGCTAGAACAAACAACATCTGTGAGGGATGGCATCATGGATTGCACTCCCTCTTCAGTTGTCAATATCAAACAATGTGGAAATTTATGGATGGAATTCTTAAGGACTGCAATTTGCACAAGTCTATCTTATTACAAGCTGTTACTGGAACACAGCAGCCTTGGCGCAAATGTTATTGTGAGCTGCAGGAACGTGTCGAACGTTCATTACAAACATACACTCGCATCAACGCCTTGACCTACCTGAGAGGAATGGCACATTTATCTCAATCTTGAATTCGCAATGTGAATGTGTGTCAATTGTTTGTAAGTGTATATACTTTTTTCAATACTCCTATTATAAAATATATGTTATAAATAATATTTCATACTGTTTTAATAAATATTAAACTATATTATTTTTTACATTGTACTATTATAAAGTAAACGTTAAAAATAACAAATTGATACTATTTTTACTTTTTAAGAGATAATAATATTAAGCTATATTATTTTTTTCAATCGTACTATCATAAAATAAACGTTAAAAATAAATATTTCATACTGTTTTTAATTTTAAATAGATACTAATGTTAAACTATTTATTTTTATACCAAACATATATTTAAAACATAAATAAAATAATAACAAAGAATAAAAAAGAATAAATAACACCATTTATCGCCTGAGAAAGTCATTAGTTAAGGAAAGGGTCGAATCGTCCGGGGTCGAAACACCCTGGGGTCGAAACGTCCTGGGGTCGAAACGTCCTGTGGTCGAACTGGCAGGGTCGAACCGTCCGGGGTCAAATCGTCCGGGGTCGAAGTGTCCGTAATTCGTTGTGTCCATTCATCGCTCCTCCCCTTTGTGTTCACCAAACCCAGATTAACGTGATTGACAATGCCTACTTAATTAAGCACATGGTTTGCTGGCTGAGAACAACTCTATGAATTATTAGCCCAGACAGAACGTTTAAACTTAATTTTATAAAAAAATAAACTTTATCTGCGCATTAATACAACTAAACCGTTAAAAAATGTTTAAAATGTGGAAGTGGAAAAATGTAAACAGTCCTTAACTTCGGACACGGTCTTCTTATCATAAAAAACTAAATCTAAAAATAGTTAAGTGCTTTTGAAGCTTTGTTTGAGCAGCCATACAAAATATTATTTTCACGGACGTATTTACAGAACATCATTTTTTACATGAGCAAAAATATTCTATTGTAAAATGCTATGGAATTTTCCCGCTCCGCTTTGTAGCTTGTTATCAACATGAGAATGAAAAGGTTAACACCGTAGACAACAGAGTCAACCTGTGTATCTCGTTGCAACGTTAGGAAGACTGTATGACATTGGCTTTAACAGAAGAAGAATCACGCAAACTATAATAAAAGTATGTAGAGTCGTTTTGCATTGCTTTACTTTACATATATAAAACTCAGAAAATGCACCACCGTCATGCAAGGTTACTGTACCACTTCAACACCAAAGAAGCCTGAAAGAAAATGATAAATATCAAGTGGCATGACGAGTTTCAGACAGCTCCCAAAGGTGTTCTTCTATGAGGAACTCAATCATGGACAGCGAGCCCAAGAAGGTAAACAAAATATCGATACGAGAATGTTCTCAAAACCTCACTCAAATCGTTTGTCATTGAGCATGACTCCTGAAAAACAGCAGTCAAGCATCCTGGCCCTTATTAGTTCAGAATGGCCCAGCAAAAACCCATGAAACGAACAGACCAAAAGATGTCGAGTCGAGGAAGCTGGCCAGGAAAGACTGGTAGTGGTCACATGATGTGATCTAGACTCTTCAAATGACATCCCGACACAAGCCGCCCTATCTTTAGTAGCTCTCTTCGGGCTAAGGTTGCTCTCATCAGCCATCAGCGAACTCACCAAACTGCCACAGTCTACATTAAGAATGTACAGGATTACAAAGTTGTCTTCGTGGATCACGACGAGCTAACAACAAAGTAAAAACGCAAAATAACACAATTCTAAAGATTGTGTCAGAGACATATTAGATGGAAATATATTTTGTACTATTTTAATTTAAAATGTATATGCCATATGCTTTAAAACAAAATTAGAAAACTAAACGTTTGGATTGAAATATTTAAAAAAGTGCTGTTAGTCATAATATATTTTAAGAGTAGATTTTAATCAAAGTTTCATGGCAGAAGTTTAAGATCCACACATAGCTGGGTATAGACAAGTTGTTTAATGCGATTAAGCAAAGAAGGAATTCACTACTGAAACAAAATGAAATGGAGGTCCCGTGTTATTTTGTCAAAATGCACCCCTCAGAATTACAGATGATTTCAGGGCTTCTGTGATCTGTTAGATTTGCATTAATTCACATCTTTAGTAAAAACGACATTTCTGAACTACACACGAAAGTAATCTCAGCAACTTTGATAGACTTAAAAAAATATTCATTTGATTCAACCCAAAAACATAAACCCATGACGAGGGCATCAAGAAACAAAAACTTCATCTATACTAATAAAAGGCAAAGCCCTCACTCACTCACTCACTGACTGATTCATCACTAATTCTCTAACTTCCCGTATAGGTAGAAGCATGAAACTTTGGGAAGTTGTTGAGTAGCCTCTCGCGACGAAAATTGGAGTAAAAGAATTTTAAAAATCACACTCATGGGGGCCGGGGGCCCAAAAACGTGTTTTTTTCCTTATAGGGCCTATATAAAATTTAAAAAAAACCCAATTCTCCTGTTTCCCGAGTAGACAGAAGCATGAAACTTTGGGAAGTTGTTGAGTACAATCCCGCGATGGTAACGGGTGAAAAAATATTTAAATATCACTTCCTGGGGACCGGGGGCTCAAATGAAGTTTTTTCCTTATATGTCTATATAAAAACTGAAAATCACAAATTCTGATATTTCCCGTGTAGGTAGAAGCATGAAACTTTAGGAAGTTGTTGAGTGCAATGCCGCGATGGTAACGGGAGAAAAAATTTTTAAATTATCAATTCACTTTCTGGGGGCCGGGGGCCCAAAAACGTTTTTTTTCCTTATATGGCCTGTATAAAATTTGAATATCACAAATTCTCCTATTTCCCGAGTAGGCAGAAGCATGAAACTTTGGGAAGTTGTTGAGTACAATCCCGCGATGGTAACGGGTGATAAAATATTTAAATTATCACTTCCTGGGGGCCGAGGGCCCAAATTAAGTTTTTTCCTAATATGAGCTATATAAAAACTAAAAATCACCAATTCTCCTATTTCCCGCTTAGGTAGAAGCATGAAACACTGTGTAGTTGATAAGTACACTTCCACGATGGTAGCAAGTGAAAAAAATATTTAAATTATCACCTAATGGGGGCCGGGGGCCCATATTTACTTTTTTTCTTATATAAAAACTGACTCATCACTAATTCTCCAACTTCCCGTGTAGGTAGAAGCATGAAACCTTGAGTTTTTATGTAGCCTCTCACGACGAAAACTGGCATAAAATAATTTTTAGATTCTCACTCATGGGGGCCGGGGGCCTAAACCGTTTTGTTCCATATATGGGCTTTATTAAATTTAAAATCCATAATTCTCCTATTTCGCGAGTAAATAGAAGAATGAAACTTTGGGAAGTTGTTGAGTACACTTCCACGATATCAACAGGCAAAAAAATATTTAAATTATCACCTAACGGGGGCCGGGGGCCCAAATAAAGTTTTTTCCTTATATGAGCTATATAAAAACTGAAAATCACAAAATCTCATATTTCCCGTGTACGTAGAAGCAAGAAACTCTGAGTAGTTGATGAGTACACTTTCGTGATTGTAACAGGTGAAAAAAATAATTAAATTAACACTTACTCGGTGCCGGGGGCCCAATTGTAGTTTTTGTCTAATATTTAAAACTGAATCATCACTAATTCTTCAACTTAACGTGTAGATAGAAGCATAAACTTTGGGAAGTTGTTGAGTAGTCTCTCACGGCGATAATTAGAATAAAAGAATTTTAAAATTCAATTTCATTGGGGCCGGGGGCCCAAAACGTTATTTTTACTTATATGGGCTATATAAAATTTGAATATCACTAATTCTCCTATTTCCCGAGTTTGGGAAGTTGTTGAGTACAATCCCGCAATGGTAACGGGCGAAAAAGTATTTAAATTATCACTTCCAGGGGCCGGGGGCCCAAATGAAGTTTTTTCCTTATATGAGCTTAATAAAAACTACAAATCACTAATTCTCCTATTTCCCGTGTAGGTAGCAGCATGAAACTCTGAGTAGTTGATAAGTACACTTACGCGATGGTAACAAACGAAAGAAATATTTAAAACATCACTTACTGGGGGCCGGGGGCCCAAATGTAGTTTTTTTCTGATATAAAAAACTTACTCATCACTAATTCTACAACTTCCCGCGTAGGTAGAAGCATGAAACCTGGGAAAAATTGTTAAGTAGCCTCTTGCGACGATACTTGGCGTAAAAGAATTTTAAAATTCACACTAATGGGGGCCAGGGGCCCAAAACCATTTTTTTTCCTTATATGGGCTATATTAAATTGAAAAATAACCCCGTGTAGGTAGAAGCATGAAACTCTGAGTAGTTGATAAGTACACTTCCGTGATTGTAACAGGTAAAAAGAATATTTAAATTAACACTTACTGGGGGCCGGGGGCCCAAAAGAAGTTTTTTTCTAATATTAAAAACTGAAAATCTAATTCTGTTTTCCCGTGTAGGTAAAAGCATGAAACTTTTGGAAATTATCGATTACACTCCCGCGATGATAACAGGCCAAAAATATTTAAATTTTCACTCACTGGGGGGCTGGGGGCCCAATTTTTTTTCTTATATAAAAAGTTATTCATCACAGATTCTCCATTTTCCCGAGTAGTTAGAAGCATGAAATTTTGGGAAGTTATTGAGTACACTCCCGGGATGGTAACAGGCGATTTTTTTGGGTTTAATTATCACTCATGGGGGCGGGACACAAAAGTAATATTTTTAACTTATATGAGCTAAATTACAAATAAAAAAACTTTGGATACTGTGTAAATGTAATTTTACAAAACTTCGAAGATAAAAACTTGATGGCCTATATTAAAATTCATTAGGGCATTAAAATTATATTTTTTCAATATTTTGTAGCCGAGGGCCCCTAATCTCTTTTTTGTAAACTTTTAAGACATTTTAACCATTTGATTTCACTCAATTTTTAAAAAAAAATGTTTACTAACAAATATATTCATCATAATCCAAATTGAAATAAGCTGTTGTTTTGAACTATACATATTACCCCGATAGGGCCCCCAGGCCCTTATTTTAGTTTTTTTAAAGACGTATTATTTGTAAATGTATTTTATTCATCCCGCGGCCATTAAACTTTAGGAAGTTTTTGGGTACGCTCCATCGAAGGTTTCTGGCATTAAAAGTAAAAGTTTTAAAAACAACACTTATTCCGGGCTGGGGGCCCGTATGCCATATTTTAACATTAGTTATATAAAAGGTAATTTAAAATGTGGCTACTAGGTAAATGGATGAACTATGGCCAAATTTGATTTTAAAAATAAAATAAAATTATATAGGGTAATGAACTTCTAACGTCTGTTCCTTTGGGGCCGGGACCCAAAATATTTTTTTTCGTAAACATTTAGAGCTTTGTTACCTTAAAAATAATTTAAATAAATATAGTCACATTTCTCTATCATGACCTAGATTGAAATCCTCAGACCTTATGAGATATGCACATCCTGCATCCATTTTGCATGGGGGCCCGTAATGTCATTTTAGTACCCATTTAATTTTACACGAAATTTGACAAATATTGACAAACAAGTATATCGATCATGATTCAGACTGAAATCTATTGGTGTTTTGAATTGGTGTGAAACGGGTTTTCAACGCTTACTAAAATTCTAACTTCCGCAGCAGAGCGCGGGGATTTTGCTAGTTAATTTATATATCAAACTATGAAAGAGCGCTCCATTTGAATTATTTGTCAATTAGTTATCATTGTTATCTTTAGTTATCATTGTTATCTTAAGTTATCATTGTTATCTGCGCTCCATTTGAATTATTTGTCAATTAGTTATCATTGTTATCTTAAGTTATCATTGTTGTCTTAAGTTATCATTGTTGTCTTAAGTTATCATTGTTATCTTTAGTTATCATTGTTATCTTAAGTTATCATTGTTATCACTGGTTTGAAACAAGACGAGTTCATGTTACTTTAGGTGATTTTTGGGAAATATATAAACTTGGCGACTCCATTTTCAAAAATAGCACACCTCAAAAGTTTCATGTTTATTTTTTAAGGCTATTAGTTATTTGATGACAGATACAATGGGAGGAAGTCGTTTGTTGAAACAGATCGTGTTTAGAAGATCAATCTCTACAACCAGGAAGGTTAACTTTATTTAACGTTAATCTAGGAAGGCAATTACAACTCTATTCAGTTTTATTTCATGAAGCGTTTAATTTTCTTCCTAAATCTTCTAATATCATTCTATTATTGTTGAACGCAGGCGTGCGGTGACCTACTCATTTTTAAGTATTAAATTTTCATGGGCCGATTTAGATTGACTGTACACCAGTTTAACTGTACACCAGTTTAACTGTACACCAGTTTAACTGTACACCAGTTTAACTGTACACCAGTTTAACTGTACACCAGTTTAACTGTACACCAGTTTAACTGTACACAGTTTAACTGTACACCAGTTTAACTGTACACCAGTTTAACTGTACACCAGTTTAACTGTACACCAGTTTAACTGTACACCAGTTTAACTGTACACCAGTTTAACTGTACACTAGTTTAACTGTACACCAGTTTTACCACATCTTCGTGCAATGTTGTCATTTTCAATACGGGTGGTTTAGTGTGAAAACTTTCAGCTCAATTAGGATAATGAAAGTAGTTAAAATTAACATTATTGGTTTATGTCACTTAAGAGTTATATGTTATTGGTTGTCAACAGATCGTTAATATTTGAATATGATGGGTAGTGTACGAAGTTTCAGCTGAACAAGACATAAGAAAATTTGTCAAAATTTACAAAAATTTGGTGGAAGAAATAAGAAGATAAGTGATAAGCATCTGATTGTTAAAGATTTCATTGTCATTGCTGGTGGGTTCTTGTTTACATTTTAGTCGGAATCGGACAGCAGAAACTGATTAAATTTAAGAATAAAATTTCATTCCAGCACAAAAACAAAAAAGCAAACAAATAGAGTAAAAAAATTGACAGTTCTAAGGCATCAAATTATTACAAAAACTATTTTAAAATAATTTGATCAACAAAATTAGTCCTTTAGTCTTGAACTTTTATGGGGTAACAACATGATAATGTCTCAAAACTATTTGAATAGCTTTCAACACGGGTGGGCCAAATTAATGCGTTTCTAATTTCTGAAACCCTTTACTTGGATTGAAAGCATGCGTGGGCTCAATAACAAAAGCGACTGCGAAATTCTGAGTAGTGAAAACTTTGTTTGAATAAATAGAAGTAAAAAAAGATTTTTAAAACCACGTTTTTATAAGCTGACTAAAAAGAAGAGAATAAGTTAAACTTATTAGTTCAAGTACTTCGATTTAATATGACTAAAAACACGGGGCGGCCGCTTATGAGGTTTAACATAAGCGATTCACTCATTCTCTCACTTATAGATCTCTCTTTTGCCTTCTAAATTAGAAATCTTTAACTTTTATACCAAACACCCACCCCACGTTTTTAGTCATATTAAATCAAAGTACTTGAACTAATAAGTTTTAACTTATTTTCTTCTTTTTAAATCCCTTATTATATTAACTTCGAAATCTTGTCGTCATCTCTCTCTTCGTACGTCGGCGGAAAAATAAAAATAAAACATGATCCACTTTCCGTGATGCGATCGAGCTAAAATTTGGCACATGGACCCGTCTTACCTAACAATGCATCATATCAAAATTTCAGATCGATCTAACGTACCGTAATTAAGGTAATGCATTTTTAGTTTATCTATATAAACTATATGTAGCGGTCGCTTTGTTTACATTTTACGGGTCACTTGACTTCACGCCAGCCAGAGGTGAACACATCTCGTGCTTAACCAGGTGTACAGGCGTGCTTTTGTTTACATTTTGCGTGTCACGCTGAGCTCGGTACAGCGATCGGTGACAAGACCTCCCCCCCCCTCCGTGTTAAAAGTAAACGGGATTTAAGACAGATTCAGTCTGTAAATGTTTGGCGCGTTTGAAAATAATCAATACTGTTAGTTATGTCTCATATATAAGGGATTTATAGTCACAAACTTTGTTTTTACGGGTTTGTTTTATTAGTCCGCTTATAAAAACGTGGTTTTTAAAAATCTTTTTTTTAACTTCTATTTATTTTATTCTTTTTAGTCCACTTATAACAACCTGGTTTTTAAAAATATTTTTTTTACCTCCATTTATTTTACCAAACACCTCACAAGCGCCCGCCCAACGTTTTAAAAACAGGGTGATGTGGTCACGGGGTGAACTCACGGATGTCAACAAAAGCAGACAGTACAGATACTTTTATATAGACTATATATACTCTAAAAAATTAAATAATTTAATAACGGTACATTAGATCGATCTGAAATTTTGATACAATGCATTGTCATCCAAGATCTATATGTGGTAAAATTTTGAGATCTCTAGGACTATCAAAAATGGTTCAATTTTACGTTGGCAGATTTGAAAAAATCTTGGACAAACCAACAAACCAATAAACCAAAAAAACAAACAGGAACGAAAGCGAGTTAATAAAAACGGGGTAATAAAACAAACCCGTAAAAACAAAGTTTTTGACTATAAATCCCTTATATATGAGACATAACTAACAGTATTGATTATTTTCAAACGCGACAAACATTTACAGACTGAATCTTTCTTAACTCAACTTTGCTTCATAACCCTGGGGGGAGGGTGGTACAGGGGAAAAGTCTGGTCACCGATCGCTTGACCGAGCTCAGCGTGACACGTAAAATGTAAACAAAAGCACGCCGGTACTTGGATGGGTTTCGTCAACGCGTGACTGAACAATCCCGTAAAAAAAACAATAACAAACAGTGAATTTGAATTACATACGTTATATAAGGATAAACTAAAAATGCATTAATTTAATTACGGTACGTTCGATCGATCTGAAATTTGATACGATGCATTGTTAGGTGAGACGGGTCCGTGTGCCAAATTTCAGCTCGCTCGGATCACGGGAAGTGGGTCATTTTTTACTTTAGTTTTTCCGCCCGCGCAAGACAGAGAGACAGAGAGAGAGAGAGAGAGAGAGAGAGAGAGAGAGAGATGACGACAGATTGACAGAGAGAGACGGCGTGAAGTTAATATAAGGGATTTAATAAGACAAACCCATAAAAACAAAGTTTTTGACTATAAATCCCTTATATATGAGATATAACTAAAAGCATTAATTATTTTCAAACGCGACAAACATTTACAGACTGAATCCGTCTTAACTTATCTTTACTCTATAAACCCTGGGGGGGAGGGGGCGGGGCGGGTGAGAGAGGTGAAAGATCTGGTCACCGATCGCTTGACCAAGCTCAGCGTGACACGTAAATGTAAACAAAAGCACGCCGGTACTTCGATGGGTCGCGTCAACGCATGACTGATCAATACCGTGAAAAAAAACAATAACAAACAGTGAATTTGAATTACATACGTTATATAAGGATTAACTAAAAATGCATAATTTTAATTACGGTAAGTTCTATCGATCTGAAATTTTGATACGATGCATTGTTAAGCGAGACAGGTCCGTGTGCCGAATTTCAGCTCGATCGGATCACGGGAAGTTGGGACATTTTTGACTTTTGTTTTTCCACCCGCCCATGACAGAGAGACAGAGATTACGACAGACAGACAGAGAGAGACGGCGGCAAAGTTAATATAAGGGATTTAATAAAACAAACCCGTAAAAACAAAGTTTTTTACTATAAATCCATTATATAGGAGACATAACTAATAGTATTGATTATGTTCAATATAATATTCACCGCGCAGACTAGCATTCTCCTGACCCCTGTGACATCGAGGGCTGGAGTGAACCTCCATTGACCCGTGGATGTTAAATATATACGTTTTTAGTCATATTAAATGAAAGTACTTGAACATATAACTTTTAAATTATTTTCTTCTTTTTAGTTCACTTACAAAAACGTTGTTTAAAATTTTTTTTTAACCTCTATTTTTACCTGTACTGACAAGGTAATGAATTGTAACTAATTTCATTTTATTTGTTTTGTTTTATGTGCTTATTGCCGAAAATTGACATATACTATAGAGTTAGTATTATTAATGGCTAATGGAGGATTATAATTATATTTTCCCGTCCTTTTTGATAACTTCTGTGGGCCGGCGGTGGATGGCCCACGGACCGGCACCGGTTTGCGGACCACCACTTTGAGAAGCACTGGGCTAGATCACAACAGGGACTCGAACTGCCGCCATTGCTGCCTAGCTTCTAAAATAGTATTACATCTACTACCTTCGTTCCCCGCGCTAGACACATCGGGAAAGGGTAGGGAGGTGAAATAGTCCCCCGTTAAGACAGTGTTTTATGGTAGCGCACAACAGATTGAGCAGTTTGCCGAGGTGTTAGCTAAGGTGTTAGCCAAGGTGTTAGCTAAGGTGTTAGCCAAGGTGTTAGCCAAGCTGTTAGCCAAGGTGTTAGCCAAGGTGTTAGCCAAGGTGTTAGCCAAGGTGTTAGCCAAGGTGTTAGCCAAGGTGTTAGCCAAGATGTTAGCCAAGGTGTTAGCCAAGGTGTTCGCCAAGGTGTTAGGCAAGATGTTAGCCAAGTTGTTAACCAAGGTGTTAGCCAAGATGTTAGCCAAGGTGTTAGCCAAGGTGTTCGCCAAGGTGTTAGCCAAGGTGTTAGCCAAGTTGTTAACCAAGGTGTTAGGCAAGATGTTAGCCAAGGCCTTAAGATAGTAATCTCAGGCATATAGAATATGTGTTTAGTTTAGCACGCTCTTTCCTAGTTGTTAACCAAGGTGTTAGGCAAGATGTTAGCCAAGGCCTTAAGATAGTAATCTCAGGCATATAGAATATGTGTTTAGTTAAGCACGTTCTTTCCATTCGCAGATGTGAGATAAAGTTAGCAGATATTAAGCATCACACTCTGCATACTTCTTATCTTATCTATTTCAGACGCTCCTTCTTTACATACGATTATTGTGTCCTACGCTTTGTCACGATTTATGTCTACTCTTTCAATTTATTAGAGTTTTAAATGTTGATGGAATGTTGGATTCCCTGCTTTGATCAGATAACTCATTCTATGCCCGAAAACCAATGGAAAAGAATTATAATTTGTATGCGTTTGTTCTTGCATATACTGAATAAGAAAAGTGTTTTTATCCGTATGTCTACCTTTTGTTTGTATTAGATTCTAACACCGAAATACAACACATAATAGATAATCTAAAATAACCCTGAATCTCTGTGTTTTATTACCGTGTTAAATTAATTGTCCCATGTATAATTACTACTGTGCCTTTTGTTTTTTTATGCTCTAATGTTTCTAGGTTTAATGATTAATGACTGTATCTCAAACTAGACCCTAGTGTTTCTTAGAGAAGATCTGAGAACTGCAAACTCATGTATAAAAAAATGACTACAAGCCTTTATCTGGCCAATTTTAGATTAAGCATCTTCAGTCTAAGATCTGCTAATTACACGATCACCAAGGTTCGTAATTGAATGATTTCCAAGCAAAGGCGACCCCAATATTATCTTATTATGGGCCATACAGCTTTTATGTACCAACAAGTTTTCTCAAAATCTAGCCATTCACGCAGTAGTTAATGTTTAAAATGATTTTTATAAAACGCGTATTAAGAAAAAAAACACACACGACATTTTAGTCACCAAGACATCCAATGAGTGGCAATTTTAAAAAGAAGGCCATATTCTGACATGGGAATTTGCTCAACAACTTCCCAAAGTTTCAAGTCAAATGACTGTATTTGTAGTCACGGATAAAGAACAGAGATTCATTTTGATATATATATATATATATATATGCTTATCAGTAAGCTTCACCAACCAACTTCTAAACTTCCCAGAATAGATACCGACAATTTTGAAGCACTTGTTAATGTGACAACACTTCAACGTGGACTCTCGTCCATGAAATTATTAAAATTTTGTTTGATTAAGTGGTGGTATGAAATCCTGTTCAGTTGGTTCACTTGCTCACTTTAGTAAGTTGTTTGTTAGACATTTGGGACAATGAATTAATTGAATGAAAAAAAGGAAAATTGATATAAATTTAAGTTTTTAAATTCTGTAATTTTTAACATTTCCCTTAAAGAGGGAAATTGTTTTACCCAAATAAATTAAACCTTTATAAAATAATTTTACAATTTAATTGGTCTAAATGTGTTCATGCTGCTTTTCATTTACAGTCGTAATTATGACGGACCTCCACTTAATGTCAAGATGAATCTTGCACAGACTGTCTCCAGGGCGTTGTGGCATTGACGACTAACTAAGACAGGATCAGGGCCAGGAGGCTTGTACAGACTGCCTCCAGGGCATTGTGGCATTGACGACTAACTAATGCAGGAGCAGGGCCAGGAGGCTTGTACGGATTGCCTCCAGGGCGTTGTGGCATTGACGACTATCTAAGCCAGGATCAGGGCCAGGAGGCTTCAACAATTGGTTAGTCTATTCTTATAAGTCTGATATCATTTATTCATTTTAAAAAGTTAAACTGAAAACAGACACATTAAATTTTTCTTTTTATATATTGAATTTCATGTAACCCTTTATTTACTACTTAACTAGTTGTATTGATAGACGAAGCTACAGTGTATATGTACTAAACTCATCAAGTGTAGAGGATTCACAAACAATTTTGTTTCTATAGTAAGTGAACGCATTCATTCTGTAAGGTAAAACTTAGATAGTTAAGATGTGAGCATTTCCAACGTGAATATTCGCCGTTTTTGGTGTGTAAAGTTGAAGTTAACGTTTTTTGTGAAGACGTAATAGTGTAAGTATCAATAACTGATATTGGCACATTATTCAAATATTGAGCTTGTTGTTTGATCCCCAGCCCCATCATTAAGTGACCTCAGACCCCAACGACAAAAAACCCCAACAAAAACAGAATGCCAAACATCGTTTCTAAATGTTTGTTTTATTCTGCTTCGCTTATATCATTTTCATTGAAATATCTCTAGACTACTTGGTTGCGATATTGGGACTAAATGCTCAATATACTGTATAAAATAAGGTCATTCCCCAGAGTGCCAGTCTCTCATATTTATGTAATTAACGTTGATATGAGCAATATGCCTTTAGTAATTTTATACTTTTTCGTTTTTCTATTTAAAATTATGGTTTTCAGTCCATATAGAGAAATGTGGTGACACAATTGATCCTTTCCAACTGTAGAGTGACCAATGTCTAACTAAGTCTCCTCATTATTTACGAACACATTAATTACTTTACGGACATGTTTAAAATTATTTTGAAACATTAAAAACTAAAAATATTACTCAAGTGCTTCCACATTGCATTTTTGAAAGTCGCATGACTATAAGATACTAAATCTGTATACTGATGATGTAACATGACCATGTGAGTCGTGGCAGGATGCTTCAGAAAACTATTTAAAACGAAGTTAGGGATTTAGAATCTTTTTTTTATTCGAATCTAAAACATTAAAGTATCATTGAATTGGAAAGAACAATAAAAGCAATTCTTTGTTTTTTAAAGTTAAATCGAATTAATTAAAGTATAATTAATGAGATGTGCATTCAAGAAAGTCTTATTTAACATTAATTCCCATTATGATGTACGGTGTTATTTTCTTTAATTAGTGAGATATTGGATAATCACTTAGGACCTGTGATTTTTAAACATATGCTTGAGAAATTATTTATTGTTGAGAAACGCTCGGATTCTGGAAGCGCCAAGGTCTGAGAATACCAAGGTAACCTTTGGGACGTTCATAGATTTCATGTGTTAAAAATACGTTATACGCTCATCTGATATGTTAAAGTAATGAATCTTTTAGTGGGTACATCTTTTGTAGAGATTTATTTGGAAACTATTACGATCAGATTTTCATTAATTGATTAGAAGCTGGTTGGGGTAGTAGAGTTATATTTTATTTGCTATTGTGGAATAAAATGACAAATTATAATCGAATGCCACGAAAAGCGTTATCTCTACTTATACGTTTTTATTAACATAATACTTATAATCGAAAATATAAAATTAATTTCCCTAATTATTTTAAGACCAGATATTATTTTTGAAAAGGCCTATATTAAATTAACGAGAAAATTTTGTGGAAAATAAATTCTTATCTGGGCGAGTTAATTATTTTTTTTATGTGACGGGCAAGGGGGGGGGCGGGGGAGCTCACAATCTTGTCTACCATGTTAAACAGCTAATTATTTACATATACCCTTCCCCATGTCAATAGTGTTATTGGTGGGGTGGGGGAGGTGAATCCTCCTCTGCAGTTAAGTTTGGCTGTTGTGTTGTCAAGCATGCTTCAAAGTGCAACTTTTCTAAAAATAGCTTGTTTCCGAGATCCGCTTGCCTAGAAAGGGAATTCAACGCGCGGAGCTTTAAATAGACGACAAGTGTTTCATATCTTTTATCAACAGTGAACATAGACAACTGAACAGCATTCATCAGAAGTTAATGGACGTAAAATGGAGTGGCTCTGTGCCGGTCAAACTACGTCATATTACCCTGGATGTCAATTTACCCAGGATGCACTCAAAAACTACTATTGGTGTCAGCTTGAACACCTGCTATCACAGTAGACAGCTAACGCGGCTCCTCATTAAATTCGATTTTAATTTCCTGTTTAACAAAAGACATGATTTATTATTTAAAAAAAAGTATTGGTTAACTACAATCAGGAATTCCCACACCAATACTGCTTCAAATTTAAATTGACTTTCGGATTTACTCTTGTCCTATGTATGTAAAGTTTTCAAAATTTTTTACAAATCTTTTTGCTGATAAACTGACATAAAATAAGATATTTTAATTGAGAAGACTTAGTTGAGACCCACTGACTAATATGTCACTAACATGTCACTAACTGTCACTAACATCTCACGCGTTCATTGTCCTCCCATAAGACTTGTAATTTTTAAGATCTAAAAAACTTCATAAACCATTCGGTAAATATGTGTTATAACAGTGTGTTGTCATAAATTGTATTCACAGAAAACTTTCTTGTTAGTGGATGTTTGTTCTTGTTGGTGGATGTTTGTTCTTGTTGTTGGATGTTTGTTCTTGTTGGTGGATGTTTGTTCTTGTTGGTGGATGTTTGTTCTTGTTGGTGGATGTTTGTTCTTGTTGTTGGATGTTTGTTCTTGTTGGTGGATGTTTGTTCTTGTTAGTGGATGTTTGTTCTTGTTGGTGGATGTTTGTTCTTGTTGGTGGATGTTTGTTCTTGTTGGTGGATGTTTGTTCTTGTTGGTGGATGTTTGTTCTTGTTGGTGGATGTTTGTTCTTGTTGGTGGATGTTTGTTCTTGTTAGTTGATGTTTGTTCTTGTTGATGGATGTTTGTTCTTGTTAGTGGATGTTTGTTTTTGTTGGTGGATGTTTGTTCCTGTTGGTGGATGTTTGTTCTTGTTGTTGGATGTTTGTTCCTGTTGGTGGATGTTTGTTCTTGTTGGTGGATGTTTGTGCCCAAAAATATTACTTTTTATTAACTATATTAAAATATTATAAAATCACCTGAATGAAGTATTTAAATGGCAGAGGACTTAAAGTGAGTAGAAATAAGTCTGAACATGTTAAAAGGTGAGTGTAAGTGGTTGTTGGATGGTCGTAGACGTTAGTTAATAGTTAATTAGTCTCATTATAGTAACTTAGTCTTAGTATATTTAGTTTAATTAATCATTTAATTATTGTTATTGTTTCTATTAGCTAAAAAATCTTAGTACATAGTCTTTAAAATTGCTATTATGAATGTATACTATTATATATTTAATTTAATATCAATTTAATTTATTGGTCCGTAGAGCACAGATTATTAGAAGACAGTATCAGGTGAAGAGATCGTCGACCAGTGTGCGTGATATACTCTGACGAGTGGAAGATCTGTGGCGTATTCCGATAAGTCAACTGACACAAGAGAGGCAGGTGCTTAGAGTAACTCGTATAAGACGAAAGAATGAACGGCACGTGTCGGTGACTATTGACTGTGTGTAGAAAATAAAGTCAATAAAACTAGAAAACCACATGACCTTACGAGGCCCGCTGCAGGTATTGTGAATTAGCATACCTAGTTGTAGTAAGCATATATGATTAGGTCTACGTGTTAGTATTTGTATGTGTCACCAATTATCACTGTGGCGAGTACTTCTCATAACATTTATTGTCTTACTTATGACAGAGGAGCTGTAGGTTTATTTTTTGTCACATCCACAACTGTTATTTTAAATATTAGTTTTCTTAAGATTAGAGGTTCATTAACATTAATATATGGGGGCTCGAGATTTTATACGGAAAATCCAACGAAAATCAGAATAGGCAATACAACATTATCTTCTGTAACATCGGAAACATCTTTCATTTCTTAAAACAATAAACCATAACAGAGCTCAATCCATTCTTTTAAACTGCCCAAAATGTTAATTGAAACCGCAGTTGTAATACTCATAGCACTACGTTCATTTTAACCTATCGCCTAGTTTCAAAATTAAAATAAAATCCTTACACCTTATGTAATGATTCTTGTTGGGATGTTAAAACTCTCCTACCCATATTTATTTCAAATTGATTATATTATTAAATTATATTTAACATTAAATAGTCTATTAATTTAAAAACTATTTTATTTTATTTACCATAATGAGACACACTGTTTAGACAGACGAATACTACGGTTAAAATATATTTAATTTCTAGAGGATGAACTTTAAAACACGTGCATAAACAGAAATGAATATCAAAACATTTATTTAAAAAACTATATTTAAAAAATGGATTTTGAGATTTTATATTTATATATTATTCAGTTTTTTAGAAAGTTCATTTCAAATTAGCATTTTCGCGAACAACATATTTCCTAAACTTAGTGGGGAACTATTTGGTGATGGAAGAGATGTTTGCACTCGTCGTGTTCAAAATTAATAGGGCTGGTAACGATTAATCTGTAAAAATTAATCGATTAATTGATTAATTAACAATTAATTTTAACACATGTACAGATACATCTGAACACCTCACGGGAAATAACCAAAAACTGGTAATTGATATTACTTTGTTTTTATGAGTTATTTCCCCTGTCATGTTTGTTTACGTTTTTCATTTATTATAATACGTGGGAAAAGTTTGTAGGTAAAAGGAAAAAAAAAGATTATTAATTATTAAATATTAATTATTTATTAATAAATTGATTAATCGAGAAATTAATCGTTTATTTCTGCAGCCCTAAAAATAATTTGCAAATTTGGTTAGTCATCAGATTTTCGTGTGCCATGTAGTTGGCGTGCTTTACTAAGTTAAGACTGGGGGCTGAGCAAGACATTGATAAATTTTAATGTCTCCAGGGTCAGAAAATACGCCAAGTATTAAATAACAAAAGTGGGGTTTTGTTTTGAAACTTTCTTTCCCCTCACAAAAAAAAGAGTAAATGCGGTGCGACGAAGGGCCCAGTTCACGACTGGCAGCCGCGTTTCAACAGGGAGCCCTTCAGTAAGTCAAAAATTATAACTGATAATAAAATAATTGGTGTCAGTATGTTAATACTTAAGTAAAATGACGCCATCATTTGAGCAAACATGATCATAGCATTGATCGTTGGTCCTTGAGAAATAGACGAAGATTCAAACACATGATCATAGCATTGATCGTTGGTCCTTGAGAAATAGACGAAGATTCAAACACATGATCATAGCATTGATCGTTGGTCCTTGAGAAATAGACGAAGATTCAAACACATGATCATAGCATTGATCGTTGGTCCTTGAGAAATAGACGAAGATTCAAACACATGATCATAGCATTGATCGTTGGTCCTTGAGAAATAGACGAAGATTCAAACACATGATCATAGCATTGATCGTTGGTCCTTGAGAAATAGACGAAGATTCAAACACATGATCATAGCATTGATCGTTGGTCCTTGAGAAATAGACGAAGATTCGACTTTGGCTGTTGCAGTCTAATTATCACGTCCTAATGTTGAAGCGATTGATAACTTTGCCACAGAAAACATGAGAAATATTGAATTATTGTAAAGGGGTAAACAAGTGAAAGCGAAAAGAACTTTTTTAATAGGGTAAGAGTCGTAAATAAAAAATACACAGAGTTAGGAATAACAGAGATCATAAAAGTCTACCTAACTTAAAATATAATATTATTCTTAAGTTATTTTAGAATAAGAAAATGAATTTATTAAAAAATGGGTAGAAAAAAACCAATGGTTTAAATTATTTAAAAGGATGAAAAAAATAGTAACAATAAATGATGTAGTAGAAAGAGGTAGAAAACAGAAGATTCCATGTAAAAACGGTGAATTCTTGGAAGCAGATGAAGATTGGTGGTTATGAGACAGATGTCAAGACAGGAAGGGGGAAGGTATGATAATCTTTGGCTTTACTTTTATATATTTGTTACATGTATAATTAGTGTTTAACTGTGTAGAAAAGAGAGTTTTATAAAAAGGAAAGTACATAACGCCCACGTAGAATCATAAACACCAAGCTCTTCGAAGAAGAGCTTGGTGTATATGATTCTACGTGGGCGTTATGTACTTTCCTTTTTATAAAACTCTCTTTTCTACACAGTAGAAAAAGAGAGTTTTTTTTGTAAAAAAGGAAAGTACATAATGCCCACGTAGCACCAAGCTCTTCTTCGAATGGTGAATTACAGGCTTAAAAAAATGAAATCACAAAGCAAATAATATGTTGGTGGAGATGGATCGGTCTTTACATGAAAAAACTCACATTATTTTCTTGTAGTAAGTAAAAATTGTTGTCTCACAAGTCTATTCCTTACAGATTAACAGAAATGGGATGACCCAAAAACAATATCGCTGATAGATTTGGACAAAAATCTGAGTTTTGGATATGGTAAGGCTATGCAATAAACATTGAAAAGACCATGTGTAAAAGACATGTTTGTTTTGATAATATTGTTTGAACTTGAAACCAAAACATCTGTTTATATAAGAAATATAGGCTGCGTGAAGGTGTTTAAATGTTTTGTCAGGTGGAGCCATACTGATTGTAAAATAAATGGACGGACCAAGAGTTAGTTTTTGAACAGATCACGGTCTCGATTGATGAAAAGGCAACACTTAACTTACATTCGAAAGTAAAAGACCAAGAAGAATAAGTGTTTATAAAAACATTAATGTGAAGACGTCAGTAAAAAAGAGATAGGGGATGAAAAAAAGTTGTTAAAAAGTGAGGTAGTGGGAAAAAAAATAGAAAGAGAGACATAGAGAAAGAGAGACAAATATTCAGAGAAAGTGTCAAATCTGCGGAGAGACAGATATGTAAATAGATAGAGACAAATAGACAGAGACAGTCACACAAAAAGAGACACAAAGACAAAATGGTACATAGAGATAGAAAATGAAAAGGAGATAATGTTTTCAATTTTAAAAACAAAATTAATTGCATTCCTTAAAAAGGGATTGATTGGGATTAAAGTGCAATAAGAAAGGAATAGTTAATCAATTGATCCGCATATTTACGGTCATGATGAAATCTACTTCATTTTTAAAAAAAAAGTTTTCTAAATTTAAACATTAGCTTTGCAAAAGGGATGCAACTGTATATAACCATTAAGCAATTATGTTTAATTAAGTCATTGTTCTTGCATTTAGTACCATCCCTTGAAATTACAGAATTTTAAAATGAAGTTTAAGGACGTATCATTACAAGCAATCTAAAAGACATTGACCATTGTCAAGTCAAGTCAAAAAAAAATATAATAAAAAATTAATATGAAAACAAGCAAGTAAATTTCCTTAAAAGAAGCAAGAACAAGTTCAATATTCCGTTTATTAATATCCAAATGTTTTGTGTTTTTTGTGTTTTTTAAAATAAATATTTCAAGATTTAAAACGAATATTTATTCCCAATATAAGAGTTTGATAATAAGGTAATTATTTAACGATTTTATAATTTAATTATCCTTTTCCTTCATCATTAGAAAAAAACATTTAGCTACGAGTCATTATTTTAAAAAATACATTACCATAGAGATAATGTAAATACTAAAGTCATATTATTTGTTAAAAAAACTATAAAAAGGCAGAAGAATGTTATTATCATAATGGCATATTTTGTTTTTCACACCCCGTAGTTACTTACGCATGTAGAAATAGTTTTCAATGTTTTTCTCTATAGTAAACGTAAGACTTGTATTGAAATAAATCTATAAACTTCCTTTTTGTGTCAGTGAAAATGTTATACCCTGCTACGATAGATAACTATGGTATACCCTGCTACGATAGATAACTATGTTATACCCAGCTACGATAGATAACTATGTTATATCCTGCTACGATAGATAACTATGTTATACCCTGCTACAAGGAGGTTTGATAAACTGGAGGTGGCGTCTGCTATCAGATGGTCGCTAGCGGGTGAAGCCAGTGGGCGGAGAGTGGGGGAGCCTATCGCCATATTGTTGGACTCAAAACATTCCACCAGCTTTCATTACCATACCAGTGGTACATTACCATACCAGTTTTCTCATTCTGTTAACGACTCCAATGAGCTTCGTATTTTGTCATCTCGTTTTTTCTAAAGTCTGCTAAGAAAAAAGTTCATTTCTGGTGGTCTAGATATTCTATTAAGGTCAATTACAAAGAGCTGTAATGTATGTAAGGTTATTTATTCGGTCAGCTGATCGAGGGCTACAGAGCCTGGTCTTATATAAATAATACGCTAACTATATCGAAATGAAGTTCTACTGCTATACATAATTATAAAGAACGTACAAACAGGTCAACACATTTATTAACATTACAGGGGTCAGCGGAGGACTTTCTTAGTGTATCATTTATATTGTGGTTTTGGGTGGGCTCGATCCCACGACCCTCAACTTTGTGAGGCGAGCGCACTACTGGCTTCGCTATCCAGCCGCTTTATCTTATGTAGTTAAGTAATATCTATACTTTTAACTTTTGAACTAAATATTTTCTTCGCGTATTGAAATTGTTTTACTATATTTTGCATGGATTTGAACGATTTCATGATCAACGCTTATTAATTTGTTTATTTTGTTCTATATTAATAATTTAATGTATTACTTAATTTGTAACTTAACTTATTTTATAGTATAATTATAATATTCACAATAGACGCGGTGGTCGAGTGGCAGCGCACTGGACTGTCGTACCGATGGTCACGGGTTCGAATCCGTGTGAAGGCAAGGGTTTGTTCCCGGGGCCTAGGGCGTCCCTGAATCACCCCGCTCCGAATGGGTACCTAACACTACAGTTAGGCGGCTGGGTAATGCGTGGAACCCACAAAGCCGTGGCCTGTGAAAGCTGCATCACTTGCCAACAGATCATCTGTCATGGTCTGTGGACGCAACTATCTTCTGCATAGAAGGAGCGTCTGTATAGATAAGATAAGATAAGACAGTTTTAAAATTATAAGAATAAATAAGATATAAATATAACACGTGAGACAAGCAACATTTTTATTTTTAAGTTCGCAAATCAACTCACAACGCCCATTTAAAGTTCAATGGAAAAAAATAAACAAAGAATATAAAATTATTAAAATGATATAACTTATATCATATATTTAAAATGTTTAAATCTAAATACTGAATTGAAAGTATTGAATGATTGACTACTGGCAACCTACTAGTCAATGACAAAGAAGTTGAAAATGAAAGCCAACACTGAGCCTGTCCCAGTTACCAAGGCTCCCGTTCAAAATATTACAATAATATAACATACACACTACACAGCTTCCAATGTTTTGAGTCGCTCAAGATGGCTGCTGCGGGTGGGGTCTGGCTTCAGCCTAGTGACGTCACGCCGCCTCCAGTTAATCAAACCTCCTTGCCCTGCTACGATGGATAACTATGTTATACCCTGCTACGATAGATAACTATGTTATACCCTGCTACGATAGATAACTATGTTTCTTTATACTCCACAGGAGGACTCAACTGGTTAGCAAATAACCTCTCATACGATTTGTTAAAAACTCATGCACTGACAAAAAATTGGATAGCCAAGTTAAGTGTTGTTGTTTTTGAAAAGCTATTGCTTAAGAAACGTTAAGAAAATTAATTAAATTAAATTGATGAATTAAATTTTTAAAATAAAATACACATACCCCAACCTAATAGATTAAAAATAACACCTTAACATGATTAAAGAGGTTAACATTGAGGAATACAAATTACACTTTTCAGAGGCGTTGCTAGTATAATTTGCGCCGGTTGACAACCTAAAAATTGGCGCCCACACCATTTAATTAATATCTTACTCTAATTTCACTTACAATGTGACTTTTTAAGCTTCATTTTGGCACCCTTGAACCTTTGTCCCCTCGCTACACTTGATAAATTACCACCTATAAATGACCTATAAATGCTAATTATTTTTGCAAGCTGTCTGTTAATTATTTAAAGATTTTTAAGGCTAAGGTTGTTACGTGTTGATATCAAAGATGTTGTCTAGGCCTACTGTTATTATTCTAAGCATACTGTTATTGTTCTTAGCCTACTGTTATTGTTCTAAGCCTACTGTTATTGTTCTAAGCCTACTGTTATTGTTCTTAGCCTACTGTTATTTTTGTAGTTGAGATGAGGAAATGTTAAATTGGAGCCTCTGGCCTGAAATGCAATAGAAATATTTCAATATTTTTAAAATTTTAGTATAGCCGTTTAAAGTTTATGTTTATTAAATTTATTCTAGAGATGCTCAAGCAATTATGTATGCTGTTTAGTTATTACCTTAAGTTTTGGCGAGATTCATATAACCATTTAGTATTTTAGTTTTAAAATTAAAATCCAAGCAATGCATTGATATTATTTATTAATGGAAGTAAGACAATTATTATTGATAGCTCCTACAAAATTTATTTGCCAAAGAGGACAATTTTCATGAGAAATTGCGTTGCACCAGAAATTCAGGAAATAACGTCTATTGAAATCAGTAAACGAACCTTTACTCATCTAATCCAAGACATAGTTTTCTAGATTTACGTAGTAATTCATTTATATAGATGTATTTCTGGCAATTAACTGCTTCTAATCATTACACTCGTTTGTTTGTGGTTTCTTTATCTGTTGCCCTAATAACTTCTCTGCCTTTTACAATAAGCCATAATGACTTTTTTTAGATGTTATTTATTTAAATTTATATTAAAAATAATTATTTAATATATACATTTCAGGTAAAAAACATGTGCAGCTACTGTTCAGTGATGTGTGTACTTTCAAATGGATATCAGACATTCTCAGAAAACTACATAGAGAAAATCAACGATGCTGGGCATGTTACAGAGGTGATTTATGCCGTCATGAAATTATCAACGTAAGTCCCGATTAAGTCGGAGCTCAATGGACACTAAAGCTCTCATTTCTGCTCTGAGTGGACAACATCAAAGCACGAGAAAGCAACGTAATACTGCAGTAAATCACAGGTTACGAAAAAATACCGCTACGTGAACGGGTAAACCTGCTTGCACAACAAAGTGCAGCCACGTATCAAATAGATCACCAAATGACTAAATTAAGAGTGAAGTTGTGGCTCAAAGAACATTGCCTTGAGATCTGACTCAAACGCTTTGCTGATGGTACTATGGCAAGGACACTATCGGAAGTGTCATGTTTTAGCTAGAAGGATCCTTTCTGGGAATCACTTCGTAACTGCTAAAACCTCGTTAAGCAAACGAGGACTGGGCACTGTTCAGCAATCAGCTACTTGCACAGGATAACCCCAAATTGGGACCCCGGCTGCCACATATGTGGTTTGGCTAAGGAGACGGTGAAATAACTGCTCCCCGAATGCTCTGCAACGATTGGGGATGCGGAGAGGCCAGGCAGCGCTAGAACTGCGGACGTATATATGTATAGCGATGCCCTTATGTTGTATAGCGATACCCTTGTGTTGTATAGCGATGCCCTTATGTTGTATAGCGATGCCCTTGTGTTGAGACTTACCGCAGGTATTGTAATAACTCTACGCTCCAGAGACAATGGCACATATTCAAGGACAACACTCTGAAGTGTATAAATTCTTGATTTTGACGAAGGTGACCTGTTATCACCTATCCTTGCCTTATCATCCTCGATGTTTCTGCCCTTCTAATCAATGATGCAACTTAGGTAGTTAAAGAGCATTTATTGTGACCTGTGTTGCTGGTCTTCAGGATTTAGCTGTTAACTAGCGTTACGATGATTTCTACAAATTTATAGCTCAGCAAATATTAAATAACATAACTCACAACAAGATTTAGCAATGTAAGAAAACGTCCTTTCCAGATGGACCTAACACCGTTTGACATTTAATTTAAAAAGTGTAATTAAACAGTTCAGTAATCCCAGGAGTACAGGTTTTTAGAGTTCAACTTGCTGATATAACAAGTAATAAGTTCAAGCATCTTGTTCATCAAGTTTTGCTAAGATGCATTCATGAATGTGGATTTAAATATTCCTATGGGTAAGTTCTGTTTTTAAACAATATTCTTTTCAAATTTTCAGATATCATTTAGTGACTGTTATTATTAACATCTCTGTGTATTCATTTACACTATCAAATAATGTGCAGGTAATTTGCTAGAAGATATAGTCTCCTAAAAAAAGAAAAATCTCAACATTTACTATTTCACTACTGCAATATCTCTTCGGCACCACTTCGTTGAGTTAGGACAGGTTTTTTCGAATATATTCTAAAACAGAATGTATTTTGAGCTCAAGATTATGTAATTAGAATTTTTATTCTGCTGTTTTCTAATACCCTTACTATATTTAAAACCTATATTATCTCCAGTTAAAGATCTGCTGGATTTCCTAAAATGTTATTATTACAATTTGGAAAAGGGATTATTGGTATTTTCATGCCTTTGAGTGTGAATAGTTAATGTCCCCGTTTGTTGCTATGGTAAACTATTAGCGCTGATTAGTTATATTTAATATGATAGAGTGAAGTCAATTTTTTTCACTCTGTGTGTTAAATATTATTTTCACTTTGACTATGACATATTTCATTGTGGTCATATATAAAGATTTCTTCTATTATTCCTTATGTAATTTGTATCTTAATAAGTGATAAAAAATTGCAATTAAATTATACTACCTTTGAACTTTCTTTTTTTAGTTTTTATATTTTTTAAAAAGGTTTTTAAATTTATTATTGTCCCTACGATTAATTAATGGATCTAAATCTGCGCCAATAAAGGTTAACTCAGGAGTTCCACAAGGAACTGTGCTAGGTCCCTTACTCTTTTTAATTTATATAAATGATTTACCCAACAACATCTCAACAGGTACAAAAGTTAGGTTATTTGCTGATGATTGTATAATCTATAGAACAATTAAATCAGAACAAGATAGCAAAATTTTACAAAAAGACTTAGATGAATTGATAAAATGGGAAACTAACTGGAGTATGTCTTTCCACCCAGAAAAGTGTCAACTGTTAAGAGTAACAAAGAAAAAGAAACAAATAAATTCAAAATATTACATTCATGGAAAAGAACTGACCCAAACTAAAGATGCGAAATACTTAGGAGTCTTAATAAATGAGAAACTATCATGGGATCCCCATGTCAATGAAGTTATAAAAAAATCAAACAAAAACTTAGGCTTTATAAAAAGAAACTTTAACAAATGTAATAGAGATATAAAACTAAAATGCTACCTCACTTTGGTGAGACCTGTACTAGCATATGCATCTTCTGTACGGGACCCATCCACCAAAGAAAACATTGATAAACTAGAACAAATTCAAAAAAGAGCTGCCAGATTCATTACTGGATAATATTCAAAACTGACAAGAATAACACCATTAGTTAAATCATTAAGCCTTGAAACACTAGAGGATAGAAGAACCAAGAGGAAAGTAGTAATCATACATAAAGCAATTAATTCTAATTTAGAAATACAACACAAAGATAACTTAATACAACCCTCAGATAGACATAAGGATAAAAACACCTTTCTTATTCCGTATGCAAGAACAAACACATACAAGTTTTCCTTCTTCCCGTCCGGAATTCGGGCGTGGAATGGGTTGCCTTAAGAATTCAGGAAAACCAACACTTTATCAACATTCAAATCTCTAATAAAAATGCAGGACTAAACACAAAACATAGATAAGCGTAGGACGCAATAATCTTCTGTATAGAAGGAGCGTCTGTAAACAGATAAGATAAGATAAGATACGAGCCAAAATCTTAAAGCATCACACCGAATAACTGTACTTAATATCAAATGACTTTAATTTTGATTGATATGCTCACATCTGTAGAGAAATATAAAAATCTTACGGAGCTTAGGCTCTGTGGTTCATCACCTGGAACTTAAAACTTCTCATATTAGCTATACAAATAAATAGACTAAAGAATGTCAATTTAAGATTAATTATTGCATTGATAGATTTATACTAAAGTTAATACACTGAAATACCTTGATCCATATCACAATATTGCAGGCAACAGAACTATTTAGGCCCCTTGGAACTAGTATCATATCATTTTTTGGTCTCGTAATTTATACACTTTTTAGACATTTTAACAAAAGTGAGCAGAATATATTGTCTTGTCTTATCTAAACAGACGCCCTTTCTATACTGAGTACAATAGGTTACCAAGTTCCTATGATAAATACAGAAGCGACTGGAGAATAAAATTTGTAAAAATATTTAGGTGAGGGTAGAATACCTTAAGTTCGCTTTTTGTGTGTGTCTCATTGGTATGGCAACCGTCCGTCCTCATGGGACGATGGCGTGTAATCCTGCTCCTCTGCCCCCTCCCCTTTCTCCTGGCACTTCTCTCTTCACTCAAAGCTATGAGGGATGCTTCCGCGACATGAATGCCCTCACGCACTTTTGCCCGCAAGGAGGTATGCTCCTCGGCAATGGTCTCCCACGATTTATGGTCTATCTGTGCCAGGGACAGGTCTTTCTTGCAGACGTCCTGAAGCGCAAGCAGGAGCGACCTCTTATTCTCATACCAGTTGCTAGCTCACCGTAAAACAAGTCACTAGGAATGCGCCCGAGCTCATCCTGCGGACATTACCCAACCGCGCAGACGCCTCTCACTCAGAATTGAGTGCACACTAAGCATATGACTCCTTCTGAGTACCTCGACATTGGTGATCTTGTCCTGCCACTTGATGTGTAGAATCCTACGCAAGCATCGCAAGTGGAAGCTGTTGAGCTGCTTTGTTTGCTTGGCGTATTTTGTCCAGCACTCGCTGCCATAGAGGAGTGTGCTGAGCACGCAGGCCTGGTACACAGTGATTTTCATCCTGCTGCGCATTGTTCCAAACACTTTGATTCATTGTAGCCATTAATGATGCGATCTTGCCGATTCTGATTCCTATTTCCTTATCCAGGGAGAGGTTGATTGTGATGTTACTGCCAAGGTGGGTGAAATCCCTCTACGACATCAAAGGTGTTTGCTAAAATGGAGATTGCTGGAAGGCAGTCAGTACCTTTTATCATAATGTTGGTCGTTTTGATGCTTATCGTTAGACCGAATTCCTTGCATGCCTTTGAGAACTTACTGACCAACTGTTTTAGTCCTATCTCTGTATGTGAGGTAAGGGCTGCACCATCCGCGATGAGCAACTCTCTGATTAATACAGTTTCCAATTTGCTCTTCGCACGGAGCCGGCTGATGTTGTCTAGGTTTCCATCCATCCTGGTGTGAATGATCACACCCTCGGAGAAATTTCATTGGAACTATATAAATGTAATTATATCTCACCTCTAACGTAATTGGACGGAGATAGACAAAAATCCATACACTCACAATTGATTTTCTACACTAAAATATTGAAAGGTGTTTAACTTTTAATATCCAATCATCCATCACGTTGCCCATATTTCATTTTATCATGTTAAGGGATGTAAAAAAAATACCAACAGATTAAACAAAATAAAATCTATTTTCGACAAGGCTTGTTTATATATTGACTGATTTATTGTTCCCATAAACAAAACTGATCCGAATATTAAAAAGGGACATGATTTAATATTTGCAGTATCGTCTATTTAAATGGAACAAATCAAATATTCAGCTCCCTATTTTAATCTGTTTTTGAGATTTAAAAAAAATATTTAGATAAAGCAATACGATTTTTTGAAGATCTCTTTGTGTTAAAATAATCATGATATAGAAAAATTAGTTATTACAAAACTTATGGAATACATTTTGTTTGATTTGAAATAAAAAAGGGTATACATTTCATCATACATTTTTCAGAATATTCTTTCATTCCAAAGGCAAACATTTGACTTAGAAATATAACAATGTATGAACATCTTAGTAGTTTTATATTCTTTTATATTTTCTTTGATAGCTTTATGAATATCTCTAAAAACTAATCGTTTTCTTGAAGTTGCGAAAATTTTATAGAAGGTATGTTTTTTACTATGAAGTTGGTTACAGTCAATTATGTATATAGAAAATTATTGTTCCATAAGTTTCATGCTTTACTAATCTAAATATTGGGAGAAATTCCATTTTTGAATGTCACAAGAAATTTTTAATTTTTTTATAAGGTTTGATGTTCATCTTTTACCTTTTAAAGATCATTTAATACTCAGTGGTTCAAGAAACATAAACATTAAGTTAAAGAATGAGAGAATATGTAAAACGCTATTTCATTAATTGATTAAAATAACCTAACAAAATTAATAGATAACTTCATAATCAAAACTGTAATAGGATCTATACAAATTCGGAAAGTAAGATTAAAGAAACATTATAAACTATAATTTGAATAACATAGAAAAAAAACACAAACCAAAAGCAGCAATATCTGTTTTTCCGTTTAATTAATCGAGAATATTATTAGTAAAAAAAAACACTATTACTTAAATCATTAAACCTAGAAACACTAGGGGATAATAGCACAAAGCAGTAAAAATATAAGGCCATTCATTATAAATTGCAATTACAACAAAATATAATCTAATAGTAACCTAAGACAAGGGATAGAAACACTTATATTATTACATCTCATTTTCTATACACATAAAGTTTGTGTTTCCATTAAAAAACCCACAGTTCTAGCAGTATGTAACATTAAATTATTTTTATAATTATTTTTTTTTAAAATCCCCAAACTCTGGACTTAAAAATGATAAAATAAACTTAAACAAAACACAAATATGTTGGCAAATTAATTACCTTACATTTAAGAATGTAAATATTACAAAATAATCATCTCAACAACATCTCAACAGGTACAAAAGTTAGGTTATTTGCTGATGATTGTATAATCTATAGAACAATTAAATCAGAACAAGACAGCAAAATTTTACAAAAAGACTTAGATGAATTGATAAAATGGGAAACTAACTGGAGTATGTCTTTCCACCCAGAAAATTGTCAACTGTTAAGAGTAACAAAGAAAAAGAAACAAATAAATTCAAAATATTACATTCATGGAATAGAACTGACCCAAACTAAAGATACAAAATACTTAGGAGTCTTAACAAATGAGAAACTATCATGGAATCCCCATGTCAATGAAGTTATTAAAAAATCAAACAAAACCTTAGGCTTTATAAAAAGAAACTTTAACAAATGTAATAGAGATATAAAACTAAAATGCTACCTTACTTTGGTGAGACCTGTACTAGAATATGCATCTTCTGTATGGGACCCATCCACCAAAGAAAACATTGATAAACTAGAACAAATTCAAAAAAGAGCTGCCAGATTCATTACTGGAGAATATTCAAAACTGACTAGAATAACACCATTAGTTAAATCATTAAACCTTGAAACACTAGAGGATAGAAGAACCAAAAGCAAAGTAGTAATCATATATAAAGCAATTAATTCTAATTTAGAAATACAACACAAAGATAACTTAATATAACCCTCAGATAGACATAAGGATAAAAACACCTTCCTTATTCCGTATGCAAGAACAAACACATACAAGTTTTCCTTCTTCCCGTCCGGAATTCGGGCGTGGAATGGGTTGCCTGAAGAATCCAGGAAAACCAACACTTTATCAGCATTTAAATCTCTGATAAAAATGCAGGACTAAACACAAACCATAGATAAGCGTAGGACGCAATAATCTTCTGTATAGAAGGAGCGTCTATAAACAGATAAGATAAGATAAGATAAGATAATGAACATTTAAGAAGACAGTAAAAGACAATTTTGACATTTTAACATATCAATATATTGCAGATTCTATGATAAGTAAAAACTTTTACAGATATAATAAAAACATACGCAGGCTACCTCACTTTGGTGAGACCTGTGCTAGAATATGCATCTTCTGTATGAGACCCATGCAACCAAGAAAAAAAAGATAGATATAGGGATAAAACGCTTTTCTAATTCCGTATGCAAGAACAAATGCTTACCTTTTCTCAATCTTCCCGTCCGGAATTCGTACTTGGAATGAGTTGTCTGAAGAAACCAGGAAAACCAATACTTTATCAACAATTAAAATCTTAATACAAATGCTAGATTAGACAAAAACCATGGATAAGCGTAGCACGCAAATATCTTCTGAACAGAAGAAGCTTTTGTAACAGATAAGATAAGATAGTTAACTAGGTAACGTTTCATGCACATATACATATTGTGGTAAATACTGCATTCGAAGTCCGGAAGTATTCTATGATTTATTTATTATTTTTAGTCTACTTCCCTTTTCAAAGTTGACAGTTCTCAATTATTTAAAATCCACCCTTCTGCTACATCATTGAGCCATTGTTCAATCAAAATTGAGGTTAGAAGACACACGACATTTTATCTTGTCGGAAATATCAATTTTTGAGTCACTGCGAAGTATTATATCTTAAATAGTTTATACTTATATAATTTTAGGACCTATAAGAACAACAACTTCAGGAAACGTATATGTTAATGTAACTATGAAGCCGAGATGTGCATTTTTTTAATAATTGAGAACTGTCAATTTTGAAACAGGTAGTAGACTAAAAAAATAATGAAATTAGTAAATAGGGTTTGTCATTTCTAAAACCGAAAAACTTCATAGCTCAATGAGTAATGTGCTATTTTTAGATTACATTTTAGCGGATCAATGTTTTGAAGCATACATTCAGTCGAATCACAATGTTCTCAAAATTGTTAGCATAGTAAAATTACGAAACTGTTGTACTTTTTTAAGCTCTATAAGTTGTCTTAAATTAACGAAGGATTCACAAATAGCTGATAAGATACATCCTTCTCATTATACCTACATTTACATATTGACTCGTATTTTGTTTACATTTTTAATGACATTTTGCCCTTAACAAAGATATATATAGCCCAAATATTTGTATTATTAGATTTCCGGTTAATTATGACAAAGCCTATTAATAAATATTCTATATTTCATCAATTTGTCTAACATGTGTATTTGTGTTGTACCAAATCAACTAAGACAAAAAAAAATTAACACATGTCAATACATTAAAAATAATCTTTAAAAAAAAACCTAAAACTCTTAAATTGAATCCAAACCAATTTAGAGAATCAGTAGCACAGTAGAGAATGGTAAAATAGACAATAATGTAATGTTTGTGTTATGCAACACAATTTTTTTAGTAAATTGCACATAAATAAAATACATAACATTAAGATACACTATCAGTTTGCATAAAACATTACATTATGAATTATTATGCTAAATGCATAATAATTTTAAACATTTTACGTGATAGATGCATTTATTTTATTCCATATATTATGAGCTATATATAAAGTACACAATTTTTTAAAGGTTGGTTACAAATTAAATGAATTAATCTTGACCAAACTTAGTAAATAAAATCTTGAAGGCCGATTTTAATGTATATTATCGGTCATCGAATTCATAATGTTCAAATCCTTATTTTCCTAAGAGTTTAAGACTTCATTCAATTTTACACGATCTGACATATATATGTATATTTCTGACCGACTGTAAACGGCATTCTCAACAGTAAGCTCAGCGCGCAATTAGTTTTTTTTTAAACTAGAGAATCGTGCTTATATACCAAGCTAACATCCTCAAAACATATTTTGCATCATCATTATCGGCCTCAGGTGACAAGGGAGTTTTAATAAATTTAAATAAAATGGAAGAAATAGGAAACATAACTGTAGACAAGATAGGTATACACTCCTAAAAACTTAAAAATAAACAAATTTAATGGTCCAGATAAATTGCCTGCAAGGTTATTAAAAGAACTAAGCAATGACCTGTCCCCAATCCTTGTAGTTCTTTTTCAAGCCAATCTACATCAGGATAAAGTGCCCCAGGATTGGAAATTAGCTAACGTAACTGCCATCTTTGAAAAAAGGTGATAAATCAGACCCTGATAATTACAGACGCGTATCACTTACTAGTATCACCTATAAATAACTAGAACACATAATATGTAGTAAAATAGAAAATCGTCTACACAAATATAATGTCCTATGCCCACATCAACACGGCTTTAGAAAAAACAGATCAGGTGAAATACAATTCATTGGTTTAATTGATGATATGTCAATAGTCTTAGACAATAATAATCAAATAGACAATATTAATGGACTACTAAAAAGCATTTGTTAAAGTTCAACACCTAAGTTTACTAATTTTTTTTAACTACTGTGGAATCTCAGGTCCCATACATAATTGGATCCAAGACTTCCTTTTGAGTAGAGAGCAAACTGTAATAATTAATGGATGTAAATCAGCACAAATAACGGTTAACTCAGGAGTTCCACAAGGAACTGTGCTTACTCTATTTATTTATCTATAAATGATTTACCCGACAACATCTCAACAGGAACAAAAGTTTGGTTATTTGCTGATGATTGTATAATCTATAGAACAATTAAATCAGAAGAAGATAGCAAAATGTTACAAAAAGACTTAGATGAATTAGTAAAATGGGAAACTAATTAGATTATGTCTTCCCACCCAGAAAAGTGTCAACTGTCAAGAAAAAGAAACAAATAGATTCAAAATATTCATGGAAAACAACTAATCCAAACTACAGATGCAAAATTCTTTGGAGTAATAATACATGAGAAACTATCATGGAATCCCCATGCCAATGAAGTTATTAAAAAATCAATCAAAACCTTAGGCTTTATAAAAAGTAACGTTTACAGATGTAATAAGAATAAACCCCTAAAATTCTACCTTACCTTGGTTTACACCTGTACTAGAATATCCATTTTCTGTATGGGACCCTTTAACCAAAGAAACATTGATAAACTAGGACACATTTTTAAAAAAACTACCAGTTTCCTTACTGGAGAATATTCAAAACTGACAAGAATAACACCAATTAGTTAAATCATTAAACCTAGAAACACTAGACGATAAAAGAATCAAGAGTAAAATAGAAATAATACTTAAGGCTATTCATTATAATTTAGAAATACAACACAAAGATAATTTAATACAACCCTCAGATAGATATAAGGATAAGACACTTCTTTATTTCGTATGCAAGAAACAACACATACAAATTCTCGTTCTTCCCGTCCGGAATTCGGGAGTGGAATTGGTTGCATGAAGAAAACAGGAAAACCAAATCTTTATCAACATTTAAAACTGTAATAAGAATTCAGGACTAAACACAAACCATGGATAACCATAGGACGTGACAATCTTCTGAATAGAAGGAGCGTCTGTAACAGATAACATAAGATAAAATGATAAGTTAAGATAAGATATTGCGTCGTTGCAAAGATAGACTTAACAAAGAATTATTGGCATATTTTCAACTATGTAATAACATCTTTAACGCAGTGCACCGCTTCTATACGCGCGGGTATATTTCTAGTTTTAAATATTTCAAGTAAAAATGCTGGACTAGTCACTGACCATTGATAAGAGTAAGGCACAATGATCTTTGGTATAGTAGGATCGTTCATAATGTATACATTAAAATAAGATACAATGTTCAATATAAGGAATATCACTGTTAATAATCGATGCATCATAATTAAATAGTAACAAAGTTCAATAACATTAAAACATACCAATTTCAATAAAATGACTGGGACTCTCAAAATAATCTCCATCAATTATAAATTCAGGATATACCTTTGTCTAACTGAAATACTTCTAAGATATATGATCACTTTCAGTTTTAAAAATATTAATTAAATCAAAACTTATTATCTATAATATTTGCTGAGAATTTATTTTAAAAAAATGTTAAATCAAATTGTTTGTGTCTGTATAGATTGCTAAGTGACTACCATAAAGGTATAGTGAGAACTTTGAGAAAGTCCACACAATGGGAGAGATATCCGAACTCTTTTTTGGAGTACCATAAATTTGCTTTGGTCTCGGAGTTGTTCCCTCGTGTGTAGTCTCCAATGATCCGTGAAGAATTTCCCTATGGAGACCTTAATATAATTTTAGGCTCAGGGCTTGGGACGTAATACTTAATGTATAATATCAAGTTTTATATTCCACATTCTTAATGTATAATATCAAGTTTTATATTCCACATTCTTAATGTATAATATCAAGTTTTATATATTCTACCACATTTTTAAGCATTTATCTTGATTTAGAAATCGTCCACATATTTGCTGCTGAAGTGTAAGATAGGCTTTCATTAATTGTTTTCTTCAAGAAAAAGGATTTTCTTGGTAAACCGAAGTCGATGTCCTTTGGATTTCCTATCACCAACATTTCACCATTTGAGTCTCTGAAGTTTTGATATCCATGTCATTTTCTTAAACATGCCCTTGCTGGGGTACAACTGCTGAATTTGTGGCTGATGAAGAATCTACAAATGTTCTGTTAGTCACAGCGCTTGACAAAGAGATGTCAGTCGGTAAATCACTGTTAAACGATTCCGTTTCTTGAATACCAGTTGGCATGTGAACGAAATGATCTTGATCTGTAGTATCTGATTCTTGTTCAAACAAACGGGATTGCCTTATGAAATCCATGTTCTGAATGAAACGCTTACAAAATATTTTACCAAAAAACAGTAAACCCTAAAATAAATTATTATTATTTAATTAGAGTAATTACTATTTCTTGTTTAGGGACAGGAACACAGTCGGAAAATCCGAAAATGAGGTAAAGATCCGGTGGCCATTTAGCAATTATTTTGAGACGTTTATTTTGCCAGATTGAATTTCGAATCATATTTATCTTTAAGAAATTAACAAAATGAAACATCAGCTGATAATAGAAATTCAAGGAAACGAATGAAATAGAAAGAAATACATACCGAATACTGGTTCTTTCATTTTATAGATCTCCTTTATATACCCTAAGAACAATGACATTAATTATGCATTTAAGACGTTAAATATCTAAAGGCCGGTGTCACGAAAAAAAGTAACCCCAGGAGAATTTGTTTTAAGATAAACTCTACATCTTTAAAATAGAATCGTATCTTAATAATATTTAATTAGGATTTGAATCAAAGGTTTCGTATTAGTGTAACAAGAGAGAGCAAAACGGTGCCGGTCTTGGGGTGGTGAATTCAGTGGCATTAATTTTTTTTTAAAAATGAACAGAAACAAAAAATGCTAAAGATGAGAGCTTTGCACTGATGTCCTATTGCATGAAATTTATAGTTTTTAATTCGCTCCTGTTGTAAAAGCAAATATTACTGTATCCGACAAAAGCTCAACACCTAAACAAATTTCAACAAATTATATGTACTGAAACCAGAGCCACTTTTACACCATTTTGGCCCCCTGGCCAAAGAAAGAGTGCTGCCCCCCCCCCAAACCGCAGAAAAAAAATGAATTGTTGATAATAATTAAAATAATGTATTATTTATTTTATTGTCATTATGCCAATGTCAACAAAATTGTTGTTAAGATATGCTGTACAGCTGCAACTATAATTAATATTAAACATGAAAAATTGAGAAAATCGATTTCATTGACATATTTTATAGTATTACTTATGATATTTACAAAAACAAAATACACACAAAAACAGATATTTACATTTGTTTTTTTAAATAATAAGCACCATAACATATTACATCTATTACACAAGGTGAAAAAAAGGTATTAAAATTCGTAATGGGAAAAAAATACTTAGATTAGAAAAAATTCAGTACGGCACTTTACTATAACAAGCGTTTGCGACATTTATTTTCAGAAAATTGTTTTATTATCGGCTTGAAGTCAATGGTCTTCAGGCTGTCATTTTCTATGCTCATGAGGGAAAGCCAGTTCAAATGATGCTATCCCATTGGACTACGAAGATGATTTTTAAAATAAGTTTAAATCTTGAAAAAGAACGTTCTCCTGTACAGTTGCTCCCCATCATGCACATGACCACTCTGAGTACAATTTTAATGTTCGGAAAAATAGATTTTAAATTGTCCGAAATTATTTTTCTGTAGAGTGCAGGGAGAGTCTCGCAATTTTCATCAAATGCCATGTAATGTTAGAGATGCTTACATTCATTTAAAAGGTCGTCATAACTCAAGTCCTTGTTGTACGTACTGGCAAGATGCTCGCATTTTTCTTTAGTGCATCAAAGGTAATGGTTTTTAATTCACTCAAGAAACAAAACAGCTTTCCAATGTGTGAATGCCCCTCTGAACGTATTGTTAGTTCAACGATTAAAGTGTCCAGAATAAGGTGGAAAGTTTCTACATTGAACTTTACGGACTTATTTAGAAGTAAATCTTCTCCTGGTGTATCATACCTACTAAAAGGCACACTTCGGGTTCGTCCCCGTTTTTTCATTCATAGTAATCGGAATCTGGCTTTGAATTCAATTCAGTGAGTTTGTCTCTAGTTTCCTGAAGATAGATTTTCAGCGACTCAAGAAGATTTGTGGCAACTAGAATGTTCGCTTCCTTTGATTGTAAAACTTTGCTTTTTGTATTCCTCCTTTCTAGGATTTCCTTCCAAAGAATTGTAAGAAAGATTGCTTCAAGGTGTTCTATTTTTTGCTCCAACCTTCCGCCTCATGCCTTGTTGTCACTTGCTGTTCATTGTCACCCGATATAGAATCCAGTGCATGTTTTACTTTTTTCCAAACCCCTACACAAAGCATGGACAGCATCAAAATGTGCTGACCATCGTGTGTCAGACATACGCTTGAACACAAAATCGTTTTTCTAAATATGATGTCAATACATTCCAGCGATGAGTAGAACCAGCAAAAAAATGTATACAGGTGCTGAACAAAGTCAAAGAATTTTATAGACTATAGACAACACTCCGCAGATTTTACTCCCACCAAATTCAGTCTGTGTCCTGCACAGGGGACATACATGGCAAACTCATTGAGTTCATGAATACGTGCCTGCAATCCATTGTATCGTCCAGACTTATTTGACGCATTATCGTATGATTGACCACGGCAGTTTGATAATGGAATTCTGTTCTCTGTAATAAAATCCCCAACAGTGTCTGTTAAATCCTTTGATCGATGAGACAAGATGGGGATGAACACCAAGAAACGTTCCACAGGTTCGCAGCCTTCAATGTATCGGGCAGTAAATGTCAGTTGATCTATGTGTGAGATGTCTGGACTAGAATCTACTCTCATTGAATAATACTTTGACTCTTTTACTTTTTCAAAGATAGTTCCAAGAACTTGTTGTCACATTAAATCAATAAATTCCTCACAAATATTGGTAGATAAATATGACGTATTTCCTTTTCCAGGATTTCCAGACATTTTAAGAAGTTCCTCCAGGAAAGGATCAAAGTCACTCAGTAGATCTAGTACACATAAATAGTTTCCATTATTTGCTGATCCAATAATCTGATTTTCGCCACGAATGTCAAACCTCTGGAAGCAAGAAAACGTATTACAGAAACCAAACGTGTCAACACTATATGCCGATATTCCTGCTCTGATCTATGTTGCTTATTAAGTAATAAAGAATATACAGTCCCAGTTTTTTATGCCTTATCAAATATTCCGTCAAGCTTTTTCTATGTTCTTCTCCATTTTCATGTTCTACAATAACATTGCTAAGCTTCCAGTCATTAAACCCCGATGTAGCAAAAGAACATTTTTCTTGGGCAACAAGTGCCATGCAAAACAATAGAAACGACCTTGTGATGGTGAATAGAGTGCCCAATCACGTTTTACAAATTCTCCATTCCGTAGTTCACGTTTGAGCACATTGTCATTTAAATACCTTGCCGTCGTATTCTCTACACCAGCTGGTTTATACAATCTGCGTCAGTTTGAAAATTTACTATCATATTTCTGACATGATGAGGGCCCACTACGAATCCAGTAATCTATTGTGTTATTGTCATTATTGTTCCATAACCCCGGATCTGTCGATTTTATTGCAAACTGCTTTACTGCTAGATATACTGATTGAGGTATTTCCTCTTTTAAAATGTCACTAGAAGCAGCAAAAGGCATAAGGGGTATATCTGCTGAAACTGGTTGATTGGTAGCAGGAATGTATGTAGATGTGAAAGCTATATCTGAAAGAATGGTATGAGTACATGTTGTTGCACCCGTGTTGAGCCACGATGTTAATTTTGGAAGTTTACTTATTTTTTCCTTCTCCTCTGCAGCTTTCCTCCTCTTTTGTGATCCACTCAAAACATTGCGTTTCATTTCTGATGAAAGGATTATTAACTGGAGATATATATTAGATTTACATATTTTATTTTTTATTTACAGAATGGTAACCAACTGATGAAGCATGAAGGTAAATGAACCTCACTCCATCTTGTTAACCTATTAATGAATGGCATTGCACAGGATATGGGGGAATCCGGGGGGGGGGATTAGCCAGGCATGACATTCACATTTAAAACTATGTTTCTCACAAATACACTAATGAAACTGTCACGATAGCGCAAGAGCAAAATAAATTTTATTGCTATCATTTGTGTATGAAACAGGTAGAAACAATATATTTTATTAAGTTTTGTGGGCGAGTAGATATATTATGGGTTGCAATGGTATAGGGTACTAATGGGAACATGGTTTAACATTGTGTAAGAAATAAATAACAAATTTTACAAAATTAAAGTTTATTAGCGTCAAAACGCAAACGTAATTAAAGGCGGACTAAAGCTTAAAGTCGAAAGTGGTTCAAACATAAAAGTAATTTTCAAATCATAAAAAAAAATAATGATTCACTTTTACCAAAACATACTCTGTTTTGGTTTATTTATAGATTCACTTTAACCACAAATAATGGATTAGGGGGTAAATAATGCATTTTATTTATATTATAATAATATTATAATAAATTAAGCCTGATCAGCATTCTGGCTGAATATTTGATAGATTGTAAGGTACCACGACACAAGCTCGCATACACAATTTGAACTCGCCACGACATCAGGGAGCCGAGAGTCTTTTCAGAAATATTGTATATTGTAATTCTTTGCTACAAACACAAAATAAATTAAAAAGAACATTTCCAATGTTTTAAAATATATATATCTTTTTAAAAATCGCCAGTTTATTTAAAATTCGGTAAAGTTTCTGAATTTACGCGACACAGTGACGGTCATTGATATGCGCTGGAATGGGAATAGTCAAATCTAATTTTTTTTTACTATTTCTATTCTATTCGTAAAACAGCAAGAAAGTAATTTCTATTCTGGAATAGAAATTGGCACAACATTGATTTACTGTACGTTTTCGAAAAACGACAGTTGGCATTACACTATTTAAATACGACATTAATATTTCTTTGCTTGGTCAAAAAGAAAATGTACTGAGTAAAAGTTACTCTTCACGTACGTACTAGCGCGTAGACCTCCATCGAAGGCGACTGCACCTACAGTCGTCCTCGAAGACTAAATGAAATAAATTTAGTTTGGTTTAGTGAGTTGTAATATTAAACATACACTGAGTTTACTTCACAATCAAATGAAACTTAAAAAAAAGAAAATTAACTTACCTTTGAGCTAGCAACACAGGTTAATGTTGTAGAACGCAGAACAAACTTTTCCTAAAGAATTGGACATCCTTAAATGCAGGGTGTTGAAGAAATGCAAGAAACTAATCGCGGTCAAAACGTTGCTAAAATTAGATTGGAACAAAGCATAATGTTACAGTATTCCTACATAAATATACTGTATTGTTACCTACATTTTTTAACTGGCGCGTTAGAGAGCTTTCACTTTCGTCCATTAAAAAAAATGTTGAAGGTTGGAAGATATTGATAAACTAAAGTAATTGCGTTAAGGTTCACTTGTATTGAGTTTAATAAACTTCTAATAATAAATCCGGTAGCTAATTTTTAAATTGTTAATTTGTTTAGCTTATGTAAAAACAAAATTACAGCATTGGTCAAATGCCTTTATATGCATGTTTAGATTATTGATGCTTAACTTTAATAAGTAAATTTAAAGGATTGAGCCTGATAAATGAGCAAGAACATTTTAAGTTGCAGAAATATTTATTATCTACTATATATATCTTATCTTATCTTATCTGTTTACAGACGCTCCTTCTATACAGAAGATTATTGCGTCCTACGCTTATCTATGGTTTGTGTTTAGTCTTGCATTTTTATTAGAGATTTAAATGTTGATAAAGTGTTGGTTTTCCTGGATTCTTCAGGATATATATAGATAGATATAGAAAGCTATAGATAGATATAGATATTAAAAATTAAATCTACATTAGGAATAAAGAACACGCAACAAATTTATAAAAAAAGTACAAGTGCTCTAATGTACGATAAAGTTTATTTGATTTGGGCCAATTATTTACACGTAAAATTCCCTCAAATAATTATTATGTTTTAAAATTAAATTGTGAGTTATTATAAACAACATAACAAAACTCTTATATTAAAAATAAATTCCATTCATCGTCTGAAGAATGTAATAAAATAGTTTTAACCTATCTATAATATACAAAACGTATTCGTATAAAAGGCCACTGCTTTGTACCGCAAGGGCTAACCAAAATGAATGTTATTATAGTAAAATTACACATCTCAATCTAAGATGCGTACACGAAAATGTGCGCATCGTAATTTGACATTAAAAGATTTTAGAGATATTACGTATAGGACAAACATAGTGCACCAAATGAACTCGTTTTGAATATCCGCATAAAGCTGTTCAATATGGAATTGAGATATAATGTTTTTTTCTTTATCTCTAATTTTTCTGAATTTTTAATTTAAGGCTTTCGGGCAAAAGGGACAATTACAAAAACTATACTAAAAGCATCTGCAGGTTAAAAGGAACCGTCCTGGCAAATTTGGTCCACGTCCGTCATTTAGTTTTTCCGTGGCTGTGTAACAGAAAGTCGAAAAGGGAAACATATAAACAAACAAACAGACAAACATACAAAGATACAAACACCAACTGAGCTTTATATATTAGATAAATTAAAGTATGTCTATGTGTGTGTGTGCATGTCCTTTATAGCAGACTAAACCATTCACCCGATCATCATGAAACTTTTAGAGACTGTTGAGTATGCTCCCGGGATGGAAACTGGCAACTATTTTTTTCTAAATTTAACAGTGATGGGGCGCCGGGGGCCCATTATGTCATTTTTTTGCTTATATGAGCTATACAAAATTTTAGTTTAAGCGTTAGCTACCGTGTAAATAGATGGATCTTAACTAAACTTTGTATACAAAAACTTGACAGCGCAAATTAAAATACTATAGGGCACTAAGCTCCTAATGACCATTATTTTTGGGCTGGTGGCCCAAAATGGCTTTTTCTTAAACGCTTAAGATTTTATTCCACATTCAATTATTAACGTTCTTGAAAATTAATGTAAAATGTATCCATTATTATCCATTTTAAAATGAACAGGTGTTTTACAATTTATATCTTGCACTAAATGGGCCCTGGGGCCTTTAATGTCGTTTTTTGCTTATATGAGCTATATAAAAATTAGTTTATGCGTTAGCTACTGAGTAAATGAAACGATCTTAACTTAACTTTGTTAACAAAAACTTGGTAGCCCATATTAAAATACTTAAGGGCACTGAACTTCTAATGTCAATTTCTTCGGGGCTGGGGACCCCAAATATTATTTTTTCGTAAATGTTTAATATATTTTTCGTTTTCAATTTTAAACGATCTTAAGAAATATATCCATGATGAAATTGAATTAAAATGAACAGATTTTTAAAATTGAAATCTTTCACCGAATGGGCACAGGGGCCCTTTAATGTGTTTTTCCTATATTAGCTATATAAAAATTAGCGCAAGCGTTAGATAATGAGAAAATAAATTGGTTTTGACCAAACTTAGTATATAAAATTTAAGATCCTATTTAAATTAATATAAGGCACTGAACTCATAATGTTCATTCCTTCGGAGCTGGGGGCCCAAAATGTTTTTTTAATTTTTCTTCTTATTTTATATATATTATTTTTAATTTTTATTTTTAATTTAAAAAAAAACAACTGAACTTTAATAATTGTCTTCAATTTTACACCATCTTGAGAAATATAGCCTGAGTACAATGGCAATAAAAAAAAATTATTACCAAATTTTGGGACCGGGTCCTTAATATCGTTGTTTCTTTTGTAAGCTTTTTAATTATTAATTTATTTATCGTTTTTGCTATGAAACTTGGACTATTTTTTGCACACTTCTGCGAAGGTTTCTGGCATAATTATTTTTTAAACATACCACTCATTGGATTCTTTAAATTTATTCATTTTTTATTAAGATCCTTGCAACGCACGCCGGGTCTGCTATATATTTATAAAGATCTGTGCCTTAGTACGTAACTGGACTCACAGCGCTTTAAATAAACATATTAACACATAATAATAATTATTGCATTCAATTTAAACAGTGGCGTAGTTTGAGTTTATGTCGCCCGGCGCAGAACCCTGGTTTGCCCCCCCCCCAAAAAAAAAGTTGAAGTTATAAAATTTGTGATTAGAAATTAATATAAAGACTATGCATTTTTTAAGTTAGAAATAAATAGAAGATCTTTCCTTTCTTGATACAAATGTAAGTTTTCTGTTTTTGCTCATGGAATAATCTTTGATATTGTTTATCATGCCATAGCTCAATAGCCAAAATATTATTGTCAATTTTAATTAATGGTTTAATTATATTTACTTTAGAGAAGCTGACCTCCCTGCTGGCTTTATTATGAAAGTTGTAAGAAACATTCCTTATCAATATATTATATATAGCTGGGTAAACAGAGCCCAAATGTCTTAATAAACATTGATAAATCTATTGACCATGATTTCATTAATTCATTTTTTTATCCGTGAGGTAAAAAAAATCCTAGTTTGAATATGTAATGTAAGATATTTTAATTTTCTAATTCTCTTATTTGAAGGAACCATTTCAAAGTCTAGTAGATTAGCTGGTGTTCAAAAAACATGTCTGTTTTCCAAGATTTTGTAGCTGCCAAAATCTCACACGAAATTCTACAGTAACCTCATCTTATTGAGAATACAACTTTTCCATTAACCGTTTTTTAGCATAACATGACTACATATTGACATTGATCGCCTAAAATTCCCTCTCCCGTAGTTAGACTGAAAGATTCAATTAAAAAGGATCAAGTCTCCATATAAAATGTTAGCAAAAGTCAAAGAATACTTTAAGTATTTAATAATTAACAGCAATTATATCATTTCCAAATGGTGTGTGGACATAGCAAAGAATGCGTAACATCGTTCAAGTTTATAAAAAATGGTTTTGGTGTAAGATCCGTGTCTATCTTGGGATAGTTATTTACTGTTAATTTAATGGACACTCAATCTCGCTGCACTTATAGTGATCGCAAATTTTTATCGGTACGTGAGTCAATGTTCGTCTTTGAAATGTTATTGGTTGTTTTTGGAATTTTACGGATAGAGCAATTTTCACTTTTAAAAGATGAAGGCTGACAAACTTGAATTAACTACAGGTACCGACACATCAGTGACATAGTCTCATACTACTTCAACCCCTTTGTTTGTCAGTTCATTAGCATTAGTATAATTGAGTTTGAAGTTTTGTCATTAGAAGCGTTCACATATTTAATATAGTTCCTTCATTTCTTTTATTAAGTTCTACCTTGACTTTTCTATTGTTTTATTAAACACTATTTTAACACTAAGACTTTTCATTTTCAGAAGCTAATTAACAAAAAGAAATTAGCCACCATAAACACAGTTCCAACAGGAGCATTCGATTAAGGCTCATGTTTAAATTGATAAGGTAAAGTAATTTTTGTTTCTACAACAGTAACGTTTGTCAAATATCAATAGAATTACTAGCATAGAAGTGTAACGACCTCATACTACTTAAAAGCCTCTTGGTTCTTCAGTTCAGTAGCATATCTTAATAGAAAAATGAATATCCAATTTGGAGTTTTAAGTTTTAACAGTTAAAACGTTTACATATTTAGGGGTAGTTCCTTCATTTCTTTATCAGTTCATTTTTTGGTTTTTATTTTATTTTATTTCAATAAAACGCTCAAATTTCTTTTTAAAAAATTCTTTGAATCTAATTAACGACGAGAAATGTGCGACCCCTAACAAAGTGCCGTCCAGGGCATTTTCCCTTTGTCCCCCTCTCGCAACGCCACTGAATGTAAAACGTGTGTAAATAAGTTCGTTACTATTTTGATGTTGAGCGCTGACGGTCCAGATGCTTACTTTGGTACAAAGCAATATAAATTCTAAAATTATTATCATTTATTATTTATATTATTATAATCAACTAATCGATTGTATTTCTCTTTTCTAATGCCATAAAATATTACAGTACTATTAGATTATGTCATAAGATTTACATACTTCTTTTAGCTCTACTGCTACGAATAGTTATCTTTCTCTTTCTGTGGCAAGACAATTCTATAGAAATTTACTTAATGAACCGTTGCAACCAAAGTGAGTCAAAAATACTTAAACCAAATGACAAAATGTGGTTACAACAGTTTACAGATTTAAGTCATTTGCCCCTTTTTTTCTTGGTTTCTAGTTTACGTTTTTTAAAAGACCTGATAGTAAATTGTAGATTGGTGTAGTTTTATTTGGTAGTTAGTAGAGTTAAAATACATATAGTGACCTGAATAATTCTCCATTTAACGTAACGTATTTCAAATTTACTACTTAAGTGGTAGGTCTGCGTTTATTTAAAAAAAAATACATGTGTTCATTCTCTAGAATGTATGATATTCTTTTGTGAACTGTCTAGTAAAATGCAGTAAAGTTATGGGGGCGAGACTGCAATCAGGCTTTTAAATAGGTTTCTTTGCCGAAACGTTCGCTTTTCTGTTACGTCCTGTCAGGCCTACAAATACCCTGTTTTATATTATACATTTACCTAGTAAAATGCAAGAAAGTAGAAACTAAAATAAAGTTAAATAATAAAAAAATATATAAATGAGCGTCTAAATGTATTATTATTACTTCTTTATGAAAAAAATAGTGTGAATAAAAGTTTATTTGTAGCTAAGTATCTTACTTATTTGACAACAAAACTTAAAAAATTTAATGAAACGGAAACAAACATGTGTTTGTAAGCACATTACGAGCACGTTGTTATGAACCAATAAACAATGTAAATTGTGCTACAATACTGTACTCATTTCTATCAAATAACACAGTTTATAAAATTTAAAACATTTAAAAATAGAAACAAGAAAATTACAAATTTGTGCGTGGATATAAGAAAAAAACAACAACTGAACACTTTTGAGCTGCAATGATATTCAATTTTATTCATTTAGTAACACAATGTATGTCTCAGTCTGCCTTGATTTCATGCATAAACACATCGCAGTTCTTACTTGCATCGCATCCTCGACCAATTTGTCATCGAATGTGTATCGCCAAACTTCAGCAGTGGCATCTGTGTACTGTCTCTCTTTAAGAAGAAGATATGTGGCTGCATGTTTTAATTAACGCTTGGCCTACAGACGTTACAAAGTTAGTTGTGTAGTCATCGACGGTTAAGATGAGGTTACTGACGTTACCACACACATTTCCAATCAAATCGTTGACTGTGCAAAGAAGAGATTTAACCAAGTTAGCAAATTTTTCATGAGTTATTCCACAAATGCTTAACTTGGCCAATATGTCTTTCATGATGGCAGTAGGAGATAGAATACAATTGTCGACCACATCTAGAATTTTAGCTAGCAATGCCTTCAAATTGTAAACTGTGTTACCAACAAGGCCAGTCACGGTGTTTAAGGGGTCACCCAAGATGGATGTCGCGTCTGTAGCGACAATGGTGGTGATTGCGACAAGCAGGATCATGTAGAAAGATCGCATTCTCTGGATGTTTTCGTTTGCTGTAGAGTAGAATGTAAGACGTCAGTGGAGTTGTGACTATAGACTGAATACGCCGGTATTTATACTGTGCAAGTGTCACTAATAACCATCCTAGGATTACATTAGCTTGTCTCAGTCTTAGCGAATAGAGATTGCTTTTTTGGTCATTATTGAAATATTGCTCCAAAATCGATGCCGTCTCACACTAACGTGTCGGCATCAAATAAATCTTTGGTTATGAAGCCAAACATCTATAACTGTGATACATCTGTTGCTAATCTGGGGATTTCACTAAGATTAATTTGGTAGGCTCTAGCATTCGTTTTGTTTAATAATCGACTTGATCTCTGTATGTGGTGTTAAATTCTTGTTAATAATAAGCTTAGGGTTCACTGTAAGGATTTAATTTTAGAACATCTGAATGTTAATTAATGTCTTGAGCGTTATTCAGAGGCGGATTCAGACTGCACGGGGTCCCTGACTGCAATTCAAACTGGGGCCCTATACAGTCAGCATCCCTTTAATATAAAATTAGCTAGCAGCTAATATAAGACTGTAACTAATAACTAATAACTAAGTAGTCCATTGGTTCCTTTCTCATACTTTGTACCAGCCAAAAAGATTATTCATGAAAAAACCAAACACGAAGAAATAACTGTTTGCCGGTATCCTAAAATTGAGTGTAAAAAGACAATTTTAAAAAAAAAGACAAAAGACACTTAATCCGCCATAGGCGCTATTTCAAATGATATAGTTTGTTTCATTTCATTTTTAAAAAAAGATTAATAAAATATAACTTTTGTTGTTAGTCTTTTGTAAGTGCATATTAAGGAAGATATTAACAGGTACCATAATGGAAATATGTCTCTGCAATGTCAGGTAAGAAGTTATAATAGTATTAGTTAGGGGTTTAATGGGTTGCATATTTATAAAATTTATTGAAATTAAGTTAAACAGTCAATGAAGTAAAACTTTACAAGTATGTGGATGGTTATAGGACTTAGAAGTTCTGAAAGCTAACTATGATGTGTCTGTATTGAAGTGATCAGATAGTTAAAAGCTAGTAAAATATATCAGATTTACGAGAAAAGACATCTGGCAGCTGGCTTAGTGTGGTGTCCCAATTTAGACTTTAGAGATCTAAAGGCGGGGCTTCGATGTGCATGGAAAGGCGTAACTATACCTTTTTCTAAAGATATTTGACGAAACATCAAAGCCTACATTCGAAAAAACAAACTTTTAAAGAAAATTAAGGTATTGAAAATTCTTTTAACATATTAATAGCATGAATAAATGTTTATTTAATTTTAAGTTGTTAAAAACAAATATTGTTTTTTTAAATCAGAAGGTCGCCTTTTTAAATCCCTTATATTAACTTCGCGGCCGTCTCGTCATCTCATCATCTCATGGGCGGGCGGTAAAACAAAAGTCGAAAATGACCCACTTCCAGTGATCCGATCGAGCTGAAATTTGGCACACGGACCCGTCTCACCTAACAATGCATAGTATCAACATTTTAGATCGATCGATCGTACCGTAATCAAATAAACGCATTTTTAGTTTTTTCTTTATATAACGTATGTTATTCAAATTCACGGTTTGTTATTGTTTTTTTCTTCCACTTCCACGTGAGATTTTGAGTTGACGCCGACCGTCGTGCCGACACCCCCTCACGTCCCACCCCCCGTTATTAAAGACAAGGGACATCACTCTGTGTCCGTCTGTAAATTTTAGTAGATTTGGAACATAATCAATACTTTTAATTCTGTCTCATATATAAGGGTTTTATAGTCAAAAACTTTGTTTTTACGGGTTTGTTTTTTAAATCCCTTATAATAACTTCGCGGCCGGTCATCTCTGTCGTCATCTCATGGGCGGGCGGGCGGAAAAACAAAAGTGAAAAATAACCCACTTCCCGTGATCTGATCGAGCTGAAATTTGGCACACGGACCCGTCTAACCTGACAATGCATCGTTGCAAAATTTCACGGTTTGTTCTTGTTTTTTTCCCACGTGAAAGTTTGAGTTGACGCTTTGAGGCGACCCATCGACGTACCCGCGTGCTTTTGTTTACATTTCACGTGTCATGCTGAGCTCGGTCAAGCGAATCGGTGACCAGACTTTTCCCCCTCTACCACACCCTCCCCCCCCCAAGGGTTAGGAAGCAAAGTTGAGTTACGACAGATTCAGTCTGTACATATTTGTAAATACTTTTAGTTATGTCTCATATATAAGGGATTTATAGTCAAAAACTTTGTTTTTACGGGTTTGTTTTATTACCACCTTTTTATTAACTCGCTTTCGTTCCTGTTTGTTGGTTGGTTTGTTGGTTTGTCCAAGATTTTCTCAAATCTGCCAACGTTGAATTGAACCATTTCGGATAGTCCTGGAGATCTGAAATTTTTACCACAGATAGATCTTGGATGACAATGCATTGTATCTAAATTTCAGATCAATCGAATATACCGTTATTAAATTATTGAGCTTTTTAGTTTATCTATAATCTGTATATAAGAATCTGTATCGTCTGCTTTTGTTGAAATCCGTGAGTTCCCCCCTTGACCACATCACAATGTTTTTAAAACGTTGGGCGGGCGCTTGTCAGATGTTAGGTAAAAAAACGGAGGTAAAAAAATATTTTAAAAAGCCAGGTTGTTATAAGTTGACTAAATTATAAATCTTTAATTTCTATACCAAACACCCGCCCCAAGTTTTGAGTCATATTAAATAAAAGTACTTGTACTTATAAGTTTTAAATTATTTTCTTCTTTTTAGTCCACTTATAATAAGTGGTTTTTAAAAATACTTTTTTTTACCTCTATTAATTGAATCCTTTATATTAAATCGTAGCGTCTGCCTGTTGCAAAAACTTTGGATCGATCTTTAACCCACTTCCCGGTATCCTATCGAGCAGAAATTTTGCAGGCAGACTCGTGGCGACAACAAACACGACCTGTCACACTTTCACATCGTTCGAAATTACAGTATTTAAATTATTGAATTTTTAGATTATCTCTATGTATCTCTAAGAAACATATACATATTTAAGCTATCCTATCGCGCGATGTGTATTATATTGAACATGCTTTTATAATATTTTCCCGATCGTAAATTTTTATGCTAGTCTGTCACGCGGAGCATATAACATTGATCATACTTTTAGTTATGTCTCATATATAAAGGATTTATAGTTAATAAAACTTTGTTTTTTACGGTTTTTTTATTGTTCCACAAAGCAACGTAATTCTCTACCATTAGAAATCCACAGTATTCTAAGAACTAAAACCTTGGGGACTGTACTAAACACATCTCTTCAAACTTTATTTCCAAAATTTATTAATCAACAATCAAACGTATCTTTAAATGATAAAAGTAGCTTATCTACACTGTAATTTCGTTAAATGTTGTATTAAGGATATGAATGTTTTAAAATAAATGCAGTAACAATTTTATAATCAAAATAATTTTATAATTTATAAAGAGCTGTTCCTCAGTACGTATCTGGACTCACACAAGTTTAAATAAATATATTAAAACAATATAATTATTATTGCATTCAATGTAAAAAGCGTCGTAGCGTGGGTTTGTGCCACACGGAGCATAACCTAGGTTTGCCCCCCCCCCAAAAAAAAAGGAGTTGATGCTATAACAATCAACATACATAATTTGAAATGTGTGTCACGTCCGCCCCGTCCTATCTGTGACGCTGCTAATTTTAGAAAGCAGCGCACAACATTACTGCACCAAAAATAACTCTTTTCGAACTTTCCGCCTAAAATTGTTCAATAGGAAAATAAATGAATAAAAATAAAAATAAATAAAATAAATTAAAGTTCTGTATTATCTTAATTTGTTATTTTGATGTGTATTTATTTTGAAAACTTCCGTCATTTTTGACGGGTGATACACTAGCCAATATACATAATTTGCGATGTATGTGTTTCACGCCCCGTCTGTCCTCTTCGTGACGCTATGCGAGGTAACTCCCGATTAAAAAAATGTAAAAATGTCGCGTTCCAGATTAACATAAGGTGTTTCTCGCAATAAAATATTGTGTCGTGACGTCATTATTTGAGCTTTTATTAATGTGTGAAGGGAATGAAGTAAAAAGAGCCTTGTTTTATTTGATGTGATCAATGTTATTTTTCTTTTTTGTATTATTCATGACCGTTTTTGTGTATATGTCCATGTCAATATTATGTATGTAATTATAAATTTAATTTTCTATATCAAATTTTAACATTCGTTTTTCTGTTTATGAAATTTACAATTGGTTGTCGTTTTTTTGTCAACTTTCGATGCGTTTTGAACTATAAAGCCATTATTTATTACTGTAAATGAAATTTGTAAACTTATGCTTCAGTTTAGCGTTTGTTTTACTTTTATTCACTTTGAGATTGCATATTTGTATGTTCAAAATAATAACATATTTAATAATCGGACTCCTCCCCACAATAATTTTTGTTTGATTGTTATTTACATGTAATATTTTAATGCGTCTTAGACTAATGTTAAATAACAAATCTTTGCTTTTAATATAGAACTGAAAGGGACTTCCAGACTTGACCATAATGAAAACGTTTATTTGAATTCCTAAAAAAAGTGTATATTAAATTGCATTTACGATTAACTGTTGATACTTTAATGTTTTCTTTTATCCAGTGATAAACTTTACTTTAAAGGTTTCATGAGAATAAATAGTTATTTGTTATTAACATGTGTCACAATTACATTTTATTTTTTTACATGATTTGGTAATGTTGTGGTAATAATAATATGAAAAAATGGTCGAGTAAACTGACAAGTCATATTCATCAATGAAGCTTAAACGGCTTTAAATCATAGATGTGTTTGATGTGGATCACATTATAGTCACTTAATTTATTTTTAACGCGCTGTGCGGTATTATTGGTGCACTCATAATTGGTGCGCACTATTTAATGCCGCACGTTAACGTCCGGCTGACTCCTGAGCAATATTTTTTAATACTTCGAACTTCAAACTTATTTGCTGCAGTATCACTTTATGATGTGTGTAATTCACTATGCGTTTACTATTATCATGATTATATCATTATTATTCATGCAAACTAATAAAACGCGAAGCCCAAGCCTGGAGGTTTTCTCATAACTCATATATTCGTATATATTATAAAAATATATACTTTTCTATGTCCGTTCGTAACGCTAGATTTTAGAAAGCGAACCGCAAAAAAAAAGCCTTGAAAGAAAATACTTACAAAAAAACCAACAAAAAAACACCCAAAACACACACACTATTATTAAACGTCCGCATAAAAATGTTCAATATAAAAAAGAGATTGAATTTTTCTGTATTGGTCTCTACATTTTCTGATTATTTACTATGCGGCTTTCAGGCAAAAGGGACAATTTCAAAAACTGAAATATTTCCATTTTGAAAACTTCCGCTATTTTTGACGGGTAATACACTAGTTTTTATTAGAAATTAATATAGACACTATGTATTTTTTAAGCTAAAAATAAATAGAAAAGCTTTCCTTACTTGATCTTATCTTATCTGTTTACAGACGCTCCTTCTATACAGAAGATTATTGCGTCCTACGGTTATCTATAGTTTGTGTTTAGTCCTGCATTTTTATTTGAGATTTAAAGGTTGATAAAGTGTTGGTTTTCCTGGATTCTTCAGGCAACCCATTCCACGCCCCGAATTCCGGACGGGAAGAAGGAAAACTTGTATGTGTTTGTTCTTGCATACGGAATAAGAAAGGTGTTTTTATCCTTATGTCTATCTGAGGGTTGTATTAAGTTATCTTTGTGTTGTATTTCTAAATTAGAATGAATTGCTTTATGTACGATTACTACTTTGCTTTTGGTTCTTCTATCCTCTAGTGTTTCAAGGTTTAATGATTTAACTAATGGTGTTATTCTTGTCAGTTTTGAATATTCTCCAGTAATGAATCTGGCAGCTCTTTTTTGAATTTGTTCTGGTTTATCAATGTTTTCTTTGGTGGATGGGTCCCATACAGAAGATGCATATTCTAGTATAGGCCGCACGACAGTGAGGTAGCATTTTAGTTTTATATCTCTATTATATTATATAAGTGAAGTTTTCTGTTTTTGATCTTGGAATAATCATAAATATATCTATATTGTTAATCATGTCAGAGCTCAATAGCCAAAATATTATTGTCGATTGTAGTTAATGTTTTAATTAAATTTATTTAAGAGAAGCTACCCTCGCAAATAGCATTATTTTGATAGTTGTAAGGAACATTCATTGTCAATATCTCTATATATATTTCGCAATTACGATTATGTGCAAGTAAGCATGACGAATGACCCTTGCTGGGGTCAACTAATCACAGTTAACCGTTGGCAAGCGAAGGTAGTGGAGGGGTGGGGCATGTCTTGAGACAAGCAATGCTTTTTAATCACTTTCGTTGTTCATTCACAGAGTACATGTATTTCGTAGTGTATTGGTTATTACATCAGCCTGACACGCGGAAGGTATTAGGTTCAAGCCCCAGCGGAAGTATTTTTTAAATAAATTTTTTCTAAATGTTTTTGTTTATGCCCGTTATTTTCCCCCTTTCTTAGCGAACATAAACACCGCCTCGCATGTATTGCAGGGAATAAAAGCTTCCTTCAATGTTATACCAATTGTTTCATCAGGTAACTGTTTCTATAGTTCGCATATTTCTGGGAAAAGATCATAGACGAAGTTGTTGATCTCCAAATTTGCAACATGGCTGTAAATTTTGTTTCTAAACGTAACTTCGACCACGAGTTCTCTGTTGTTCTAAGTGACGGAAACGAAGTCATAATATACTTTCAACAATAGGCTCAATACATGAATACTTCAGGAGTATATGGAGTCAAGGCAGAAATTGTTGCAATGTCCGAAATACTTCACAAAAATACTTCGCGGTCCCCATACGCTCACTCGTTATGTTCCCATTTGTTCGTGGTACTGTTTGTGTCCGTTCTCCCCCTCCATTTTTATTTGCATTATCTATGAGTTAGTCTGCGGCGTATGCTAGGTCGCGGGTCGTATCTAGTATTATATAATGCTGGGTAAATCGAGCCTAAATATCTTAATAAACGGGGATAAAGCAAATGACCTTGAATTCAGCTATTCGCTATTTAGCTGTGAGGTAAAAAACTCCAAGTTCGACAATGTAATCTAAGATATTTTAATTTTCTAATTCTCCTATTTAAAGGCAACATTTCAAAGTCTAGTAGATTAGCTGGTGTTCAAAAATCATGTCTGTTTTCCGAGATTTGTATCTGCCAAAATCTCACACGGATTTCTACAGTAACCTCATCTTATTGAGAATACAACTTTTCCATTAACCGTTTTTTAGCATAACATGACTACATATTGACATTGATCGCCTAAAATTCCCTCTCCCGTAGTTAGACTGAAAGATTCAATTAAAAAGGATCAAGTCTCCATATAAAATGTTAGCAAAAGTCAAAGAATACTTTAAGTATTTAATAATTAACAGCAATTATATCATTTCCAAATGGTGTGTGGACATAGCAAAGAATGCGTAACATCGTTCAAGTTTATAAAAAATGGTTTTGGTGTAAGATCCGTGTCTATCTTGGGATAGTTATTTACTGTTAATTTAATGGACACTCAATCTCGCTGCACTTATAGTGATCGCAAATTTTTATCGGTACGTGAGTCAATGTTCGTCTTTGAAATGTTATTGGTTGTTTTTGGAATTTTACGGATAGAGCAATTTTCACTTTTAAAAGATGAAGGCTGACAAACTTGAATTAACTACAGGTACCGACACATCAGTGACATAGTCTCATACTACTTCAACCCCTTTGTTTGTCAGTTCATTAGCATTAGTATAATTGAGTTTGAAGTTTTGTCATTAGAAGCGTTCACATATTTAATATAGTTCCTTCATTTCTTTTATTAAGTTCTACCTTGACTTTTCTATTGTTTTATTAAACACTATTTTAACACTAAGACTTTTCATTTTCAGAAGCTAATTAACAAAAAGAAATTAGCCACCATAAACACAGTTCCAACAGGAGCATTCGATTAAGGCTCATGTTTAAATTGATAAGGTAAAGTAATTTTTGTTTCTACAACAGTAACGTTTGTCAAATATCAATAGAATTACTAGCATAGAAGTGTAACGACCTCATACTACTTAAAAGCCTCTTGGTTCTTCAGTTCAGTAGCATATCTTAATAGAAAAATGAATATCCAATTTGGAGTTTTAAGTTTTAACAGTTAAAACGTTTACATATTTAGGGGTAGTTCCTTCATTTCTTTATCAGTTCATTTTTTGGTTTTTATTTTATTTTATTTCAATAAAACGCTCAAATTTCTTTTTAAAAAATTCTTTGAATCTAATTAACGACGAGAAATGTGCGACCCCTAACAAAGTGCCGTCCAGGGCATTTTCCCTTTGTCCCCCTCTCGCAACGCCACTGAATGTAAAACGTGTGTAAATAAGTTCGTTACTATTTTGATGTTGAGCGCTGACGGTCCAGATGCTTACTTTGGTACAAAGCAATATAAATTCTAAAATTATTATCATTTATTATTTATATTATTATAATCAACTAATCGATTGTATTTCTCTTTTCTAATGCCATAAAATATTACAGTACTATTAGATTATGTCATAAGATTTACATACTTCTTTTAGCTCTACTGCTACGAATAGTTATCTTTCTCTTTCTGTGGCAAGACAATTCTATAGAAATTTACTTAATGAACCGTTGCAACCAAAGTGAGTCAAAAATACTTAAACCAAATGACAAAATGTGGTTACAACAGTTTACAGATTTAAGTCATTTGCCCCTTTTTTTCTTGGTTTCTAGTTTACGTTTTTTAAAAGACCTGATAGTAAATTGTAGATTGGTGTAGTTTTATTTGGTAGTTAGTAGAGTTAAAATACATATAGTGACCTGAATAATTCTCCATTTAACGTAACGTATTTCAAATTTACTACTTAAGTGGTAGGTCTGCGTTTATTTAAAAAAAAATACATGTGTTCATTCTCTAGAATGTATGATATTCTTTTGTGAACTGTCTAGTAAAATGCAGTAAAGTTATGGGGGCGAGACTGCAATCAGGCTTTTAAATAGGTTTCTTTGCCGAAACGTTCGCTTTTCTGTTACGTCCTGTCAGGCCTACAAATACCCTGTTTTATATTATACATTTACCTAGTAAAATGCAAGAAAGTAGAAACTAAAATAAAGTTAAATAATAAAAAAATATATAAATGAGCGTCTAAATGTATTATTATTACTTCTTTATGAAAAAAATAGTGTGAATAAAAGTTTATTTGTAGCTAAGTATCTTACTTATTTGACAACAAAACTTAAAAAATTTAATGAAACGGAAACAAACATGTGTTTGTAAGCACATTGCGAGCACGTTGTTATGAACCAATAAACAATGTAAATTGTGCTACAATACTGTACTCATTTCTATCAAATAACACAGTTTATAAAATTTAAAACATTTAAAAATAGAAACAAGAAAATTACAAATTTGTGCGTGGATATAAGAAAAAAACAACAACTGAACACTTTTGAGCTGCAATGATATTCAATTTTATTCATTTAGTAACACAATGTATGTCTCAGTCTGCCTTGATTTCATGCATAAACACATCGCAGTTCTTACTTGCATCGCATCCTCGACCAATTTGTCATCGAATGTGTATCGCCAAACTTCAGCAGTGGCATCTGTGTACTGTCTCTCTTTAAGAAGAAGATATGTGGCTGCATGTTTTAATTAACGCTTGGCCTACAGACGTTACAAAGTTAGTTGTGTAGTCATCGACGGTTAAGATGAGGTTACTGACGTTACCACACACATTTCCAATCAAATCGTTGACTGTGCAAAGAAGAGATTTAACCAAGTTAGCAAATTTTTCATGAGTTATTCCACAAATGCTTAACTTGGCCAATATGTCTTTCATGATGGCAGTAGGAGATAGAATACAATTGTCGACCACATCTAGAATTTTAGCTAGCAATGCCTTCAAATTGTAAACTGTGTTACCAACAAGGCCAGTCACGGTGTTTAAGGGGTCACCCAAGATAGATGTCGCGTCTGTAGCGACAATGGTGGTGATTGCGACAAGCAGGATCATGTAGAAAGATCGCATTCTCTGGATGTTTTCGTTTGCTGTAGAGTAGAATGTAAGACGTCAGTGGAGTTGTGACTATAGACTGAATACGCCGGTATTTATACTGTGCAAGTGTCACTAATAACCATCCTAGGATTACATTAGCTTGTCTCAGTCTTAGCGAATAGAGATTGCTTTTTTGGTCATTATTGAAATATTGCTCCAAAATCGATGCAGTCTCACACTAACGTGTCGGCATCAAATAAATCTTTGGTTATGAAGCCAAACATCTATAACTGTGATACATCTGTTGCTAATCTGGGGATTTCACTAAGATTAATTTGGTAGGCTCTAGCATTCGTTTTGTTTAATAATCGACTTGATCTCTGTATGTGGTGTTAAATTCTTGTTAATAATAAGCTTAGGGTTCACTGTAAGGATTTAATTTTAGAACATCTGAATGTTAATTAATGTCTTGAGCGTTATTCAGAGGCGGATTCAGACTGCACGGGGTCCCTGACTGCAATTCAAACTGGGGCCCTATACAGTCAGCATCCCTTTAATATAAAATTAGCTAGCAGCTAATATAAGACTGTAACTAATAACTAATAACTAAGTAGTCCATTGGTTCCTTTCTCATACTTTGTACCAGCCAAAAAGATTATTCATGAAAAAACCAAACACGAAGAAATAACTGTTTGCCGGTATCCTAAAATTGAGTGTAAAAAGACAATTTTAAAAAAAAAGACAAAAGACACTTAATCCGCCATAGGCGCTATTTCAAATGATATAGTTTGTTTCATTTCATTTTTAAAAAAAGATTAATAAAATATAACTTTTGTTGTTAGTCTTTTGTAAGTGCATATTAAGGAAGATATTAACAGGTACCATAATGGAAATATGTCTCTGCAATGTCAGGTAAGAAGTTATAATAGTATTAGTTAGGGGTTTAATGGGTTGCATATTTATAAAATTTATTGAAATTAAGTTAAACAGTCAATGAAGTAAAACTTTACAAGTATGTGGATGGTTATAGGACTTAGAAGTTCTGAAAGCTAACTATGATGTGTCTGTATTGAAGTGATCAGATAGTTAAAAGCTAGTAAAATATATCAGATTTACGAGAAAAGACATCTGGCAGCTGGCTTAGTGTGGTGTCCCAATTTAGACTTTAGAGATCTAAAGGCGGGGCTTCGATGTGCATGGAAAGGCGTAACTATACCTTTTTCTAAAGATATTTGACGAAACATCAAAGCCTACATTCGAAAAAACAAACTTTTAAAGAAAATTAAGGTATTGAAAATTCTTTTAACATATTAATAGCATGAATAAATGTTTATTTAATTTTAAGTTGTTAAAAACAAATATTGTTTTTTTAAATCAGAAGGTCGCCTTTTTAAATCCCTTATATTAACTTCGCGGCCGTCTCGTCATCTCATCATCTCATGGGCGGGCGGTAAAACAAAAGTCGAAAATGACCCACTTCCAGTGATCCGATCGAGCTGAAATTTGGCACACGGACCCGTCTCACCTAACAATGCATAGTATCAACATTTTAGATCGATCGATCGTACCGTAATCAAATAAACGCATTTTTAGTTTTTTCTTTATATAACGTATGTTATTCAAATTCACGGTTTGTTATTGTTTTTTTCTTCCACTTCCACGTGAGATTTTGAGTTGACGCCGACCGTCGTGCCGACACCCCCTCACGTCCCACCCCCCGTTATTAAAGACAAGGGACATCACTCTGTGTCCGTCTGTAAATTTTAGTAGATTTGGAACATAATCAATACTTTTAATTCTGTCTCATATATAAGGGTTTTATAGTCAAAAACTTTGTTTTTACGGGTTTGTTTTTTAAATCCCTTATAATAACTTCGCGGCCGGTCATCTCTGTCGTCATCTCATGGGCGGGCGGGCGGAAAAACAAAAGTGAAAAATAACCCACTTCCCGTGATCTGATCGAGCTGAAATTTGGCACACGGACCCGTCTAACCTGACAATGCATCGTTGCAAAATTTCACGGTTTGTTCTTGTTTTTTTCCCACGTGAAAGTTTGAGTTGACGCTTTGAGGCGACCCATCGACGTACCCGCGTGCTTTTGTTTACATTTCACGTGTCATGCTGAGCTCGGTCAAGCGAATCGGTGACCAGACTTTTCCCCCTCTACCACACCCTCCCCCCCCCCAAGGGTTAGGAAGCAAAGTTGAGTTACGACAGATTCAGTCTGTACATATTTGTAAATACTTTTAGTTATGTCTCATATATAAGGGATTTATAGTCAAAAACTTTGTTTTTACGGGTTTGTTTTATTACCACCTTTTTATTAACTCGCTTTCGTTCCTGTTTGTTGGTTGGTTTGTTGGTTTGTCCAAGATTTTCTCAAATCTGCCAACGTTGAATTGAACCATTTCGGATAGTCCTGGAGATCTGAAATTTTTACCACAGATAGATCTTGGATGACAATGCATTGTATCTAAATTTCAGATCAATCGAATATACCGTTATTAAATTATTGAGCTTTTTAGTTTATCTATAATCTGTATATAAGAATCTGTATCGTCTGCTTTTGTTGAAATCCGTGAGTTCCCCCCTTGACCACATCACAATGTTTTTAAAACGTTGGGCGGGCGCTTGTCAGATGTTAGGTAAAAAAACGGAGGTAAAAAAATATTTTAAAAAGCCAGGTTGTTATAAGTTGACTAAATTATAAATCTTTAATTTCTATACCAAACACCCGCCCCAAGTTTTGAGTCATATTAAATAAAAGTACTTGTACTTATAAGTTTTAAATTATTTTCTTCTTTTTAGTCCACTTATAATAAGTGGTTTTTAAAAATACTTTTTTTTACCTCTATTAATTGAATCCTTTATATTAAATCGTAGCGTCTGCCTGTTGCAAAAACTTTGGATCGATCTTTAACCCACTTCCCGGTATCCTATCGAGCAGAAATTTTGCAGGCAGACTCGTGGCGACAACAAACACGACCTGTCACACTTTCACATCGTTCGAAATTACAGTATTTAAATTATTGAATTTTTAGATTATCTCTATGTATCTCTAAGAAACATATACATATTTAAGCTATCCTATCGCGCGATGTGTATTATATTGAACATGCTTTTATAATATTTTCCCGATCGTAAATTTTTATGCTAGTCTGTCACGCGGAGCATATAACATTGATCATACTTTTAGTTATGTCTCATATATAAAGGATTTATAGTTAATAAAACTTTGTTTTTTACGGTTTTTTTATTGTTCCACAAAGCAACGTAATTCTCTACCATTAGAAATCCACAGTATTCTAAGAACTAAAACCTTGGGGACTGTACTAAACACATCTCTTCAAACTTTATTTCCAAAATTTATTAATCAACAATCAAACGTATCTTTAAATGATAAAAGTAGCTTATCTACACTGTAATTTCGTTAAATGTTGTATTAAGGATATGAATGTTTTAAAATAAATGCAGTAACAATTTTATAATCAAAATAATTTTATAATTTATAAAGAGCTGTTCCTCAGTACGTATCTGGACTCACACAAGTTTAAATAAATATATTAAAACAATATAATTATTATTGCATTCAATGTAAAAAGCGTCGTAGCGTGGGTTTGTGCCACACGGAGCATAACCTAGGTTTGCCCCCCCCCCAAAAAAAAGGAGTTGATGCTATAACAATCAACATACATAATTTGAAATGTGTGTCACGTCCGCCCCGTCCTATCTGTGACGCTGCTAATTTTAGAAAGCAGCGCACAACATTACTGCACCAAAAATAACTCTTTTCGAACTTTCCGCCTAAAATTGTTCAATAGGAAAATAAATGAATAAAAATAAAAATAAATAAAATAAATTAAAGTTCTGTATTATCTTAATTTGTTATTTTGATGTGTATTTATTTTGAAAACTTCCGTCATTTTTGACGGGTGATACACTAGCCAATATACATAATTTGCGATGTATGTGTTTCACGCCCCGTCTGTCCTCTTCGTGACGCTATGCGAGGTAACTCCCGATTAAAAAAATGTAAAAATGTCGCGTTCCAGATTAACATAAGGTGTTTCTCGCAATAAAATATTGTGTCGTGACGTCATTATTTGAGCTTTTATTAATGTGTGAAGGGAATGAAGTAAAAAGAGCCTTGTTTTATTTGATGTGATCAATGTTATTTTTCTTTTTTGTATTATTCATGACCGTTTTTGTGTATATGTCCATGTCAATATTATGTATGTAATTATAAATTTAATTTTCTATATCAAATTTTAACATTCGTTTTTCTGTTTATGAAATTTACAATTGGTTGTCGTTTTTTTGTCAACTTTCGATGCGTTTTGAACTATAAAGCCATTATTTATTACTGTAAATGAAATTTGTAAACTTATGCTTCAGTTTAGCGTTTGTTTTACTTTTATTCACTTTGAGATTGCATATTTGTATGTTCAAAATAATAACATATTTAATAATCGGACTCCTCCCCACAATAATTTTTGTTTGATTGTTATTTACATGTAATATTTTAATGCGTCTTAGACTAATGTTAAATAACAAATCTTTGCTTTTAATATAGAACTGAAAGGGACTTCCAGACTTGACCATAATGAAAACGTTTATTTGAATTCCTAAAAAAAGTGTATATTAAATTGCATTTACGATTAACTGTTGATACTTTAATGTTTTCTTTTATCCAGTGATAAACTTTACTTTAAAGGTTTCATGAGAATAAATAGTTATTTGTTATTAACATGTGTCACAATTACATTTTATTTTTTTACATGATTTGGTAATGTTGTGGTAATAATAATATGAAAAAATGGTCGAGTAAACTGACAAGTCATATTCATCAATGAAGCTTAAACGGCTTTAAATCATAGATGTGTTTGATGTGGATCACATTATAGTCACTTAATTTATTTTTAACGCGCTGTGCGGTATTATTGGTGCACTCATAATTGGTGCGCACTATTTAATGCCGCACGTTAACGTCCGGCTGACTCCTGAGCAATATTTTTTAATACTTCGAACTTCAAACTTATTTGCTGCAGTATCACTTTATGATGTGTGTAATTCACTATGCGTTTACTATTATCATGATTATATCATTATTATTCATGCAAACTAATAAAACGCGAAGCCCAAGCCTGGAGGTTTTCTCATAACTCATATATTCGTATATATTATAAAAATATATACTTTTCTATGTCCGTTCGTAACGCTAGATTTTAGAAAGCGAACCGCAAAAAAAAAGCCTTGAAAGAAAATACTTACAAAAAAACCAACAAAAAAACACCCAAAACACACACACTATTATTAAACGTCCGCATAAAAATGTTCAATATAAAAAAGAGATTGAATTTTTCTGTATTGGTCTCTACATTTTCTGATTATTTACTATGCGGCTTTCAGGCAAAAGGGACAATTTCAAAAACTGAAATATTTCCATTTTGAAAACTTCCGCTATTTTTGACGGGTAATACACTAGTTTTTATTAGAAATTAATATAGACACTATGTATTTTTTAAGCTAAAAATAAATAGAAAAGCTTTCCTTACTTGATCTTATCTTATCTGTTTACAGACGCTCCTTCTATACAGAAGATTATTGCGTCCTACGGTTATCTATAGTTTGTGTTTAGTCCTGCATTTTTATTTGAGATTTAAAGGTTGATAAAGTGTTGGTTTTCCTGGATTCTTCAGGCAACCCATTCCACGCCCCGAATTCCGGACGGGAAGAAGGAAAACTTGTATGTGTTTGTTCTTGCATACGGAATAAGAAAGGTGTTTTTATCCTTATGTCTATCTGAGGGTTGTATTAAGTTATCTTTGTGTTGTATTTCTAAATTAGAATGAATTGCTTTATGTACGATTACTACTTTGCTTTTGGTTCTTCTATCCTCTAGTGTTTCAAGGTTTAATGATTTAACTAATGGTGTTATTCTTGTCAGTTTTGAATATTCTCCAGTAATGAATCTGGCAGCTCTTTTTTGAATTTGTTCTGGTTTATCAATGTTTTCTTTGGTGGATGGGTCCCATACAGAAGATGCATATTCTAGTATAGGCCGCACGACAGTGAGGTAGCATTTTAGTTTTATATCTCTATTATATTATATAAGTGAAGTTTTCTGTTTTTGATCTTGGAATAATCATAAATATATCTATATTGTTAATCATGTCAGAGCTCAATAGCCAAAATATTATTGTCGATTGTAGTTAATGTTTTAATTAAATTTATTTAAGAGAAGCTACCCTCGCAAATAGCATTATTTTGATAGTTGTAAGGAACATTCATTGTCAATATCTCTATATATATTTCGCAATTACGATTATGTGCAAGTAAGCATGACGAATGACCCTTGCTGGGGTCAACTAATCACAGTTAACCGTTGGCAAGCGAAGGTAGTGGAGGGGTGGGGCATGTCTTGAGACAAGCAATGCTTTTTAATCACTTTCGTTGTTCATTCACAGAGTACATGTATTTCGTAGTGTATTGGTTATTACATCAGCCTGACACGCGGAAGGTATTAGGTTCAAGCCCCAGCGGAAGTATTTTTTAAATAAATTTTTTCTAAATGTTTTTGTTTATGCCCGTTATTTTCCCCCTTTCTTAGCGAACATAAACACCGCCTCGCATGTATTGCAGGGAATAAAAGCTTCCTTCAATGTTATACCAATTGTTTCATCAGGTAACTGTTTCTATAGTTCGCATATTTCTGGGAAAAGATCATAGACGAAGTTGTTGATCTCCAAATTTGCAACATGGCTGTAAATTTTGTTTCTAAACGTAACTTCGACCACGAGTTCTCTGTTGTTCTAAGTGACGGAAACGAAGTCATAATATACTTTCAACAATAGGCTCAATACATGAATACTTCAGGAGTATATGGAGTCAAGGCAGAAATTGTTGCAATGTCCGAAATACTTCACAAAAATACTTCGCGGTCCCCATACGCTCACTCGTTATGTTCCCATTTGTTCGTGGTACTGTTTGTGTCCGTTCTCCCCCTCCATTTTTATTTGCATTATCTATGAGTTAGTCTGCGGCGTATGCTAGGTCGCGGGTCGTATCTAGTATTATATAATGCTGGGTAAATCGAGCCTAAATATCTTAATAAACGGGGATAAAGCAAATGACCTTGAATTCAGCTATTCGCTATTTAGCTGTGAGGTAAAAAACTCCAAGTTCGACAATGTAATCTAAGATATTTTAATTTTCTAATTCTCCTATTTAAAGGCAACATTTCAAAGTCTAGTAGATTAGCTGGTGTTCAAAAATCATGTCTGTTTTCCGAGATTTGTATCTGCCAAAATCTCACACGGATTTCTACAGTAACCTCATCTTATTGAGAATACAACTTTTCCATTAACCGTTTTTTAGCATAACATGACTACATATTGACATTGATCGCCTAAAATTCCCTCTCCCGTAGTTAGACTGAAAGATTCAATTAAAAAGGATCAAGTCTCCATATAAAATGTTAGCAAAAGTCAAAGAATACTTTAAGTATTTAATAATTAACAGCAATTATATCATTTCCAAATGGTGTGTGGACATAGCAAAGAATGCGTAACATCGTTCAAGTTTATAAAAAATGGTTTTGGTGTAAGATCCGTGTCTATCTTGGGATAGTTATTTACTGTTAATTTAATGGACACTCAATCTCGCTGCACTTATAGTGATCGCAAATTTTTATCGGTACGTGAGTCAATGTTCGTCTTTGAAATGTTATTGGTTGTTTTTGGAATTTTACGGATAGAGCAATTTTCACTTTTAAAAGATGAAGGCTGACAAACTTGAATTAACTACAGGTACCGACACATCAGTGACATAGTCTCATACTACTTCAACCCCTTTGTTTGTCAGTTCATTAGCATTAGTATAATTGAGTTTGAAGTTTTGTCATTAGAAGCGTTCACATATTTAATATAGTTCCTTCATTTCTTTTATTAAGTTCTACCTTGACTTTTCTATTGTTTTATTAAACACTATTTTAACACTAAGACTTTTCATTTTCAGAAGCTAATTAACAAAAAGAAATTAGCCACCATAAACACAGTTCCAACAGGAGCATTCGATTAAGGCTCATGTTTAAATTGATAAGGTAAAGTAATTTTTGTTTCTACAACAGTAACGTTTGTCAAATATCAATAGAATTACTAGCATAGAAGTGTAACGACCTCATACTACTTAAAAGCCTCTTGGTTCTTCAGTTCAGTAGCATATCTTAATAGAAAAATGAATATCCAATTTGGAGTTTTAAGTTTTAACAGTTAAAACGTTTACATATTTAGGGGTAGTTCCTTCATTTCTTTATCAGTTCATTTTTTGGTTTTTATTTTATTTTATTTCAATAAAACGCTCAAATTTCTTTTTAAAAAATTCTTTGAATCTAATTAACGACGAGAAATGTGCGACCCCTAACAAAGTGCCGTCCAGGGCATTTTCCCTTTGTCCCCCTCTCGCAACGCCACTGAATGTAAAACGTGTGTAAATAAGTTCGTTACTATTTTGATGTTGAGCGCTGACGGTCCAGATGCTTACTTTGGTACAAAGCAATATAAATTCTAAAATTATTATCATTTATTATTTATATTATTATAATCAACTAATCGATTGTATTTCTCTTTTCTAATGCCATAAAATATTACAGTACTATTAGATTATGTCATAAGATTTACATACTTCTTTTAGCTCTACTGCTACGAATAGTTATCTTTCTCTTTCTGTGGCAAGACAATTCTATAGAAATTTACTTAATGAACCGTTGCAACCAAAGTGAGTCAAAAATACTTAAACCAAATGACAAAATGTGGTTACAACAGTTTACAGATTTAAGTCATTTGCCCCTTTTTTTCTTGGTTTCTAGTTTACGTTTTTTAAAAGACCTGATAGTAAATTGTAGATTGGTGTAGTTTTATTTGGTAGTTAGTAGAGTTAAAATACATATAGTGACCTGAATAATTCTCCATTTAACGTAACGTATTTCAAATTTACTACTTAAGTGGTAGGTCTGCGTTTATTTAAAAAAAAATACATGTGTTCATTCTCTAGAATGTATGATATTCTTTTGTGAACTGTCTAGTAAAATGCAGTAAAGTTATGGGGGCGAGACTGCAATCAGGCTTTTAAATAGGTTTCTTTGCCGAAACGTTCGCTTTTCTGTTACGTCCTGTCAGGCCTACAAATACCCTGTTTTATATTATACATTTACCTAGTAAAATGCAAGAAAGTAGAAACTAAAATAAAGTTAAATAATAAAAAAATATATAAATGAGCGTCTAAATGTATTATTATTACTTCTTTATGAAAAAAATAGTGTGAATAAAAGTTTATTTGTAGCTAAGTATCTTACTTATTTGACAACAAAACTTAAAAAATTTAATGAAACGGAAACAAACATGTGTTTGTAAGCACATTGCGAGCACGTTGTTATGAACCAATAAACAATGTAAATTGTGCTACAATACTGTACTCATTTCTATCAAATAACACAGTTTATAAAATTTAAAACATTTAAAAATAGAAACAAGAAAATTACAAATTTGTGCGTGGATATAAGAAAAAAACAACAACTGAACACTTTTGAGCTGCAATGATATTCAATTTTATTCATTTAGTAACACAATGTATGTCTCAGTCTGCCTTGATTTCATGCATAAACACATCGCAGTTCTTACTTGCATCGCATCCTCGACCAATTTGTCATCGAATGTGTATCGCCAAACTTCAGCAGTGGCATCTGTGTACTGTCTCTCTTTAAGAAGAAGATATGTGGCTGCATGTTTTAATTAACGCTTGGCCTACAGACGTTACAAAGTTAGTTGTGTAGTCATCGACGGTTAAGATGAGGTTACTGACGTTACCACACACATTTCCAATCAAATCGTTGACTGTGCAAAGAAGAGATTTAACCAAGTTAGCAAATTTTTCATGAGTTATTCCACAAATGCTTAACTTGGCCAATATGTCTTTCATGATGGCAGTAGGAGATAGAATACAATTGTCGACCACATCTAGAATTTTAGCTAGCAATGCCTTCAAATTGTAAACTGTGTTACCAACAAGGCCAGTCACGGTGTTTAAGGGGTCACCCAAGATAGATGTCGCGTCTGTAGCGACAATGGTGGTGATTGCGACAAGCAGGATCATGTAGAAAGATCGCATTCTCTGGATGTTTTCGTTTGCTGTAGAGTAGAATGTAAGACGTCAGTGGAGTTGTGACTATAGACTGAATACGCCGGTATTTATACTGTGCAAGTGTCACTAATAACCATCCTAGGATTACATTAGCTTGTCTCAGTCTTAGCGAATAGAGATTGCTTTTTTGGTCATTATTGAAATATTGCTCCAAAATCGATGCAGTCTCACACTAACGTGTCGGCATCAAATAAATCTTTGGTTATGAAGCCAAACATCTATAACTGTGATACATCTGTTGCTAATCTGGGGATTTCACTAAGATTAATTTGGTAGGCTCTAGCATTCGTTTTGTTTAATAATCGACTTGATCTCTGTATGTGGTGTTAAATTCTTGTTAATAATAAGCTTAGGGTTCACTGTAAGGATTTAATTTTAGAACATCTGAATGTTAATTAATGTCTTGAGCGTTATTCAGAGGCGGATTCAGACTGCACGGGGTCCCTGACTGCAATTCAAACTGGGGCCCTATACAGTCAGCATCCCTTTAATATAAAATTAGCTAGCAGCTAATATAAGACTGTAACTAATAACTAATAACTAAGTAGTCCATTGGTTCCTTTCTCATACTTTGTACCAGCCAAAAAGATTATTCATGAAAAAACCAAACACGAAGAAATAACTGTTTGCCGGTATCCTAAAATTGAGTGTAAAAAGACAATTTTAAAAAAAAAGACAAAAGACACTTAATCCGCCATAGGCGCTATTTCAAATGATATAGTTTGTTTCATTTCATTTTTAAAAAAAGATTAATAAAATATAACTTTTGTTGTTAGTCTTTTGTAAGTGCATATTAAGGAAGATATTAACAGGTACCATAATGGAAATATGTCTCTGCAATGTCAGGTAAGAAGTTATAATAGTATTAGTTAGGGGTTTAATGGGTTGCATATTTATAAAATTTATTGAAATTAAGTTAAACAGTCAATGAAGTAAAACTTTACAAGTATGTGGATGGTTATAGGACTTAGAAGTTCTGAAAGCTAACTATGATGTGTCTGTATTGAAGTGATCAGATAGTTAAAAGCTAGTAAAATATATCAGATTTACGAGAAAAGACATCTGGCAGCTGGCTTAGTGTGGTGTCCCAATTTAGACTTTAGAGATCTAAAGGCGGGGCTTCGATGTGCATGGAAAGGCGTAACTATACCTTTTTCTAAAGATATTTGACGAAACATCAAAGCCTACATTCGAAAAAACAAACTTTTAAAGAAAATTAAGGTATTGAAAATTCTTTTAACATATTAATAGCATGAATAAATGTTTATTTAATTTTAAGTTGTTAAAAACAAATATTGTTTTTTTAAATCAGAAGGTCGCCTTTTTAAATCCCTTATATTAACTTCGCGGCCGTCTCGTCATCTCATCATCTCATGGGCGGGCGGTAAAACAAAAGTCGAAAATGACCCACTTCCAGTGATCCGATCGAGCTGAAATTTGGCACACGGACCCGTCTCACCTAACAATGCATAGTATCAACATTTTAGATCGATCGATCGTACCGTAATCAAATAAACGCATTTTTAGTTTTTTCTTTATATAACGTATGTTATTCAAATTCACGGTTTGTTATTGTTTTTTTCTTCCACTTCCACGTGAGATTTTGAGTTGACGCCGACCGTCGTGCCGACACCCCCTCACGTCCCACCCCCCGTTATTAAAGACAAGGGACATCACTCTGTGTCCGTCTGTAAATTTTAGTAGATTTGGAACATAATCAATACTTTTAATTCTGTCTCATATATAAGGGTTTTATAGTCAAAAACTTTGTTTTTACGGGTTTGTTTTTTAAATCCCTTATAATAACTTCGCGGCCGGTCATCTCTGTCGTCATCTCATGGGCGGGCGGGCGGAAAAACAAAAGTGAAAAATAACCCACTTCCCGTGATCTGATCGAGCTGAAATTTGGCACACGGACCCGTCTAACCTGACAATGCATCGTTGCAAAATTTCACGGTTTGTTCTTGTTTTTTTCCCACGTGAAAGTTTGAGTTGACGCTTTGAGGCGACCCATCGACGTACCCGCGTGCTTTTGTTTACATTTCACGTGTCATGCTGAGCTCGGTCAAGCGAATCGGTGACCAGACTTTTCCCCCTCTACCACACCCTCCCCCCCCCCAAGGGTTAGGAAGCAAAGTTGAGTTACGACAGATTCAGTCTGTACATATTTGTAAATACTTTTAGTTATGTCTCATATATAAGGGATTTATAGTCAAAAACTTTGTTTTTACGGGTTTGTTTTATTACCACCTTTTTATTAACTCGCTTTCGTTCCTGTTTGTTGGTTGGTTTGTTGGTTTGTCCAAGATTTTCTCAAATCTGCCAACGTTGAATTGAACCATTTCGGATAGTCCTGGAGATCTGAAATTTTTACCACAGATAGATCTTGGATGACAATGCATTGTATCTAAATTTCAGATCAATCGAATATACCGTTATTAAATTATTGAGCTTTTTAGTTTATCTATAATCTGTATATAAGAATCTGTATCGTCTGCTTTTGTTGAAATCCGTGAGTTCCCCCCTTGACCACATCACAATGTTTTTAAAACGTTGGGCGGGCGCTTGTCAGATGTTAGGTAAAAAAACGGAGGTAAAAAAATATTTTAAAAAGCCAGGTTGTTATAAGTTGACTAAATTATAAATCTTTAATTTCTATACCAAACACCCGCCCCAAGTTTTGAGTCATATTAAATAAAAGTACTTGTACTTATAAGTTTTAAATTATTTTCTTCTTTTTAGTCCACTTATAATAAGTGGTTTTTAAAAATACTTTTTTTTACCTCTATTAATTGAATCCTTTATATTAAATCGTAGCGTCTGCCTGTTGCAAAAACTTTGGATCGATCTTTAACCCACTTCCCGGTATCCTATCGAGCAGAAATTTTGCAGGCAGACTCGTGGCGACAACAAACACGACCTGTCACACTTTCACATCGTTCGAAATTACAGTATTTAAATTATTGAATTTTTAGATTATCTCTATGTATCTCTAAGAAACATATACATATTTAAGCTATCCTATCGCGCGATGTGTATTATATTGAACATGCTTTTATAATATTTTCCCGATCGTAAATTTTTATGCTAGTCTGTCACGCGGAGCATATAACATTGATCATACTTTTAGTTATGTCTCATATATAAAGGATTTATAGTTAATAAAACTTTGTTTTTTACGGTTTTTTTATTGTTCCACAAAGCAACGTAATTCTCTACCATTAGAAATCCACAGTATTCTAAGAACTAAAACCTTGGGGACTGTACTAAACACATCTCTTCAAACTTTATTTCCAAAATTTATTAATCAACAATCAAACGTATCTTTAAATGATAAAAGTAGCTTATCTACACTGTAATTTCGTTAAATGTTGTATTAAGGATATGAATGTTTTAAAATAAATGCAGTAACAATTTTATAATCAAAATAATTTTATAATTTATAAAGAGCTGTTCCTCAGTACGTATCTGGACTCACACAAGTTTAAATAAATATATTAAAACAATATAATTATTATTGCATTCAATGTAAAAAGCGTCGTAGCGTGGGTTTGTGCCACACGGAGCATAACCTAGGTTTGCCCCCCCCCAAAAAGGAGTTGATGCTATAACAATCAACATACATAATTTGAAATGTGTGTCACGTCCGCCCCGTCCTATCTGTGACGCTGCTAATTTTAGAAAGCAGCGCACAACATTACTGCACCAAAAATAACTCTTTTCGAACTTTCCGCCTAAAATTGTTCAATAGGAAAATAAATGAATAAAAATAAAAATAAATAAAATAAATTAAAGTTCTGTATTATCTTAATTTGTTATTTTGATGTGTATTTATTTTGAAAACTTCCGTCATTTTTGACGGGTGATACACTAGCCAATATACATAATTTGCGATGTATGTGTTTCACGCCCCGTCTGTCCTCTTCGTGACGCTATGCGAGGTAACTCCCGATTAAAAAAATGTAAAAATGTCGCGTTCCAGATTAACATAAGGTGTTTCTCGCAATAAAATATTGTGTCGTGACGTCATTATTTGAGCTTTTATTAATGTGTGAAGGGAATGAAGTAAAAAGAGCATTGTTTTATTTGATGTGATCAATGTTATTTTTCTTTTTTGTATTATTCATGACCGTTTTTGTGTATATGTCCATGTCAATATTATGTATGTAATTATAAATTTAATTTTCTATATCAAATTTTAACATTCGTTTTTCTGTTTATGAAATTTACAATTGGTTGTCGTTTTTTTGTCAACTTTCGATGCGTTTTGAACTATAAAGCCATTATTTATTACTGTAAATGAAATTTGTAAACTTATGCTTCAGTTTAGCGTTTGTTTTACTTTTATTCACTTTGAGATTGCATATTTGTATGTTCAAAATAATAACATATTTAATAATCGGACTCCTCCCCACAATAATTTTTGTTTGATTGTTATTTACATGTAATATTTTAATGCGTCTTAGACTAATGTTAAATAACAAATCTTTGCTTTTAATATAGAACTGAAAGGGACTTCCAGACTTGACCATAATGAAAACGTTTATTTGAATTCCTAAAAAAAGTGTATATTAAATTGCATTTACGATTAACTGTTGATACTTTAATGTTTTCTTTTATCCAGTGATAAACTTTACTTTAAAGGTTTCATGAGAATAAATAGTTATTTGTTATTAACATGTGTCACAATTACATTTTATTTTTTTACATGATTTGGTAATGTTGTGGTAATAATAATATGAAAAAATGGTCGAGTAAACTGACAAGTCATATTCATCAATGAAGCTTAAACGGCTTTAAATCATAGATGTGTTTGATGTGGATCACATTATAGTCACTTAATTTATTTTTAACGCGCTGTGCGGTATTATTGGTGCACTCATAATTGGTGCGCACTATTTAATGCCGCACGTTAACGTCCGGCTGACTCCTGAGCAATATTTTTTAATACTTCGAACTTCAAACTTATTTGCTGCAGTATCACTTTATGATGTGTGTAATTCACTATGCGTTTACTATTATCATGATTATATCATTATTATTCATGCAAACTAATAAAACGCGAAGCCCAAGCCTGGAGGTTTTCTCATAACTCATATATTCGTATATATTATAAAAATATATACTTTTCTATGTCCGTTCGTAACGCTAGATTTTAGAAAGCGAACCGCAAAAAAAAAGCCTTGAAAGAAAATACTTACAAAAAAACCAACAAAAAAACACCCAAAACACACACACTATTATTAAACGTCCGCATAAAAATGTTCAATATAAAAAAGAGATTGAATTTTTCTGTATTGGTCTCTACATTTTCTGATTATTTACTATGCGGCTTTCAGGCAAAAGGGACAATTTCAAAAACTGAAATATTTCCATTTTGAAAACTTCCGCTATTTTTGACGGGTAATACACTAGTTTTTATTAGAAATTAATATAGACACTATGTATTTTTTAAGCTAAAAATAAATAGAAAAGCTTTCCTTACTTGATCTTATCTTATCTGTTTACAGACGCTCCTTCTATACAGAAGATTATTGCGTCCTACGGTTATCTATAGTTTGTGTTTAGTCCTGCATTTTTATTTGAGATTTAAAGGTTGATAAAGTGTTGGTTTTCCTGGATTCTTCAGGCAACCCATTCCACGCCCCGAATTCCGGACGGGAAGAAGGAAAACTTGTATGTGTTTGTTCTTGCATACGGAATAAGAAAGGTGTTTTTATCCTTATGTCTATCTGAGGGTTGTATTAAGTTATCTTTGTGTTGTATTTCTAAATTAGAATGAATTGCTTTATGTACGATTACTACTTTGCTTTTGGTTCTTCTATCCTCTAGTGTTTCAAGGTTTAATGATTTAACTAATGGTGTTATTCTTGTCAGTTTTGAATATTCTCCAGTAATGAATCTGGCAGCTCTTTTTTGAATTTGTTCTGGTTTATCAATGTTTTCTTTGGTGGATGGGTCCCATACAGAAGATGCATATTCTAGTATAGGCCGCACGACAGTGAGGTAGCATTTTAGTTTTATATCTCTATTATATTATATAAGTGAAGTTTTCTGTTTTTGATCTTGGAATAATCATAAATATATCTATATTGTTAATCATGTCAGAGCTCAATAGCCAAAATATTATTGTCGATTGTAGTTAATGTTTTAATTAAATTTATTTAAGAGAAGCTACCCTCGCAAATAGCATTATTTTGATAGTTGTAAGGAACATTCATTGTCAATATCTCTATATATATTTCGCAATTACGATTATGTGCAAGTAAGCATGACGAATGACCCTTGCTGGGGTCAACTAATCACAGTTAACCGTTGGCAAGCGAAGGTAGTGGAGGGGTGGGGCATGTCTTGAGACAAGCAATGCTTTTTAATCACTTTCGTTGTTCATTCACAGAGTACATGTATTTCGTAGTGTATTGGTTATTACATCAGCCTGACACGCGGAAGGTATTAGGTTCAAGCCCCAGCGGAAGTATTTTTTAAATAAATTTTTTCTAAATGTTTTTGTTTATGCCCGTTATTTTCCCCCTTTCTTAGCGAACATAAACACCGCCTCGCATGTATTGCAGGGAATAAAAGCTTCCTTCAATGTTATACCAATTGTTTCATCAGGTAACTGTTTCTATAGTTCGCATATTTCTGGGAAAAGATCATAGACGAAGTTGTTGATCTCCAAATTTGCAACATGGCTGTAAATTTTGTTTCTAAACGTAACTTCGACCACGAGTTCTCTGTTGTTCTAAGTGACGGAAACGAAGTCATAATATACTTTCAACAATAGGCTCAATACATGAATACTTCAGGAGTATATGGAGTCAAGGCAGAAATTGTTGCAATGTCCGAAATAC